>JAWZYV010018708.1:600000-1121201 GCA_038373885.1 Cheiracanthium punctorium
ATCGCCCCCTAGTGGCACTGGAGCTTTCCGTGGAAGCGGCAGCAGATCCAGAGACAAAAAGTGGGCGTTGAGGCATATGAGGAGAAACTGTGAGGCACCTATCTGTAATATACTTTGAGAAAAGATTTGAAACTGCTATGTCTAAGATCAGTGGCGGCTCGTCATTAAGGGCCAGAGGGGCCTGGCCCCACCGACTAAGCACCTTCTAAATCAAAGTATCTTCCTATTATGTAAGGCAGTTCTTTCAGTAATTTACCTTCATTAAAAAAATACATGCGTTTTACTCGATTTTAAGACTATCCATTAAAATACGCACTTAAAAAAGCGATAGTGATACGATTTTCCCCCTATCTAAACCATGCATGGGCTGGCTTGCCCTGAATTGGACGTCTCTTCTCCGTTCACCGGGTTGACATATTTGGCATTGAGCTCAAAAGCCATACTGACGCGGAATTAACTTGGCTTCCAAACGGCTTATTTGGCGCTGCCTTCTGGGCCCAGATCTTCGGGCCCTCGCACGGTGATCAACACGACCGTACGGGGAAATTTCGGCAATCGGTAGCTATTGGCGAAATTTCCCGCTTAGGAGGAAATCATTTTTTATTTGCGTGATCGTATTTTTGCAGTGCAGTCAGATATTTTTCTGTTTTTGTTTTCTTGATTTACGAAAAGCGATGTATAAATGTATTTTTTATATATGTTGATATTTATTTTAAAATAAATAAATCATCTAAAAGATATGAACAGACAACTATAAAGAACATAAATATTAAATATTTAAATGTGGCTTTTTGTTTAGTAATAAAGTAAACTTTTCAATTTAACATAACTAGGTAAATAGTAGCAAAAGTTGTATAACAAATTCGATAATTATTTGTCATTTGAGAAATTTTAAATACTTACGCTGTGTGCATGTGGGAATAGGTTGTTCTATATGTATATATATATTCGCGATTTTAATGGGCACTATTTTTTTTTTTTTTTCGGGCCTCACCTCTGAAACGGGTCACAAGCCGCCACTGTCTAAGATGTTCTTTATGTTGATTTTACGCAGCGTTTCCAGGGTATTATGGACATGAATCTAGTTGGTTGTTTGGTCTTTTCGCAAACTTAAATGCTGAAGAATCATCTAATTTGGAAGAGAAACTCGTAGAACTCACAATCAAGAAAAAACTCGTCAAAGTCAAACATAGATAACAAGAGTTCTGACTTGAAAAATCTATACCCATTCTCTACACTGGACTTTGGGGAATATAACGGAAGATTTAAATTTCATTTCCTTTGTCTTGTCCTATATGGCTGAGCGTGGATTCAGTACAATAGCCGTACTCTCCAGTATAGTATACGATGGCATACTCTCAAAGGAAAAGAACAGACAAAATACACTGTCTGTTCTTTTTCTACCCACTTCATCGAATGGGGTGATCTGCGATGGATCTTAACGAAATTCGAACTCAGCATTCAACTTTACCAACCGTAATCCAATCGCATTAATTTTTGTTATTAATTTTATATTTATCTGATTACTTTTTTATTTCTGATTGATTTTGTGGCTATTTCTAAAATTTGATACAGAATTTTATTGCATGTTGTCGTTTTATTAACACCTACTTTAAAAGAGATATAAACGGATGAATTCGTATGCAACAATATTTGAATCTTTTATATAAAATTAATTATTTTGGACCAAGGGCAATTTTTTTTCTTCTAAAAGGGGTGGTTGTCAACAAAAGGTTGAAACCTCTGATCTGAAATTTATAAGGCTTTCTGCTGTATAGAAATGAATAATGAACTAATGTATAAAATTGCACAAATGTTAAAATATAGTATACTACATTAATGAAATATAATGGGGCCATGTAGTGTAAAGGCTAAAGAACCATTGGGTCCGGGTTTGATTCCCGTCTTGATCTTGTGGGTTAACTTGTCTATCCCTTCATATGAGGTAAAGCTGGTCGTCCACTGGGTGCTCTCATAGTAAAATGGTCAGTAATTTGGGCATTATTAGTAGTGAATGCTTGATGAGCAAGTGCCCACCCTTTGGAAAGAAAAGGGGGGAGGTTTACAACACTTTTAATTTTAAATAATTTTTACTCTGGTGTTCTAAGTAATAGGTTTATTTCAAAATTTAGGAACGTGTATTTTAGTTGATAATAATATAAGTAGTTAATCAAAACAAATATACTGTACCAAAGTAATAAATTCCACTTTCAATTTACAAAAAAAAAAAGAAATATGATGAAAAGTAAACAAATTAAATTCTGCATAGAAAATATTTTTCTAAACTATATATTTTATACAATGTTTGCTAAAAAAGGAGTGTTTTGTAAATATCATATTTTTATACATTACATCTTGACTCTAAAGAAATAAGAAAGGTTTCCTAAATCGTACCATTTAAATAAAACCAGGCTATTTAAATATTCAAGTTTTAAACATGTTAAAGAATAATTACCCGCATTTAGTATTTAATAACTCATATTTTATGCTCAAAGTTTAGATGCTTAAGTAACAAATGTTGTATTCTTAGAATTAGCTCAAACTCTCAGTTTATAAACTTCAAATTATAATTAAAATTCTTGAACTTTGCTATTCCTTGCACTTAATTTAAAACAATGTCTTTCAACGCCAAGCGGTTAAAATGACGTATTTAATTTGTCTATCTGTAAGAATTCCCACGAATTTTTAATATGTTGAATTAAAGAAGGAAACAAGACGTTTACATTTGATCCATGTAAGAATTTAATTTAGAAGATTGCTTCCTACTTGCAGAACTATATTTTGAAGTATCTGTGGACATGTTTAAACTCTGAAAGGAAGGGTATAGAAATGAGTTTAGTTCTTGAAAATGTAACAGGCGAACTAAGTATTATTTAGTTGCCCAAGCAGGAATATTAATTCTTAATTTTTCTCGTATATACTTTTAAAATTTATATAAAATTGAGTATTTTCTCTTTGAGCATATGTGACAGTTAAATGAATAGTCAAAATAATCATAATGCATGCTTAACAGTTTTAGACAATAAACACCAATTATTTCTGGACCTTTGCATTGTTTATTTAGACGTTTCTGAAAGAAGATTAGTGGAAAATGTATTTAAATGTATATCAATCATTTTAAAATTTGAATGTAAATAATATATTTTCTTCAAGCTTCTGCGTGTAAATTGTTACATTTTTAGGAGTGTATATCTTACTCATTATTACTCATTATGTACTTTTCTACAAGCTAAAGAGAACAGTTACTCTTAATGAATAAAATGACAGCCAATGAATCCAGCATCTAATAGAATAGTTAGAAAAAGAAGTTTGCAATAACTTTATAAAACTTAATTTCGAAGCTATTAAATCGCTCTTTTAAAACATTAAGTTTTCACTCGTAGTAAGTATAAGGAACAATTTACATAGTCTTAAGTTTATCAACATGGTTTAATACTCTACGCATACTGAAAGCATTATCTCATTTCTTATCTACAAACACATAGTTAGCATAATAAGTTTCCATTTTTTAAAAATAAATATGAATGCTCTGAAACAATGAATGCAAAGAAACTCCATTGTTAAATTTAAAGTAATGTGCTATACAAACTTATTTTCCTAACATGAGTACTTTTTGGTATAGTATATTCGTGGCATTTCTTAAAAACAGTAAAATCAGAGGGACAATACATAATTTTGACGATAATCTCAACTATGAAAGAAAATGTACACCAGTTTTATCTTTATTGAATCCATGTATATACTCCCGGTAGACCACTATTTCAAAAATATTCCATTAATGTCATAAGAAAATAAATTGTAAAGGCCTGTTTTATTTATAAATATGAATGAAGAAGTGTATTAATTGAATGAAACATCTGTAACAAACGTAAAAAGATTTATTTTAAAACAAATTCTTTTTAAAAATCAAAATTGGTAGAACAAAATCGCGCGAAGGGTAGGTGTAGCAATCATACTCTAATGAAAACAATAAAAAATACGCGTATTTACATATGTTAAAGAAGCTAAAAACGTTAACTTAGTTTTTTCTCACTTTTTAATTATCTTCAAAAGCCAAGGAACGAAGTTTTTTTTTTTTACTTTTTTCGTAAAGTAAATTGAAAATTATGGCGACTTTCTTTTTGAAGTGCTAAACATAGGAGAAAACTTTAGTGGCGAAAAAAAGAGCTCCTTGAAGTATTTTAATATGAAAATAGTTGAAAAACTCCATAGAATTCCTAAAGTTAATATTTTGCAATTCTAATCATTTTATTTATCTTGATGATAATAATAATATAGTAGTGAATATTTAAATTAAAAATGATAAAAATAAAACTACACTGATTGAAACTTCCTTAATTAACGAATTTTAATAGCTTTATTGGTTAAGCAGAAGTTAAAATTAAAAAATCAAATCTAGTTATCAATTAATGTGATCAGTTTAATTACGGGTAGAGTTCTAAATGACGAAAAATAATACTTCATACAACGATCCAATAATATAAAATAGTTCTGTAAAAATTCCTTAAAATCTTTATTTTTATTAACATTGACATGCATATGGATGGTATGACAGCTATTACAAAATTTATGGCCGCAGCTATAATAACTTGTCAGCAAAAGCATGAGAAACTCGTCTTTTCATTGATATGAGCAGTTTAATTTTGTGTTCCGGAACAGGTTATTCCTAATATTAGGGTCATCTTTTGATTCAGCTGTTTTTGACTGCAGATTATCTCTGTAAAACAGCTTATTTTTTAGTTGTATTACAATATAAAAATGTAACCGAATAAATACTAATTTGTTCTATTTCTTTATTTTTCTCACTATTAAAAATGCACAATTCTTTCATGTTTTAAAAATTTCCTCTCAAGGTTTTTTACTATAAACTAGAGAAACAGTTCATTGTTGTGGTATTATTTAGTAATATAATGTAAACGTTGCGAATGCTGAGTACTTTTAATTATAAATTCCCTATAAATATTACGGAAAAGTTTACTTTTATCAGTTCCTTCTTTACAGTCTGTCAGAAACTGTTCAAATCTGTTCTGAATCAAATTCTATTTTTTTAATTAACTCTTCTCATGTATCTTTTTAATAAAGAAATAAAAATCGGAGCAGTAAATTTTCCCTTTTAATTGGTTAAGTAGTAAAGTTTGGTTTACACGACATGTATCGATAGGCAAGCAAACGTAATTATTGCATAACTAAACTAATTTAACTGTGATAAATGATCTAGCCATTACAAGTGTCCGATGAAATTACCTCAAATTCCTTACTTATAATGGTTTTGTTATGTTTTGTTCTGCATTCTTGACACCCTCTTATATTGCCTCCAGGCTTAAAGTTTGAGACCCCTCCTATTAAAATGCTTGAAGATACATTTAATAACTCTAATGCATTCTGATTATTCTGTTACAGGACAGTGAGATTCGCTATTACAACATTATTATAATTTGCAATCGCATTTTTAGTTTACGCTTAAAAAACACTCTAGGATGACATTTCAACTGTGAAACGTTGCTTTCGATTTATTTTATTTTCATTTTTTTAAAGTTTTGTGCAGTAATTATCATTTTATGTTTTTATTCTTTTACTCGTACTGTGAAACTACCTGATGATGAGTCGTTCATTTAGAATTTAGCAGTGAACCATCAGTCTTTTCAGTAAAAGCTCATTTTTAGTGGGATGGATCCCAAAAGAGAAAATATTCTTAATAGAGTACACAACACTTCACTTTGTAGTATTAACAAAGAGGGCAAAATTGAAATTCATAAGTATTGTTAACATATCGGTATAAATCAGGCGAAATATCTTGAAAAATAATTTAATCTCAATTTGCGTTAAACCTTACATTCCCAAAGTTTTTCCGTTTCAAGTTGCCACTGTAGAAATACATTAGTTTCTTGCAAAGAATTGTTAATTTAAGGCAAAAACGTACAGAATAGCTGGAAATTTACGTACTCTAATTGACAATTAAAATGATCTAAGTTGCATGGTCTGTGCCTAGGAAAGCTTTTATTTTATTGAAAAATAAGTGCGAAGATATCTTTTGCAAGGCTTTTCAACCTCGGAAAAGCACTAGACGAGCTACCTTAAAAATGATTCGGAATCGTTTGAAACATTTATTTTCCACAACAGGAATGTTATCTATAAATATTAAATTTTTATTGCCCCCTAATGAGCTTCGTCTTTCAATTTTTACATGCTCCCTCACAGGTCAGTTAGTTCGAAGTGGGTGGAAAATTTCTGTTTCTACACAATTCTTCGGATATAGAAATACAGGCTGTGCGCGAGCTACTACATGTCGACGCCCATATCGATTTGCTAGCTCTCAGCCCATGGTTCATTTTATTAATCATGCTCCCAACACCAATTGCTCCTTTACATACTCGTGCTTTTACAGAGGGAGCAGTTCGCCCCAACCACAGCTGTGAATTTAGAACTTCGCTTCTGCGTACTCTCTGTATTAAATGCTCGGAACTTAGTAGACGACATATATATATATTTTTTTTTTACATTGTTGTTTGGAATAACTAATTAATTTCGCAAGATAAACGGATTGTACATTTTTAGATTTGGGAAAAAAGGGGGAGGGCAGTGCAGATTCGTAAAACTTTTATTAATAACGCCACCCTTCAAATTAAATGAAATAATTTTTGAGAGTCAAACTTAACTATTGCTTTTTAATACTTTTATTGGTTTTCTTTTTTTAGGTAATTGTGTTAATTCTACATAGTAGAACAAACACTCACTTGCAAATGTTTAAATATATTTTGAAATATACTGCTATATAAATATACTGCTTTATATATATATAAATATACTGTTTTATATATATAAATATACTTCTAAATTTTTCTGGAAGTTGGAAAAATATTTTTCAGAAGATTAGGGGGTTTTCTACCACGATGATTGGGTCTGTGAAATAGCACGCTGAGTCTAAGAAGATCACTGGAGGGCAGTAACTCTGCCGAAGCGATTTTGCAATGGCAGAAGAGAACAGGTTAAACCGGAGTTTCAGGGAGATGTTTAATTGCCGTATTCGCTCCTTGCATACATCATTGAACAATAAGTCCATAAAATTCACTGGAATGTTAAATTATGAATTTTGAAAATATTAGGGTTACCGGAAAATAACGCTTGTTTTTGAAACCATGTCAAAAAAATTTTAAATAATACTTTAATTACAGTCAAGCTGAGCCTAAACATAGGATTTATATTTGTTACATTTTAAAGCAAAAGTTTTTATAATATATTTTTTTCTTTTAAGAAAGAAGGCCAATCTTCTACTTCTTTCACGGCTACTCACCTAGGAGGACATACCTCAAAATGCCCTAAAATTAATTCTTAGGTAGTCGTAAGTGTTGTATTTTACAGCAAGAAATATACTGATGTTTTTTTTTTTTTTTTTTTTTTCTATTGCGATATCCCGAAATACGTGAAAAGAAGATTTTGGCCCTCTATTCCCCTAGGTTACGAATTTTGGAAATTGCTGTCTTATCTAGTACTTATGTTAAAAACTCACATACATGCCGAATTTCGTATTATTAGCTTAGAGTAGTTTTGGTAAGGCGAAATATTGACATACGCAACGACGCCATCACTTCCGGGTCAATCTAATATATTGGACTGCGTATCTTCCCATGAATTTGCCACACAAGACGTGCAAAGCTAATAACATCAGTTAGTTTCAGTAACATTAGTTAGTTTCAGTAACATCAGTTAGTTTCAGTTCAGTTTCAGAAGCTGAACTGATATTGCCTTTCGAAATCGGAAAAATTTTGGGACGGATGCTATACTAGACGAGGTAGATATTTGCAGTTGTTATGCAAGATGAGAAAGACGATTTATCATTATTGTATATAGATTCTGATAAACGGGACCAAGCTTTGCAGCTTTTTTTACGAGAAGAGACCGGTGTGACTAATATCGAGTCCATCTCTAAGAGAATATACGAGTTCAAAGTAGTTTACGGTCCAGTATTGGTAGTTATACACCTACCTTGTCAGATATTGCAGTTTTCTCAGCTTTTACAATGCTAACAACAGCTTCTTAAAAATTGATTTTTGAAAGCCGATTTTTACGGGGACTTATTAGGAGAGATACACGCACGCACACACGCACACACACACTCACGCACACACACACACACAAACTTAACCCTTTCAGGCGCAACCCTTTCCCAATGCTGAAAAAAGGACAGCCGTTGCCATGGCTCGACTTAACTACCAGCAAGATGCCGGACGATCTGGTAGTTAAGTCGAGCCATGGCAACGGCTGTCCTTTTTTCAGCATGGGCAATCTATCCAGCTGTTCTCGCATTCTTCCATTTTTCAGTAGATGTCAGTGCTGTTAAAAAGAATCGTGACCATTTTTTACGTTAAATGACGTGCTAAAAAGTAAAGGATTCTCGTGGAGCTGTGTCACCCGCCACTATTTTTATAGAAATCAAATCTATTCTTCGTGACTGGCAACAGTCAAAAGGTCAGAGTTTGGTGTTCCCAGAGCGGGAACACTGCGCGTTACAGGGTTAAGCATTCTACATATCCGCTACTATGAAGATGGTCTTCTATGGTAGGGTAGAGAACTTTCAAATCACCAAATCTCTCATCACTTGTCCTATAGACATAACACTGGGTTAGTGCGACTCTCAAACGTATTTCGTTTTTTATAGTTTGTTAATTTTCGCTTTGCTTATACTACATCCTATATTTAGTTTGGTTCTTTTAATAGTGTCTACGTCTCTCCGAAATTTGCTTCGTCTACGAGTGGCGAATATTGATCCTATTGACTTGTATTATTATCAGAATTAATTTTAAAAATACGTGAAAGGTTTAAAAAATAAGCATTTTATATGTGTTTATGATCTGTTGAAAATATTATTTAAATATTCAGACCCTAAATGAAGCTCAGTTTCCCATCTCGAGCGATATATACTATTCACGGAAACATTCCAAATGCGGTTCGTTTGATAAAATATGATTGCAAGGTTCGTACTGCGGATGGATTTTGGGTTCGGCTGTATGATAAGCTAAGTATGCCATTAGACCACCTATTCATAAGGGAGTGTTAGGTGTCCCCGTACTGAAATTGCTTGCGGCATAGCCCTTTGTTGGAGTGAAGGTCTCGTTAACAAGAACTAGCGTTTCGAGGGAAAAAATTGTTTTCAATGTGTATTATAGGGATTATTTGAGATGGAGGGTTCTGATTGGTTAGACTAACGAGTGATTAAGCTATTGTATCGCATCATTTGAAAAAATTTCAACGTTGCATTAACTTTAGAGTTGAGTAGTCATGAACTATCAAAGAATAATTTCTATAAAATGCGCTGAAAGACTTACTTCTACATAATGTGCTTATTTTTTAAGGTTGATTGCAGAAAGCACAATTCCTTTGAATGTTAGCCAAATATATACTTTCGAATTGCAATTTTTTTCTAATTTTCCCAATGGGCTCAGTTAAAACTTCCGCGTTTCAATTCTACAAATCTCTGAAATAATGAACTGAAGCATTTTGCATGTTATTTTTAGCTCCAATTTCATACAAGATTTATTTTCCTTCCAAGAATGACCTTTAATCAAATACTGTAATGAATCCAAATGGGTACAGGCTATCAAAAAGCGTTCAGATGTAAACTTCGACTTTGATTGTACAAATTGAAATGAAAATTGAGCAGCTCCAAAATCTGACGCATTGCGTTATATATTACAAATTTAAATTATATACTGAATCAGTTAAGTCAAGTATTATTCCTTTTCTTAAGAATATTTTTAGATGAAATTTATTCTTTTATTATTAATTATAATGTTAGGTAATCCAAAATACCGGCATATGATTTTGGTTTGTCGAACATATTTAAAACAAGACAGATGTATAGATTTGAACATTTTCATTTCATATTTTTTGTGTGTACGCGATAGTTTACACTTTAGAACTTTCTAAATTATCATTGAACTGTCAATAATTAAAAATAACTTTCTTTCTAATTCAGTACACAAATTCGTAACTTTATGAAAAATATTCCGAACCAATATTCGCTGTTCTACTCTAACAACCAATTATATTCCTAAATCAAAATGGAAAGACTAACTACTGATGAATATCATGATACCTCACATTTATTTTATTCTCATAAACCTAAAAATTAAAGTTCTATTGTGTCTTTAAATAATAACAACTAATTGTATACAATTATACTAAAACTATTAATACTAAAACTGATTTTCTAAACACTATAACTAAAATACTAAAACTGAATTTCTTTGTTCTGAAAGATTTCCTTTTGAGCATGAATAAGTTCTGTGGCAACACTGCTGTAGTCACTTCAGTCCCTTTCCTCATCTTTTATGAAGAATAAAATAAGTCAGATTTGTCATTTTTTTCTCTCATAAATACTTTTACTGGATTTGGCACTATTTCTTTAAAACGGGTTAATTACATTCATCTGTTAATTTAGAAGTTATGGTTAAAAATTAGACACTGTCTTTGCATACAGCGTTAACCCTTTGAGGCGCAACCCTTTCCCAATCTGAAGAAAGGGCAGCCGTTGCCATCGCTCGACTTAACTACCAGAAAGATGGCGGACGATCGAAACGTTCATCGCGTGCCACAGATCTGCCCTTTTTCCAGCATTGGTCAATCTATCAATCTGTTCTCGCAATCGTCCATTTTTCAGCCGATGTCAGTGCTGTTAAAAAGAATCGTGACCATTTTTTGACGGGAAATGACGTGCTAAAAAGTAAGGATTCTCGTAGAGCTATGTCACCCGCAACTATTTTTATAGAAATCAAATCTATTCTTCGTGACTGGCAACAGTCAAAACGTCAGAGTTTGGTGTTCCCAGAGCGGGAACACTGCGCGTTAAAGGGTTAAAAGTATAATTTCACCATTCTCTGAGAAAACGCACTAAGCTTTCAATATCATTGAAAGTTTTCAAATCTTTCGATACTCTTTTCTTCATTTTTTTAAGTGTTCGTGTCTGTACACATTCGTAAGTTCTTCAATTTTATGCATTTTACATCTTTAACTGAATCATATTTTCCCTTTTGGGTGGTTTTAAAAAATCGTGTATCCCCATTTCAAAATATATAGAACGCCTAAGAAACCTTTTCCTTTGAAAATAAAAAGGGACATATGTAAAGATTGTATAACGGATTATATATGTACCGAGGCTTTTTATAAACGTAGGTAAATAAAACTTTTTGATATTCGTTCATTCTAGCAAAGGCCCACCAGTTAAGTTTCAATATTTGTTTAAGTAGATCTGTGAATTTTTACTGTACAGGAAGTTCACGGGAGAAATGATTTAAAAAATTATCCTTTGCTGTATATTTTTCATATTTTAGTGTTTAAATCGAACCAGTGTACGAAGTTTGAATACATACCTGACCTTTATTCTTTGTATTTAAAGTAAGAAATTCCCAATGGGGGTATGAGTAATGGTTAACTACAATCTACTGAAATGTATTAAAGCTAAATCATAGCAATCTGGTGAATTTAATTAAAAAATTACCTTGTTAACTCTAATTTATTTCTGGGAGAAATCTGTAGTTCCTCAAACCTTGATTTAGGAGAATGAAGTCAATTTCTTAATTAGTCTTAACTAATAAGACATTTCAGGTGCATTTTCAATTTGCACTTAATGAAGTTTTTAACACTTTTACATATCCAACAGTTACAATGAATATGTAAAATTTAGTGCTTACCTACAAATTATTATTTGTGTGTTTGGGGGGTGGGGCATAATTTGGAAAAAGCGGCCAACTTTTCAAAGCAAGATGACGTGATTGAACTACCAAAATGCTTATTTGGACAGCAAAAAGTGTGTAAACGTCAGTCAGTTGTCAATACGTGTTTTTTTCTACTGCGAAACACCACAATAGCTTATTTTGAGTGCAAAAGACGTTAATTAAAAATTTTGTAGCATGAGTTTCTGCATTCTATAACGACTTAATGTACTTCCGATATGCTTCACATGGATCCAGCTAAGAGACGATTGTTTTGCCCTCTATACAATTGCGGACAAACCTGCGTGACATAATTTCATATCCTAAGAAAACTATCATGGGGGTATTGTCGTGCAAGTTTAAGCTTGATGAATGTTGTGGAACTTTTCATAACCATAAAAGGTTATTTACATTAAAACTTAGTGCTTCAGACTTTTCGAGTACGCCGCTATCTAGGTTGCTTCATGCTGATGATTCTAGATGGATGATAAGGTCCAAAATGTGCGGAACATGTAGGTGGCCCTGGTGCGAAGGCCCTGGCTCAAGGAGCGAAATTCGGGGCTAAAATTATCTTTACCAAAGTTGTAAATACACTGAAAATGTAAATGACAAGGGCTAGTATTGAAAATTGCTGATTTCTTTCCTATATGAGATTATGTTTTATAACGGCAATTATCTGCTGTACTTTCTAAAATTAAAACTATTTGTTTCTGTATAGAGTGAAATATCAGAAAAAATTATGTTTTGTATTTCACAGATACATCTGTTGAAAGTAACGTGTTTTAAGTTGAAGAAAATCTTTTTTAGGCAAGATTGTTGCAACTCTATGCAGATTACGAAATTAGAGAGTTGTGTGTCATTTTTGTAGTAATGTATCATGGAAAGCATTTATGTAAGTTATACTTCACAGGTACGTCTACACAAAGGTGTTGATCTCTTTTAGAATGGCAATAAGTTAAAACCCCTCGGTTAACTAAAGGATGCAAGAGTTGTAGCTTTCCTATTTAGTATGTACGCATGGTATGTAAGGGTCAAATTACTGTGTAATTTCATAACACGTTGGTTTTAATGTTCTTTTTTAAGTAGATGCTGTAATAAACAAATAACTTCATCTTTCAGGTCGGCTCGTAAAAACAACAAAAACAAAAAAAAAGCAAATTTACTCAATTCTTCAAGCGTCCTGCACGTGAAATGTTTTAATCCTAGTTGTTTTAATCCGAAATTTTTTCAACATTTTGCTTTTATTTAGCAAGTCGTATAAAGGTTAACTGATAGTTAAAATCAAAATAATGTAATTTTAAAGTGAGACGCTCAAAGCATATTCAGCGTTTTCAATCTGCAGTATTCTGTTGACATTTATAAAAAATTATTTTTTAAACATTGTACTATCTTGTATAATTTTAGAATTATTTGAAAGGCTTTCATCGTAAAAAGGCTGGGAGATATGTTTAAACAAAGTTGGTTGGGGCTGTACAATATCAATTAGGGATGGACGCGAGACGACTTTTTTGCGAGATGAGACAGAGATTTACAGCTTTTTTGCGAGACGAGACACACATTTTTAACATTACGATATAGGGATTTTTGCGAGACGAGACAAAGCTTTTAGGCTATTTTGCGAGACGCGAGACACCTATTTTTCCTCTCGCATCCATCCCTAATATCAATAGCAGCAAAAGTACCAGAATATTTATGTAATCATTGTTTTTTTTTAAGGTAATTTGTGTACAAGCACTGAAACGCGAACTTCCGATATGATTTTTTTTTCTCGTAGAGAGCCACTTAGTAGTTTAACTAAGCATTTGTTTATTTTCGTATATCGGAGCCTTTTTATGATCAAAGGCTGAAATTTTGAACATCAACTAATCAAAGTATGGGGGCACATTTTACTAATTGAGAATTTTTTGTACGATGACCACATAAAAATTTGAAGTTTGTCTTTAAATTTAATGTATGAAAAACTACATACGGCACGATAACGTTTTTAAACTTAACTTTGTAATTTATTAAACATGCACATGCTCAATATTTAAAGAATAAAAGTATGGGTAAATGTTTTTGGGACATCCTGTATAATAATGTATTACGATTTCGATATCTAAGAAAAGAAGAAATTACGAGTTATGCAATAAGATCTGTATAGAGCACTAGAATAAAATATTTAACAATATATAACCTTTTCGACATTCAATCAACAGTAATAATATCCAGAATCTATGCAGATTTCCCTCATTAAATCCCAAAAGCGTCATTTACGTTTCCCAAAGAATGCAAAAGTTCCGATTGGGAGTTGTTTGTAAATAATTTAATTTACTCTGATTGTTTAGAATTTATTTATTGCTGGAGTGAAACATACATTCGCGAACCATGAAATTTGGTTAAAATAACTGGTAATGGTAAATAATAATTTAATTATGTAGAAGTAATGATATCTGCAATGACATTCATGCTCGCTGAATAACAATATTTCAAATTTTCATACTATTGGATTATTATATTTGTATCTTTGTCTGAATTTTGAAATAATTAATAAAAATTTAGACTCGAATAATGTATAACATTGGTGGGTTACATATATTCCTACAAGCGTGGTTTTTCCAGAGCCTACAGAAATTCCTGATAATTGTATAAATGCATTAATTATTTTATACGTCCAAATACATAATTTTTCAATGTACAAGATATACATTCGCTTACAAAAATCGATTTCAGACACAAATGAATGTAACATTTCAAAGTCGCATGTCGTTATTAACATCGCAGACAATACAGGATGTTTCAAAAATTTGCAATTTTGCATTCAGTTTACTTGTATGACATGCTCAGTGACTTGTTATGTTGACAGTAGGGATGGACGCGAGACGACTTTTTTGCGAGACGAGTCAGAGATTTACAGCTTTTTTGCGAGACGAGACAAACATTTTTAACATTATGATATAGGGATTTTTGCGAGACGAGACAAGCTTTTCGGCTGTTTTGCGAGACGCGAGACACCAATTCTTCGTCTCGCGTCCATCCCTAGTTGACAGTTTACTTGTATGACAATTCAATTATTTTTCCGAAATATTTCATACGGGACAAAACGTCAAGATTGGTTTTGAAATATGACCATTTCATCACTGATTTCTTTCACAAAATCATTTGATTAGTCTTTAGTGAAAACAGATAACTTGATCGGATAATAAACTATTTTATTATATAGTTGCGAAACGATTTTTAAAGATAGCAACATTTAGTTAACCCTTTGATTCGCAGCCCTTTCCCAATGCTGAAAAAAGGGCAGCCGTTGCCATCGCTCGACTTAACGACCAGCAAGATGGCGAACGATCGAAACGTTCATCGCGTGCCACAGATCTAGAGACCCTTTTTTGACGACAACTGGCTGTGCGACACAGCAAAGAAGGGTCTCTAGATCTGTGGCCCGCGATGAACGTTTCGATCGTCCACCATCTTGCTGGTCGTTAAGTCGAGCGATGGCAACGACTGCCCTTTTTCTAGCATTGGGCAATCTATCCAGCTGTTCTCGCATTCTTCCATTTTTCAGCAGATGTCAGTGCTGTTAAAAAGAATCGTGACCATTTTTTTACGGGAAATGACGTGCTAAAAAGTAAAGGATTCTCGTGGAGCTCTGTCACCCGCAACTATTTTTATAGAAATCAAATCTATTCTTCGTGACTGGCAACTGTCAAAACGTCAGAGTTTGGTGTTCCCAGAGCGGGAACACTGCGCGTTAAAGGGTTAACATTCTAAATCTGGTTATTAAATACATCCGGAATTGCATACTTATCATTGAAAAGAAAATGTTTTGTTTTCCACCTTAAACCACATACGTTCTTTAGTTATTGCTTTAAATTATGATTTCTTGAACAAAGGCCAAATCTCTGAAGACACAGCTCAAAATGAGCATGTTTAAAATCATAAAACTATACTTCATCTTCGTAGATATCTAATAAGCTTTCTTGCAGTTTTTTTTAATGAGACTTTGCATATATTGTGTGCACATTAAAGTATTTTCGCAAAAAAGCTGGTTTATATCTGAAATTGCCTTGAAAAAGCAAATTCATAGCAATCTTGGCGTTGAAAAAAACTTTTTCCCTTAAACGATATCCTTTCGAATACATGGAGAGTCTGATTGCATCAGCAGCATTAAAAATAGGGAATATTTTTGATAAGGTATTATAATCGCTCTGGAAGTCGAAAATTTGGTTTAACCATAACTACCTATTCCAAGCTAGTTACCCATTTCTTTTTCTTATATATTTAAATTTCGCATAAAGAGGCAATTCCATTTTTAGGGTGATGAATGGAGTCAAAGTTTCTAAATTTTTATTTTCTCGATTTACCTAGAAAAGAATACAGCTGCTCGAATCCTTGTCTGGGTTTTTCGAATTCCTAGACGGCTGGAAAACTCACTCATGCATGAAATGACAGGCCTGCATGGTGTGTAATGAGGAGCTTCGGGAAATATAGGACTACTTGCGGCTTTCTCCCTAAAATTTCTTTTCTGCTGTTCTTGGGTGAACCGAAAATCTCGGTTTGCAGAGACCTATCATTAACACCGCCCGGGACCTGCTTTATATCAAAAATAAAGTTTATATTCGTTTTATAGGGTTAAACTGAAGTTGAACTAAAGGGGGGGGGAAATACATGGGCGGTGATGGAGCATGGGATGATTTTAACAATAAAAGGGGTGTCGGCATTTCTTGCTTTTTTTTCCTCAAGATAGCTAAATAAGACATGAGTAATTGAAGACTAGAGCGGTTTAACCTCTAAAAATGATATGTTTAGGAGTGTTTGGATTTTGAAATCTTCTCTTAAAGCGTATATTAGCGTATTTGCTGTGGGGAAAACAAATTTCTATAAGTACCCATTTTCTACTGAATTGGCTGTCGCTTTTCTTTTTCTGGCTTTCATTCAAGAACGTAAATATATCGCTGTGCATACAATGGCGATGCAAATGTCCGTTTTATCGGCTCTGGTTCACTGAATTTTAGTTCTTAAATAGTGTAAATGTCGTAACAGCTTGTTCTGAAGAGGATTCAATCGTTTATAGTCTCAAAAGAACTATGTAAAGTGTCGCACTTTGTTTCATCTTACCTTTTGCTTTTTCTGCATTTTATTTGGAATGCAGAAACATTCTCTCCCACAAGAAAAACGGTTTCATTGTACTACTATTTTGCGACGTTGAGGTTCGTTACTTGTAATCTGATGGATTTAGATTTAATTCCCATGAAGGCCCTAGTAAATCTTAATAAGATACGAATCGTTAAGCCCGGGACATGTGGAAAAAAAAGTTAGTGAGACCGTCGTTAGTGAGTCACTTAATAATTTTTATACTGGAATCTTTCAAATAAATATTATATTTTTACAATAGATTGAACGAGTTTTACCCATTTCATGAAGACCATGAAATCGAAATTGATAACTTATGCTAATTAACTTTTATTATAAATGCCGACGTATCTTTGACACAATCGAATAGTCACGTCTACGTTTTGGCAGCAGTTAACCCTTTAACGCGCAGTGTTCCCGCTCTGTAACACCAAACTCTGACGTTTTGACTGGTGCCTGTCACGAAGCATAGATTTGATTTGTATAAAAATAGTTGCGGGTGACAAATAGTTGCAAACAGCGGGCGAATAGTTGCAAACAGCGGGCGATAGCTCCACGAGAATCCTTTACTTTTTAGAACGCCACTTCCCGTAAAAAAATGTCACGATTGTTTTTTAACAGCACTGACATCTGCTGAAAAATGGAAGAATGCGAGAACAGATGGCTAGATTGCCCAATGCTGAAAAGAGGGCAGCCGTAGCCATTGCTCGACTTAACTACCAGCAAGATGGCGGACGATCGAAATGTTCATCGCGTGCCACAGATCTGGAGACCCTTTTTTTGACGCAGCTGGCTGTGCCGCCCAGCCAGCTGTCTTCAAAAAAGGGTCTCCAGATCTGTGGCACGCGATGAACGTTTCGATCGTCCGCCATCTTGCTGGTAGTTAAGTCGAGCGATGGCAACGGCTGCCTTTTTTTCAGCATTGGGAAAGGGTTGCGCCTCAAAGGGTTAAATCTGCTGATAGGTTCCCGGGCAAGGTGATCAGATCATGGGTGTTCAACCAAGTCGCTCAGTTTTCAAACGCATACAGAACATCGTGTGGTTACCTGATTTGCTGATTGTATCATCAAGTATTCCAGTTATTGACTAGACAAATGACTTGATGGTTGCTTCGCGATCATTTAGTTAATTTTTTGAATAGAGTGAATCTTCTCGGGGGCGACCACCCTTCGTTCCGCGAAAAATCGGTCGTTAAGAGAGTTGGTCGTGCAAAGAAGTACAAACATTTGATAATCAAGTAAAAATGCTAAAAAATATTGTTTATTTTGTTACTTATGAAACTGCATACTAATGCATAAGTACGAACATATTTTTAAAATTTAAATTATAATAAAATATTTAGGAATTCCGGATGTTTTATTTATTTTTTTCTCTTTCCGAGTGTACTTCTTTCTCTGCTTTTTTTCTTTGAGATGACAAAAGAGCATTTATCCTTATATTCATTCATCACGCATTCTGAATTTGCCATAATGAAATCTCTTTTGCTTTAAAATTTGCATTTTGGTTTTTCTCACAGCCAAATTGAACCGCTGACTTCCTCTTTGAATTTCCTTTTCTTTGTGACTCCATCACATCACTGCGCTACTCCAACCTAAAAGATTTGTACGTGATGTGTACGTGTAGTTGCAGCAGTCAATTTGCATGAGCTGTTTTACCTTATTTCCGCAAAAATCGAAGAAAATTTTCGGAAAGGGAACTGGGATCGGTCGGTTATAGAGGGTTGTGCGGTCTCTTCTAGCGGGTCTTTTAACATAACAGTAGATAGTATAAAACGGCGGTGCCGTACATATTTGGTTGCCGAAAGAGGGGGGTCGCTTAATAGAGGTGGTCACTCATAGAAGTTTGACTGTATTAACCCTTCGAGGCGCAACCCTTTCCCAATGCTGAAAAAAGGACAGCCGTTGCCATCGCTCGACTTAACTACCAACAAGATGGCGGACGATCGAAACTCTCATCGCGTGCCGCAGATCTAGAGACCCTTTTTTGACGCAGCTGGCTGTTCCTGGGCATTCTATCCAGCTGTTCTCGCATTCTTCCATTTTTCAGCAGATGTCAGTACTGTTAAAAGTAATCGTGACCATTTTTGACGGGAAATGACGTGCTAAAAAGCAAAGGATTCTCGTGGAGCTATGTCACCCGCAACTATTTTTTATAGAAATCAAATTTATTCTTCGTGACTGGCAACAGTCAAAACGTCAGAGTTTAGTGTTCCCAGAGCGGGAATACTGCGCGGAAAAGGGTTAACATTTACACCTATTTTCCAGCCTCCTTCAGCGACTAGCTGGTTCGTCATCTTAATAAATCTTATTCCGGGTTGATTTATTTTATCGTTGCCTACACATTAGATACCATCCCAATTTTCGTCCACCTTATCCGCATGGTTGAGTTACACGCACTTTCCATTGTAACAGTTGAATCGCGCATAATGCAATGTCAGATACGTCCAAGAATGAAATCCTCATGCATATTTTATAGCAGTGGTCAATTTTAAAGTGGTTTTTTTTTCCTGATTAAATAAGCGAACGATCGCACAATTTTTTCAGATCTTATTTTAAAAAAGGACGGAGTGATGTTTTGTATTCAGTATAATTTTCGAAAGAATATAACTTAATCCATTTTTCATGATCACTTTTTCAAGAAATTATCGAAAAATCAGAAATGTAAATAAGGAATCTAAATTAATTCAATTTTTTTTTCAGAATCTAAAGAACTTTCAAATGATGCAAAGATCCAAAAGGACACATCAGTCATTCGGATATGCACAAGAAAATTTATGAAAACGCGATTTTTAAGACAAAACATTCGATTTAAAAATTAAATAAGTAATACTAAATTTTTTAAACAAATTGAATTTTAGTCTACATTCCTCGGGGTTAATGTAGCCTTTCTATCAGTGAAAGATATTTTAGAGTCGGTTCAATAGTGGCAGAGATTACCACCAAACTTTTACTTTTTTATAATAGTGTACATTTAGCTAAAAAAAAATCCTCTTACTTATTATTACTTTTTTCGCTTTCGCTTGTATAATCGATACCCTATATTCTTCCTGAAAAGGGTTTTTCAAGCAACGTAATACTGTTATCTTTTCTATGTTTACGAATTGTTATTACTTGAACACGATTTTAAAGTTAAAATATCTTAACCCTTTAACGCGCAGTGATCTCGCTCTGGGAACACCAAACTCTGACGTTTTGACTGTTGCCAGTCACGAAGAATAGATTGGATTTCTATAAAAATAGTCGCGGGTGATATAGCTCCACGAGAATCCTTTACATTTTAGCACGTCATTTCCCGTCAAAAAAGGGTCACGATTATTTTTAACAGCACTGGCATCTGCTGAAAAATGGAAGAATGCGAGAACAGCTGGATAGATTGCCCATTGCTGAGAAAAGGGCAGCCGTTGTCATCGCTCGACTTAACTACCAGCAAGATGGCGGACGTACGAAACGTTCATCGCGTGCCACAGATCTAGAGACCCTTTTTTGTCGCAGCTGGCTGTGCCGCTGCACAGCCCGCTGTCGTCAAAAAAGGGTCTCTCGATCTGTGGCACGCGCTGAACGTTTCGATCGTCCGCCCTCTTGCTGGTAGTTAAATCGAGCGATGGCAACGGCTGCCCTTTTTTCAGCATTGGGAAAGGATTGCGCCTCAAGGGGTTAAGTATTGATTTTAGTATCTGGCAGTACTTGAGCTATTTCTGTATTACCAATCTGGAATGGAATGATCCGTAATAAAGTAACATGCTAACACAAAATACTGTACAAATGGAAATATACATTAGGGCATACTACAGGTTAATAAATTTAAAAGTGTACCCGATGGTTGTTGTTATTACACTTAAATCTGATGGTATGGCAACTATTATTGGAACCTTGTTTAACTACGGGAGACAACATAAAAATAACTGATTTTTTCCAGTCAAGTCCCGCAAAAATCGACGAATTATAACAAACCATAATTGCAGAAACCTCGTAATAACACCAACAATGTCGAGAAGAGTATCAGAAAACAGGGTTCGACGCGTTCATGTTTGCATTCGAAATGGTGGTGAACATTTTCAACATTTGCTGTAAGGATTTATAATGTAAAAAATTTAAATTGAATTGTGTTTTTTTCAAAAACAAAATCATCACAGGATTAAGTAAATTTGTGCGTATCCATTTGTGTTTCACCTTACAGATAAAGTTGTAACAGTCCAACGGTGTTAGAAATTGTCTCTCACATTTTAACAAGGTTCGAACAACTCTATTTCACTGTTAGAATATTTGTCACAGCCGTCAGGTTTAAGAGTTATAAGAAGAACCTTCGGATACACTTTTAAATGGATCACCCTGTATTTCGGATATAAAAACATGTATGTGTGTATTATTATGTGTGTATATATACGTGTGTATTATTATTATTATTATTATTATTATATTTAAATCGAAATGTACAAATAATACACGAATATCTTACCTACTATTATCATGATTGGAATATGATTTTTTAACGGGTAATTTCAATTGCATGTAAATTTTTGAATTTCAGAAATAACCGTTATTTCACATAAAATTATGAAAGTACCCCCTCCCCCACGCACGTATATTGTTTAATGAAACGCAGCTAAGTAAAACTGCAAACCCATCGTATTAATGGGATCCCGCTACTCTGTTAAAAGTTTTGATACGAAATAAGATTTTTTTTCCATATATATTTCTACCCGAAACCTACCATGAATTGTAGATTCTATTCCAATTAGCTTAATGTGCGCTAAAAATGGGAGATTTAGCGCGGGAATAACCTAATGAACTTTTCCTGTGTTCCAGTTTTGATCCTCGGCGCTGCATCTGTGGATCAATATTTCTACGCCGGAGTTGAAACAGTGAGTGGAATAATTATTCAAAGTTAGGAGGGAAATTTACGGAATTCTAGAGTTTCTGATAAGGTTTTCGTGCATGAAAATTTATGTTTGCTCAACTGCATGTAATGCGAAGTTTGTTTGGAAAAATAATTCATACAGACGTACTTATATGCACGTGAGTTGTGTTAGTACAGTATACATGCGGGGATATACTGGAGGCATAAGCATTTAGATCGCTCTCTGTATGTTTGAGAGATGAAATACAAAGACAAAATTTAGCAAAATATGTACTTGAATATGGAATAGCTGTTCATGTTTTTAATGGGGAGTATTTGGATGGGATTTCTTACGTTCCACCGGGCAGGGAATTGGTGGAAAGTGATTAAAATTTACTTCTGTCTTACCTACATTCTAAAAAAAAATTGATAAAAAAATATAGTTGGAAGCATTGAGAATGGCATCGAAGTATACTTGATTGGCTATTAACAAATGTCTAATGGCTTGTTAATCACTCGAAAGTCTTCCTAATGTTACATTATAGTCGCAGCACAGCTTTAGTTCCAGTGATCTAAAATTTCTGACAACTAAATTTTACGTACATTTAAGCTAAAAAGAGTAGTAGTTTCACGTAATCAAGTTAAATGAAACTACAACTAATCAAAATCCACTAATCCTGTGGTTATGGTACTGTTGAATATTAATCGTGTAATATTTTCTTCTGAATGCGGTAATGCTTCTGATTTTACATCTTTTAAATGATTAATAACAATTTTGGTGGTTAATTTACTCTTTAGAGAAGATGTACATTCAACCCTCATTTATTTAAAACTTCTCCAGAGAGGCATTATTCTGATATCTAGAATGCTTATAAATGAGATTTTTCTTTTGCCTAGCAGTTTAAAGAGCATTTTTGGATTGTCTAGCTTAAGCCTGTTCTTTGAAAATACCTGCCAGGTGATTCTTGAATATTTTCACAGTGAACTGCGCCAGGTACTGAAGGAAAAATCAGAATATTGACTCGCAGGCATTTTTATTTGCATTCTTAGAGGCGGTTATGAAAATGAAGGGGAAATAAATTAATGTAGAATCGTGTTGCAAAATTTGCTGGACCATGGTATATTTAGCAAAATACTGTGTCTTTACGGTAGATTTTCTGTGCAAATTTCACGTATAATAATTGAAAGAATTTGTAGACTTGCACACATAAAGACAATAAACAATAAGATCGCTTCAGGTAGAAAGATGCTTATCAATACGGTTAGATAATCAAAAAAATTCCACTATCCCCCACACTTGTTAAAATCTTTCTATGACGGAAATCAAAGACTCTCCTGACAGCTGCTCGGGTTCCACGATATATACCTGTGTCACCTGAGAAAAATAAAATTGAGGTCTTTTCAATTAAACAAGCAAAAGAGGAGACAAACTATTTGAAAGTTACTACAGCTTTAAGAGCTACTTACAAATGTGAATGCGCTGTACTCTTGGACAAAGCCTTACCTTGCTCACAGTGATGGCTTAACCATCACCTACGATTTTCTTCAAGAAACCAAGAATAAGAAAGGCAGCAAACAACCTCTTTAGTCCTAACAGACATTCTCCTCGAGACTCTCATAAAACATTCTAAATCTGTGAAAAATGCTTTGCTATTCCTCTTACGACTTCAGTCATTGCGACACTACTTCGGCATTTTAAAGAATTTCATCTTTCCTTACCTGTAACGTCACTGATATGTTTATGTCCACAGAACCTCATTTGTATACTATGGTAAAGTTGGGGTAACTTTTCATGGCGGCAATTTATGGAAGATTTCATTTGTTTTTAAAATGTTTTGCGAGAACCCATTTCAATTTGGCTTTCCTACTTTCAATGCTGGAATCATCCTGCCAACACTGCTTCAGTCTACTTGCAAGTACAAATGTGGTTGGGTAGTAGCTTAAATCAGGTGAACTGGGGTTGTGGCAAACTACGAAGTATGGCCTAGCCACCTTTCCCACCATCTAAGAACTTGCACCTCTCTTATTTCTGGCAACTATATTTTTCCAATGGACCAAACGGTGCGATACGGCTTGCAGTTGCATAAAAGCAGTTATAAAATGCTCAAAATTGCAGAGGGCGTGCATGTACGAATGCACTTACGGAAGTAGATAACAGAATTTTCTACTGCGGACAAGTATGATGATAATGATACTGAAATTTTGAGAGAAGAGAAAGACGCCCTGAAAGAAGATGAAGAATTGAAAATCAGACCAATGCTTCCTCTAAAACTTATTTTAATTTGACGAGACCTTGAACGACAGATTTAAAAATTTACTAATTTTCATCTACACCGATTAAAATTAAATTGTTATGAGGTCCTACTGACATCAATAAACTTATTTTGTGCAGAGAAAAATATTTTAAGTACTTTCTTAGCACAATAAAAATACTTATTTCCAATTACCGGACGGTTTATAGCATTGTGTTCCAATTATTGTTTTATTATAAAAAGGCACACAATGATATAATTAACAGCAATGAAATATAAACATTTATAATTCTAACAACATTTCTATTTTACGTTTTGAAAAAAAAATGATAATTAACTTTTATAAGCTGGCAAATTTATGAATATCCTCTACGCTCAATAGAAAGTTTAAGTCAACGTGTAAATCTATGTGTTTTCTTCATAGAAGGACTGTTTGTACTATGTTTTTACAGAAAAATTGTTAGAAAAAGCAAATACACGTCAGAAGGTCTTAAATACATTACAACCATACTGTTTAACACGAATTATCTTGCCCGAAATTTTTCCTTTTATGCATAATAATTTAAAAACGGAACCGTCAAATCCGTATATTGGAAATTTTGATCTGGTTTTAGTTTTACAATTGTCACTGCCCTAAAAATATTTGAAATTAATGATGAAAGATACCTATAATTAAGAATACTTCGTAATTTTACCTTATATTTTGGTGTAACTTTATCATTTATAGGTTTTTAAAAAATTTCCTTGCTCAAAATTATCCTAACCTACCCTATAGATCGGATTTGGTTCATTTCAATTGGACAGTTCAAGATTAATAACAAAACTCAATTTTTTTCTACCATGAAATAAATTCGATTAAAAAGTGACTTAATTTTTTTCTTACTAATCGAAGTTATAGCTAGGTCGCACGTTATTGTTGAGATCAATTTAAAATAGCGACAGCAAATGATTTAAAAATAATTTGAGCTTCCGTTTAATTGCAGAGCTAATCATTTAATACCGATAATAACCGCAACTTAAGATAAGCGGCTGCTGCTAGTTTCGCTAAAATATTTTGTTCCCTAACCATTTAATCATTAAAAAACAATTTTCGTTTTCAAAAATCAAATTTTCCTTCGTGTCCAATTAAAGAAATAGGGCATCGTCTGTTAAGAGCACATAAAAATGCAAAGATATGAAATTTCTTACTCCACTTTTTGCGTTTGAAAATGCGAAGAAAAATTTTATCGTGTTTTCCATTTTAGATAAAACTTTAAAACTCTAAGCCATAAATTAACAACAAGAGCGCTCTTTTTTCCTTCTTCTTTTATCCCTTTAAAGAATTATTTCGAAGAAACCATAAAAAAAAGAATCTCTAATTGGAAAGCAAGAAAAATCTCAATGCAATGCTGGAAAGATCAAGTCTCTTCAAATATTCGATATTTCATCTGGTGGCGATTTAATCCATTATTTTATGAACAAAAAGAATGGAAGAAAACGGGGAGGGGGAGTGCACAACGATGCATAAAATATTGTATTTCATTATTCGCATCATTGAAGAGACAAGTTTGTTATTCTTGAGCTGAATTTTTCTAATGATTGCTGTTACTTAACTTTTTAGTATTTACGATGGTACACCGCAAAAGAGATCTTATTTATGAAAAATTGTGCTTTTGGTTGAAATAGATTAATTATTGAAAGCAAATGTCTTGTGCTTTTTTATCGATTAATTTGGTTGCAATGTGGAATCATTTTGCATCTGCATTAAATGATTGAAAACAACTGATGAAGAACCTGTTTAGCACGGAATGATTGGAAATCGTGTTTTCCCGATTTAATGAAATGCGGTATTCATAAGAAGCCCCCCTCCTTAAATATCTGGAATCAATGCTAAACAAATTTACTGATTCCGGTGATGCACTTAAATCATATACCCCCCTATAGAAAAAATAAGTTTTAATTGAAATTTAATAATAAATCTAAAATTGTTGGGTTCTAAATCATTTTAATTGACCGTCATATATAAATTAAAAGGTTAAATGGTTTTTAAAATATTTTCATTCCAAAAAAAAAGTTTGCTAGAAATCAAACCTTTAAATGATTTATATGCTTTTCATGTTAACCCTAACTTGTATACGCGTCTATTTTCTAATCTGCTTGTATTAGAATAAATATACTCATAGCTGTACTCATAGCTATTTGAGTGTGAATTTAGGGCACATATGGGCAACCTCCGGCCCGAGGACCGGATGTAGCCCGCCCAGGCTTTTGTTCCAGCCCGCGAAGCATATCAAAACCCCATATAAAACCAATATAAACCATCCAGAATCTCATATAAATCCCAACTATACGGCCCGCGATTAGGCTTCCATCCTAAAGTTTCGACCGCAAAATTTTAAAAGGTTACCCATACCTGATTTTAGGGGACCATTTCTAAATCAAAATGAAATTTAAATATAAATATATTGTTATTGAAATAAATAATGAGATTATTTTACTCACTATTCTCCTTTTAACTTTGGAACATTATGGCAAGCATTTTAAATAGGTATAGGTATATAATGCTAATACTAATATTTTGAAAACCGTTGTTATATATATAATCACTACGTTAGATATTTGCACTTAGAATTACAAGTGAAGAAATCCCCCCCCCCATTTTTAATGGAACAGGCGTTAAAGTTTCTCTATAATGATTCTTCAATACCGCTTTTGTACTTACTGAATGCGTTGATATTTATTTAGAGTAATAATATTTCCACGTGTTTAGGAAAATTGCCTATAAAAACATAATATCAAGAAAGAAATTGTTACCTTGAACTTTCTATCTAAGCTATGAAATATTGAACATTAATGTCAAACAATGTGTCTTTTTTAAAAGAAATCACTGCTATTTTGTGAGATTTTTTAACTTTTCGAAAATGGATTTTACAGTGTTTTGTTTAGCTTGGTTGGTTAGTTGATTGATCGAGGGTTAATGGCTCAAGATCCAGACAGAATATGCTGCACCAGACAATATGTAAAAAAAAGGTAAAACTCAAAAAAAGGTAAGATAATAAAGTACAAGGGCTGTTTTTTTATTCATTGTTGTCGATGTGCACAGTCAAAGGAAGACAAGAGTGAGTAATAAAAAGTGTTTACTGCCAAAAATGCTAGGCCCTCTTATGAAGCTTCGCCGCCAGAGATGCGTCCAAGGGCCTGAAATTGTTTCGCAAAACTTCATTTGACGGAAAGCTTTGGGTCTTCTTACTCTGGCGGCAGTTGTTCAGTTAAAGTATTGGAAATAACTCGGAGCTAAGTCAATGGCCAATAGAGTCCATCAAAGATCTCACTCTCGTATTACCGTTGTTTCTGAACACCTTATTGGTCTCATTTGGTTACTGACTTAGGGATTTTTATCTGTTTCTTGAAATGCAGTGCAGGTTAAGAGGCCAAAGCTTCCGAACCAATGAAGATTTTTAAAACAAAGTTCAAGCTCCTGTTTGCATAGCTGGCGGTAATGTTTCTAGAACAGTGCATTGGAAAGTTCCTCTACCGATTAAACAAATGCTAAAATCTTCATAATGAGTAAATCGAAAAGAGACCATGTCTGTTCCTAACTTTTGGTAATAAATTCTGTGTATTCTTTACTAATGTCTTTTATTTATTGATCAAAACAGCCAGATAACTTGCTTAGCTTAAAAACAGGTGTACTGCATGTTTTTCTATTAATGAATGTATGCAGAAGTAAAGAAACAACAAAAAATTAAAAGGAAGCTATTGTGTGAATTGTGTACACATGAATTGTACGTAGTATTTCTTAGGCTATGAAAAAATATTATTTCATACACATCATTATTATTGGTTAAAAATTAATGTTATAAAACATTCTTTAAATATATGTGTACCATTTTAAGAAACAAAGTTTTATTGGAAGCATAAGCATATTGAATATTACTCAGTTGTTTTAAACAGTGGATTCCATATAACAATTTTAATTCACAAGAGTAATACCTTCAAAAAAAAAAAATAAATAAATAAAAAAATAAACTGCATCTTCAATTTACGGAGTACCCTATTTTGTTACTTTTCTAAAACTATTTCGAAATTTCTTTTTAATTTTGCTTCACTTATATTTTCAATTATTTTTATCTTATTTTCTTACACGGGTTTGCATCGAAAGAAGATGACTGCGCAGTTATTTTTAAAATCGAACAGATTCTTACTAAATGTAAATGGCTTGTATTTAGATAGAAAATGGACTTTATAATATTAACACTTCATGTGAGTATGAAATACAAGCGGTTATAGTGCGTAGGAAAGAAAAAAGTGAAAATGAGGTGATTTCAGAAAAGTCATGTAATTTGATGACGAAACTAGGCAACTGTAACAAAAATTTAGAGGAAGAAGAATATAAATAGGGTATGCAATGGGATTTCTATATCTAATGCCCGTAATTTAATTGATTTTTCTTGTTGCTGGTTTTATCCTGACATCTAGGTTTTAGAAATTCAATTTTATAAGACTATTTTTCATGTATATTTTTGGACAATATCCCTTTAAATAACGTTATGATGCAACTGGACAAATACAAAACAGTACCTAAGATTTCTCTTACTCATCAAAGGGTACAAATCGGATTCAAAAATCAAAATATTGCAAAAAAGAATCTGTTTAATGCTTCTGAAGTGCAAATTTTAATACTACATTAATAAATAACTCTTTTTAAAATGTTAGAATTATTTTAAAAATTAGAATAATGAAAAAAAAATAATCTATTTAATGTTTGGAAGTGCAAATTTAAATACTACATTATAAATAACTATTTAAAAAAATTAGAATTAATTTAAAAATTAGAATACCTGGCCAACATGGTAAAAAATTAGAATATACAACTATTTTCCTATTAGTTTAAAAACAGCTAAGAGACTAACATGTGCAGACTAAAATGGGTTCTGCGGAAAATTGAAAGTCTTTTGGCATTTCATTTTTGTTCAGCATTTGCTTAAAATGAGGCATCTGAGGCTGAGGAACATCGTATTGTTTTCTTGCGCAAAGAATGAAGAATGTTCTCAAGCAAGTATGAGTAGAAATTTGAGAGAATATTCTAATAAGTGTTTTAGATTATTTTAAAAGTATTGTGAAATTGGTCGAAATACAGTAATTTCAGCAAGAGGTGGAAAAAAGAAGTATGGCTGTTTAAGAAGTAGGGCTGTCGTTTTGAAGAAGTATGGCTGTCGAAATTTGAGACATTTGCAGATAAAATTGAAACAAGGGGGTAAAAAAGCCTCTTAACCTACAACATTACGAAGACTTCACAAATTAAGATTTAGATCACGTGTATTCTAGACAAAACAACTCATATGAGCAAATGGCTGCTAGAGTTAAATGATGTAAATAAAGTCTATTGGGTGGTCAAAATGACTGTACTATTCAGCAATAAAAGTATGTTTCGTGTATCTTAAAAGTGTCAAGGTATGGTATTTGAGACTTAACCAAGAAGAGTTTGATAAAAAGTGATTAAAACTTTCGGTTAAATCTGCGCGAACTCTGTCATGGTTATGGGGCTGCATGACTGCACAAGGTCCAGGCAGATTGTGCTTTGCTTCCGCAAAAGTCGATACAGAAGTGTATCAAGATATTTTTGAACACTGCAGGATACCGTCATCTGAGAATTTATGGGATGGCAATTTCGTGTTTCATCAAGGTTCAGTTTTTTCGCGCACTTTGAAATGGACTTCTAAGTGGCTCCAAAAGAAGGAAATGAATGTACCACTTCCTTAGCCTTCGAAATCACCCGATCAAAGCCCCATCGAGAATTAGTGAGTTATTGCGAAAAAAATACTTTAAGAAATTTCACTAAAGAGACAAAAAAAAAATCCTATTTTTAGTTTTAAGAACATGTGGGCGAATCATGATAAAAATATTTGTGAACCTTTAGTCGAGAATATACCAACCGTATAAGTGCTGCTTGTAAAGCTAAGGATGAGGCAACAAAGAACTTATTAGCATGTAAAAACCCTTTAAATTCAAATTATTCCGGTTATATTTACATTATTATAAATTTTTGAATCATGCTATAAAATATTCTAATATTTTGATTTTTTTTAAATTGTTGTTTTAAATATATTGGGTTGTAACGAAAGTTTCCCGCCACCGCAAACATCGTCAGAACACAGTTCGCATTGGCGTATTTGCTCATATTTTGTCGAACTATTTTTGACATTTGAAAGAAAGAGGCTTACTTTATAATACTGTGTTGTGAAATCTCTAAAAAATATAGTTATCATTAAGTACAAGGTGTCTCCAAATGGAACTATAGCTCTAGAGGATTAGAACCATCATTAACTTCCAGTTGTGTTGCAAAAAGTCAGCTCTAGAATATCAACAAATTATGAGTACAGCTTTAAGTACTATTGTTGTATAATGTGACACTGTGCAGGTTTGGTACCGAGTTCAAATACGGTTATCTAAGGAGTTAGAAGTTAGTTTTTCAGGCAGATATGGCGGAAAACTTTCGTTACAACCTGATATTTTCTATAACATTGTGATATGTTCACATTTTTATAATCTATATGCAGATTTATATTATGATAATTTGCATTTGATAATATTGATTGTTTATTTGGAGAATTAGATCTGCAATTCCCTTGAGTATATTTTCTTTCATTATTCTAGTTTTTTTTTTTATCGGAACTGCCTTAGAAACTTACAAAATAACACTGTTGTTTAATTCTAATTAACTCTTCACAAATCAAGGGTTCAGTTTGTGATTTAAAATATGTTAATTTTAAGAACAACTTAAAATATATATTTTAAAGTTATTTTCTTACACAAACATTTTAACATCGGAATAGAAATTGCTATTAGCAAGATTAAATTTCCAAGTGTTAGATTCCCTTTTCATTTTGCAGAAATCTTGTTATCGTACTAACTCTTCCTTTTTAAAAGAATTCTCTGTAAAAATGTAAATTTTATGAATCGTTTAAAAACTTTGCTAGATGTATTTGCATGATATTTAGCATTAAAATTATTTCCAAAAAAAACTTTTCAATTTATTTTCTTTTACTGTATTTTTTGGATTAAACCCACAGGCGTTTTAAACGGATTACGAGTTTAACAGTTTGAATGCATTCGGTCTTTCCTTAAAATAAGTTATTTTAAAATAACTAAGTTTCATTGAAACTAAAAAAAAATATTTTCTTATATTTTTGAATTTTTATCGAGATTCAATGCATTAGAATTTACTAAGAAAGAAAAATGAGATTAAATCGAAGATGTGTATTTCAGTCAGCTTGCAGAAAGGAATCCCATATTATCTTCTATTCTTAGACTAACAAAAACATTAGCTTATTAATTCGGACTTCTCTGTCGAAAGAGTAGCATATGAAAATGATTTTTCACAAGCTTAACGTCCATTGCATATGTTAAGTTTTGCAGTATTATCAATAAATGGATGTGTCTAAATTACGACTTATGTATCTACTGTTAATTATTTTCTCTTAAAAAGAATTTAAAAAATAATTTTAAGATAGAATTTCATGAAAAATTGTGAAACATACTTTAATAGAAGTAAATTTCTCGGCTTCATAAATTATGTAACATGACTTGAATACAGTTGTACATTTTACAAACTTGGTAACCCCCCCCCCCAACACACAACATATTTTAAGGTTGTAACTGTTATAGAAATACTCTTTAAATTAATGTGTTCATGATTAATGTTTTCTTATATTTTGTGCTCATTTCGAATAGTTCACGTTTTACTTTATTTTGAAAAATCTCAAATACGAAAATTTTCGATAGCACTCAGCCTTCGGTGAAGCTTTGATTTATCGAGGATGTTTACCCCAGATATATTAATTAATTTATCCGCAGTATAAGTTGAATGAAGTCAGCATTATAACAAAAAAAAGACGTTATGCTTCTTATAATAAATGAAATTAACCCTGTATTTTTAGAGTTCGGGGCTTTGGATATTCTCCTTAATATTAGAAGGATCCCTCTTCAGCATTTTAACGTTCATACTGTTAACCTTAAAAATTATATTTTAAACTACACTCATGTCCATAAATTAAGGATAATTCAGAATCACACAGAAATTGATCTCTAAAATAAAAATTTCACCTGTGGAATGATCACACACATCTTGAAGAAGAATATGCAAATTACAGGAAACCACCAGATGGCGTGGATGGTACGTCACAATGACGAGAGTGTAAGAGAGGGGTATATAAGGAATGGTGGCAAAGAAGTAAAATTGTTCACAAGCGCTGTGAAAGCCTTTCAGTGCAAAAACCGCATAGTTATGGCACAAAGGAGGCATTTGGGTGATGTTTTACGTGGCAGAATTATCGGACGACTGGAATGTGGACGTACCCAGCTGGAAGTATCCGAGGAACTTGGAATCGCCCAGAGTGTCATCTCCAGGCTTTGGCAACGATTCCAAGATGATGGTAATGTGAGTAGACGTTACAGCACAGGTCGCCCCCGAGTTACAACGCCGAATGAGGACCGCTATTTGGCAGTTACTGCCAAAAGAAACAGACGGAGTACAGCATCAGACCTGTCTCGTCAGTTCTCTTCAGCTACCGGTACGACAGTTTCAAAGCAGACCGTGTACAGACGCTTAGGGCACATTGGTCTATATGCTCGTAGGCCTGTCAGATGTGTTCCACTTACCGCAACTCACTGTCGCCTGCGATTAACCTGGAATAGAGAGCATGCATTGTGGACACCGCAACAGTGGTCTTGTGTGATGTTTTCCGACGAGTCCAGGTTTAGTTTGGAGTCTGATTCTCGCCGGACATTCATCTGGAGAGCGCCAGATACCCGTTACCACCAAGAGAACGCCAATGAAAGACACCGTTACGGTGGTGCAGGATGGCTCGTTTGGGGAGGAATTATTCTTGGTTCTAGAACTGACCTGCATGTTCAGAGTGTAACGATGACAGGCCACATCTATCGGGATGTCATTCTGGAACAACATGTACGTTTGTTTCGGGGCGCCATGGGTGCTGAATTTGTGTTTATGGATGACAACGCCCGTCCTCACCGTGCAAACATTGAAGACGAATGCCTTCAATCGGAGGATATCACCCGTATGCATTGGCCAGCATACTCACCGGACTTGAATCCAATAGAGCATGTGTGGGATATGCTTGGCCGACGAATTGCAGCCCGTCAACCCCCTCCCACCTGTCTACCGGAACTTCGGAGTGCATTGCTTGATGAGTGGTGTAATATTCCCCAAGATCAGATTGATCATTTGAAACTCAGCATGCCTAGGCGTTGTCAGGCCTGTATTGCATCGTCCGGGAGACATACTCCGTATTAACCATCCTACTAACCATGTTATACTGTTTTTTGTAAATAGGTTCTTTTTTGAAATTTGGTCAAGGGAGTAAAACTTGCAATTTTTATTAATTATGTCAAACATATAGCATCTTTTTTGCTCTTTACTTTTTGTTTAATAAATAGACTTTACAAATAAGTCAAATTTGTTTTGCTTCTTTCTCTTTCTTTGCCTGAACTTCAATATCCTTAATTTATGGACATGAGTGTATTTGACATGCTGAACTGAAATATGAAATTCGGGTTCTGTTTTTATGTGGAATAAGTTATGATTTGATAATGACCCCCCAGAGTCGTAAGTTGCTATACACAATATTACAGAATATCATTTAATGAAGTAGCTTAATACCTCATTTTGTCTGTTACATTAATTCAGCGTTTCTCAACATGTGGGGCGCGACCCCTAAGGGGGGCGCAGAGCATTTGCAGGGGGGGGGAGCGAGAAAAATCAAAGAGCAAGTAGTGTTGCATGTTTAAAAAAAATCATCATATTTATTCTCATTTTTACTCGAAAATATATCCATTTTCGCTTAAAATGTTTATTTAAACTTTGGTGATAACAATACTTTGTAGAAAATGCGACTCAATGTTCATTGTTAAAGATTAAAAAACTGAATGTATGCTGAAAAATGTGAGGGAGGGGGGGCACCACCGTAAGTTAGCCTTTGTAGGGGGGCGCGACGTTAAAAAGGTTGAGAACCGCTGCATTAATTGCTATAAATACCCTTTTCAGATTTTTTTTTTGTGGAGGTGGAGGGTAGGAGACGGGGAGAAGATTCGATACAATTACTTCAATGATATGAATAATCTATTTTGAATGGCTGCTTGATGCACTATAATGAAGTGCTTGCAATTTTCGACGGCGTAGTATGACAGTGAAACAGATGCTTCATCAGAGGGAACACTTTAACCGGTATGAATAGTTAAAAGTTTTTTAATTATTTGTGGCATCACTGGTTGCCGTTAAAATTTTTGTTAGACGGCGCTGTTTCACCCACATGGTTAAATAAGCAAAAATACCACCAGTCCGGTTATAAATGTTTGTACATAATTCGCCGATAAGCCAATAAACACCAGATTTTCACTTTCAGAAAATAAAATAATGTAATAATATATGTGCAATATATAAATATGTAATCCAACATACAACCATATGCCTCCCTGAGAATGTGGGGGTAAAGTTTTCTGTATACGTCTTGCGTTCAATTAAATAATCTCCACACTAGAAATTAGCACGGGTTTTCTTTTCAATTGAATGGTGCGCTTCTGCTAATCTAGCATTTGCCACTACTTAACATAGACATTTTTAGAAATTTTGTATGAAAAAACATGAGGTAATATTTTCAGTTCATCGTTCTTGAATAGCTGATATTTTAAAATTGCGTAAACGATAGAAAAGGCTAAATTCAATCATGAAAATATGCGAGATGATACACACATCGTATTGAAAGGTTAGTTTTAATTTAATTAAAAATTCCTTTATATGAATAATTAAACTTCGCTCTTTGCTGTAATTCCACAACAAATAAACATGGATGTGAAGTACTAAGACAGAATGTTTGTGTAGAACTAAGCGGTCACAGTCTGTGAGCTTCTCTTGGCAAGATTAAATGACATTTAAACTTAATTGATGATAAATTATTATGGAGCAGAATTCATTTTGTCTTATAACAGAAATGCTGTTGCGGTCACTTCTAGAAAATATTTTAAAGTATATTGAGTCTTATCCTGGGATGTGAGGAAGGAGGTGGATGAGCGTCCGGCAGTAGTATTCGGCTGCATTTTGCTTATCGAAAGGCAGAAAAGACGGAAAACTTTCACCAGGCTGTCCTGCATTGGGTGCGAGAAATGAAGTCAAACTTTACTTCTTTAACCCTTTGAGGCGCAACCCTTTCCCAATGCTGAAAAAAGGGCAGCCGTTGTCATCGCTCGACTGAACGACCAGCAAGGTGGCGGACGATCGAAACGTTCATCGCGTGCCACAGATCTAGAGACCCTTTTTTGACGCAGCTGGCTGTGCGCCCGCGCACAGCCAGCTGCGTCAAAAAAGGGTCTCTAGATCTGTGGCACGCGATGAACGTTTCGATCGTCCGCCCTCTTGCTGGTCGTTAAGTCGAGAGATGGCAACGGCTGCCCATTTTTCAGCATTGGGCCATCTATCCCGCCGTTCTCGCATTCTTCTATTTTTCAGCAGATGTCCGTGCTGTTAAAAAGAATCGTGACCCTTTTTTGACGGGAAAGGACGTGCTCAAAAGTAAAGGATTCTCGTGGAGCTATGTCACCCGCCACGATTTTTATAGAAATAAAATCCATTCTTCGTGACTGGCAACAGTCAAAACGTCAGAGTTCGGTGTTCCCAGAGCGGGAACACTGCGCGTTAAAGGGTTAAGAACCATCACTGGCTTGTCAAATGAAGTAGCTAGCGTGAAATACGGTGATTTTCCTTGGGTACTTCGTAGTCTTTTTTCGTGGCTTGGTCTTGTGAACATTTCTAAAAATATTATTCACTTGGAAGCTCACTCATTCTCTTCAGCCTGCACGAAAAAAATCAAATCCTCTTGTCACTCAATTTAATATTTCTAGTTTGTGCATGCTGCTTAAATTTTAAATTTTTAAATCCGAGTTACTTTCGAGGAATGTTTCCTCCTTTATTATATACTAGAAAGCGCATTATTTTTGAAATATATTTTCAACTATTGACATTACCACTCATTTCATTTGTCAGTATAAACTGTAGAAAAAAGTTACAGAAAAATAGCGAAATACGGCGATATTTTATATTTTTGTCCCCTGTCGTAAGGTGAAGACTTTACATATAAGAAAATACATTTCTGATAATTTTCCTTAGAACCAGTCCACATCTACTAGCTTTCGGTAGACGAAAACAGTTTATTTTGCTCCACCCTTTTGTATATATTCAAATCTCTTTAAGCTGCTGCTCTTCACGTAATTTCTTTATATTTCAATCGATCATTTAAAGAACACTGTAATTTATTACTTTTCGGAAATCGATAAAAACTGCATAGCATCCAAATACTTGGATTTTCAGGGACTTGTTAGGATTTATTATAATGATGAGGCTTCAAAATATGTAATACATTAGTGGGAAAATGCTGATGTATAAATATATTAAACTGCAATGGATTGTGTTTGAAAAAGTCATGAATGAGTGGTTTCTGAAATAACGAATTGGATCGTTCGTGCTTTTGCAGTAAAAACTTGTACATATTAATTTTGTAGAAGAGGTATAAATATGTATTATTTTAAAACTGTTAGCTACGTTATAAGTGGTTTTTTTGTGTGGGAGGGCGCGGGGGAAGGGGACATCCTCCATTATTGCAATGACAGAAAAATATAAGTATCTATATGTATATATTTCTTTATAGTGCATATACTTGCATAAATGTAGTCGACGCTCGTTTTGCCGAGCCCATAGAGACCACTCAAATAGTTCGTAAAATAGAGTCGTAAAATATTCGGGACCACTCGCTAGTTCGTAAAATCTTAAGTGTTCTTAAAACAGAACTTCGACTGTGTATATTTTTGGTAGTGTATACAAAACGAACAAAATGATTGAGTTTATTAATAGACTGTTTTTTGAAAGACTAAAAATTATGTTGGTACCAAGTAACAAATTAAGCTTCTTTGTCGCTTATGAGATATTAATAATGTCCGTTACATATGTTAACATTTTTAACAATAAGGGCCGATCTTTATTAATGCTAAGCTGTTGTAAGCTCCTTTTGCCGTGTTCTAAGATCTTCATTTCAAGCTTTCAGTAATTTAGTTCTATTGAAAAATTCATGAACATATGGCAGATGTTAATCTGTGAATGTTGCAAAAGATATTTGAAGACTCTTTGTTATGACAACTGAGCGATTAGTTTGAGGTAAAGCATTTGGAAATTTTTATAACGCTTAGTAAAGTTACATTACTTTTTTAAACATACTTTTAATCTAAGCTATTTACTAAAATTCCAAGTAGCATGTATGAGCTTATTGTACGAGTGTTGTTAATTTACAATTTTGACACGTTTTAAGGTATGCGTTTCAAATTTCAAAAAGAAAACAATTCTTGCACTTTATTTCTCCATAGTTAATAGTATAAGGTGAGCTAGGTTATAACTGTGAATATGTTTATTTATCATTAGTTCCCATTTATGTTTCAGACTTAAAGACCACTTGCGTGTACAATTTAAAATTCGTGATGATATTTTTTGGTGATTAACTCCTTAACTGCCATTTCAGGAAATCTCCCTACCCGCTTCAAAGAAATTAGCGTATCTTGGGCCAACCTCTATTGAAATTGAAGTTATTGAAAGCCAAAAAATTGATCGAGAGAAATTATACTACTACAAAAAAAATTAAGAAATTATTTGAGAACGAGTACATATAGTACCGGCGTATATACCGGGACAGTTAAAGCATCGACTACAAATTGTATCTATACGCCTGAGGCAGTTAAGAATTTTGTTAATTAGTATTTTCGCTTTCTATTGAAAGTGTTGCACTGGAGAGCATTCCTGAGATGTGCTTTCAATAAAACAGGGCCGCAGCACACTCGGCAAAGTCCTTCGTTGGGTTTTGAGGGCCATTATCTGGGTTCCTATGCCGGTTGCATATTACCAAACCTTACATTCATTCGGAACCGCATTTTCCTTCCGAACACAGAACCCGGAATCGAGATCCCCGATTGGTTAGATCACTGACGTCATGCCTGCCCACCGAATTTAAAAACTGGCGAGTTTGTACGGCAAAATACTTTTGTATTAAAATGATTAATTATCATGAGATGAAATACCAGCGAAATAAACATATAGGCAGCTTGAAGTTGTTTTAGATGATACGCAATAAAAAGGAATATGCGATTTAAATTACGAGTGCATTACGAATCTTATTTTAAACCTTATTTTCCACTGGTGCTGACATCTGTTACTAGACTTACATGTTGGTGCTGATATCTGTTACTAGACTTACATGTTGGTGCTGATATCTGTTACTAGACTTACATGTTGGTGCTGATATCTGTTACTAGACTGTTAGTAGACTTACATGACACGTTAAGTACACTTTTCATAGACGATTTTTCAGAAAATTAAAAAAGAAAATCTGTAGGCTGTTTTCAATGTGTGTCTATAAAGTTTAATTTAATTAAAATCATTATAAACTGAAATGATTCGCATAATACAATTATTCAATATTTATTCAGTAGAATTTTTTTTTCCATAAAAGTAAAAGTAAATATTTTTTGAAAAATTATGAATAATGACATGTAACTTAAGTCATTTATTAATATTTAGAGTACAACTAGATGCATGAGATTTAATTAAGAAAAAAAAAAGGAATTTAAATAATTCATTGCATTTTTTCTTTGCAGTTATTTAGTTGTAGTGTGGATATTTTTAAAATGTTACAATTTAAAAAAACATTTAACCACAGTGTGTGTATTAAGCGTAATGTTGGATTTCAAGAATATTTCACTTATTGAATTATTTTAATTTACATTGCGAATTATTTAAATTCCTTTTTCTGTGTTCGGAAGGAAAATGCGGTTCCAAATGAATGTAAGGTTTGGTAATATGCTTCCCGCATAGAGTGCTAACTCATCCATCCCTTCATAAGGGTAACGTTAGTCGCCTATTGACGTATTCTTCAGTTTTTGATAAAATGTTAGAATAAGAGATCTCTTGTTAACAAATACGTATTTTTCATTTAACAAATACGTATTTTTCAACGTATTTGTTAACAAATACGTATTTTTCTTAATGTTTCTAAATCTTACTCGATCATATACAGTCCAAAAATTCCTTAAGTTGTCTGGAATCCCTCCAATTACAGCAAAATGAAACACCTTGAATATTTCAGGGATAGTTTACCAGACAAATGATTTCTGAAAAAACTAAACAATGCCGAAATTATCTCACTGTTTCTCGATTTCCAGTTTTGCCAGTGTGTCCCAAAATGTTAAAAACACAGTTCTACATCACTTGATAAATGGATTACAATATTCAGTTGTAATATATTATGAATATTTTGAGCTTCATTAATCAACTTACCTAATTAGTTTGTTCCTCACGAACACACTTGTATGTATTTGTTTGGCTTAAAACTATTTTCTTTCCCAACGATAAATGAATGTTACTTAGTGATATGGAAGAACATTCAGTTTATTTACGATCAGCTCCTTAATAATTTTTCTCAATAGTCAGATTTCTTTTCTTTCTAAAATGCAAGTCAGGAATGATGATGCTGCAAAAGAAAACTGAAAATTCTAGACGTCTGGCTTTCGTCTAGTGTATCTTCATTTAAATCAACTACACTATACTCTTGGTATTTCAAGAAACGGGTGTCTGAGATTTTGTACAGAGGGCCTTTTTTTCCTTTTCAGCTCTAACAAAAGGTTAAACTTAAACTAGTTTGCATCCACGTCTTGATAGCTTTTAAATCACAAGATAAAAGGAACCTATGTATTCACATAACCTTTTAATCTTGCCCTGAGCAAATCAGACGAATTTCAATGCGGGTACGTTTTCTGTTTTTAAATTCTTTTGAAACTTCATGAACTTTTTTTAAAAAATTCGTTGAGTTAATTTTCGAGGAAAATTTCACCTCGAGATAAAATTCGCAATTTCTTTTAAATGACAATGTTTCAATATTTTTTTTAATCTACTATTTTGAGTTAAAAGATGTGTATCATTTCTTTGAAACAGGTCGACTGTTTTGTCTAACTGTAACTTTAGAATATTACTCTGATAAAGGAACATTACTAAATTTATTTTAATATTTCATATACTTAGAAATTAATTTGTCGTAAGGGTCATTCCATGGTGACAAAAAAAGACTTCTTATATTGAGAATGGGTAACAGTATAGTACTTATTTATGATACTCTTGATCAATTTAAATAAATAAATATATATATTTCAAGTCACTGGTGAATTTCAAAGGTTACAAATGTTGTAAAATTGTAACGTCAGTCACCATGGGATGAACCATAAGCAAAATCTAAATTTTGAAATACATGAAAAAATTCAGAACTATAAAAGTGCAGGAGGAATTAATTCTTCTCAACTAACAAATGAAATGAATTAGCACTTTTCTGTAGACTGTCTAGAGATTTTCATACAAATGTACATGTTATCATGTATTTGGCTCTATATAACCATTGTTTCAATATTTACTAGACAGATTTGTCGTATATCGGTCCATTTGGAAGACAAATCTCAAAATTTGGAAGACCATATAAATTTTATGAAGATCTCCTTGAGTTTGTTTAAGCAGCAAATTTTAACTTGAGTATATTAAAACTAAATTCTCTAATTGTTGCATGTACATATAATGTTAACAAGACAGTTAAGAACAGATATACTGTCGCAAGTTTCCTTTGGGAATTTTTGCTGTCAAAGTTCATTTTAATAAAATGAATAGTGCTGTTTTACACGCAAGGCGTTTATCGTAACCATTGAAAATTATAAAATTACATATTAAAAAATATAGTTAAGAAATATATAAATTTTATGTAACACAAATATTTCCATCGCGTTCTTTGAAAATTCCAGTGCTGAAGAAGTTCGAACAGTTAACTTAATTCGATTTCATCATCAGTCATTTAAATTTTCCCTTCAGATTAAATCAAATGCTGCAGACTTCTAAACTCATAAACTGTTGCGACTTCGCTTCAGACGTACCTGAATTATCAGTCTTTAAAGCAAACACTAATTGTATACATACGTGTACAAGATTGCGAGCCACTGTTAACAACCAACTTAGTGTGTGCAACCTACGCGGCACGGTTCTCCTGGGAATTATTGCGGTGGTAGTTTCTTTTGATCAATCCATATAACACAACAGTGTGCTGCTTTACACGCATCAAAGCTATTATCTTCATCTTTTCAGATAATGAAGTTGGTATCATAATGCGGCATATCATTAATTCTGTCAGTTATTAATAATGTATTTAGTGTGAGCTGCGTTCCGTTCTTCGGGGCTATCGAATTAAATGTGTCACTTGGTGTTTTCCCATGGCTTTCATGAAACTTTGATGATGGCATGATTTTGGAAGGTAATGGTTCCGTACACATCATCAGGAATTCGGAGGAGAGGGGGTTATTAATTTTTTTTTCCCTAAATTAAACTTTAAGAAAAATTATTTGAGTTCTTCTTTTTAACTTTGGTTAGTTACCGCATCTGGTCGTAATTAATGGAGCGTGTTTTGGATTTCGAAGCATAAATTGACTTTCTGATTGCATAATATTTCAGATTTTTAAATTATTATTTTTTTTTTAAAGTTCGTTCGCTCCTTGCTAGAGGACATGCGAGTGTGGTAAACGCAGATGTTGCGAGAAAGAGCCATTAATTTCTCCAGAAAATTGCAGTAAATAAAATGGGAGGGGGGGAATGTCCGGTTGCACGACGAATCTTGCATGGCTTTGGAATTGGGCTGATAAATTACTTTTAACGCTATTTCTGGTGTCGTTTCGTTTCTCATATCTGAGGAAGTGGATATACGGAATTCAGTTTTATCAACTTTTGTGTAACAATTTATAAGAATATTTTAAAGGTATTTTGGATGTAAAAGTGTCTAATTTTTAACTCAAATTTGCATACATTCATTGACGCATTAAGTTTATACACTTATTACTGAACACTTATTTCTGGAACACTTATTTATTCTTATACATATACACTTATTTCTGAAGTCATCTGAATATTACATTCTTATACACTTATTTCTGGAATTACTTTCCCTCTAGAATTCTCGTGTTCTACATTTAGTACTTAGAACTATCCACAGAAGACTTATTATAAAATTTTATACTGAAGCTTTTACTTTAAAGCGAGATTTAACAAAATGCCATGGTTCAATAGGATGACAAATCTGGTAAAAATAGCAGACATTTACCTAATTCAGATTCCGCACATTAATTTTCCTTTTACAAAAAATCTCTACAGCTTTTGAACGAAAAAATGTTACTGTCAAAATATGTATTAAAACATTTAATACATTATTTGACAGACTTTTTTTATAAAGTGCAACGTACACATTTAAGATAATTTAATTGAAACTTTTTTTTCTAGGATCTTTTGTATCGATTTGCTTTCTAACACTTTTCAGTGTACCATTATCTGTTGTGACATAATAAATACGCTTTTCAGTGACTAAGCAGAGAGGAAAGGCTGCTCAATTCCAACCCCTTGTACAGCTGCGGAAAAAAAGGCCCACTTGTACATTTTTCGGCCGTCGTTCGTCGCACAGCAAAGTTACAAATACCAATCGTTTACGATTGACGCACACTTTAATTTGCTATGCATAAAAATTGCATAAGGGGCCATCTACATATTAAAATTCGCACCAACTTTTTTTTTTCTCAATAGCAACCCCTAGATTTCACTTCATATTTCAAAAATTTAGCTCATTTTAACCCCGGACACCCATTTTCAATAAATTTGGACTGAAAATGAGTGAGTTATGAGCACCCAAAATCCCCCTCCCCCTATGTTAAAATATTTTTTCATACTTCAATTCATATCTCATATAATATTGGTAGTAAAAAGCTGATTTTTATTCGTACTATTAGAACTAAACGACCCAAACATAATTTAATGTTATTATGATTTTTAATAAATCATTAATATGAATTATGAATTATTAAATTAATATTCAAAAAAATTATGAACAGCGACCTAGCCAAATTTCGATGGAAATAGATGCAGAAATTAATATTACATGGCTGTGCAAAATTTCAAATTTTTACGTTCAGTAGTTTAATTTATATTAAATAAAATGTATTATTTTCATGAGTTAAGGGACCATATATAAATTTATTAAGTGAAAATTTTTAATTGCATAAAATAAATGTAAATTAGATTTATTTTGTGCAAAAACACAGTAAAAGATACCAGCATTAAAAATATCAAATTTTGAAGCAAATAAATTAGAGGTTTTTACAGTTTGTTGGGGATTCTATAAAGCGTGTATTGTTGCGTCCGCTACCATATTCCCCCAAATAAAATATTTTCCAGCTATAGAATTAGATGCAGTAGATGTATGTCTTCTAATACAACGTCCTATTTCTGAAAAACTAACATCCTCAACTTTCCAGGCATGAATGTGACCTTTTTTAATATCGGAAACATTAGGTCTTTGGAATTCCCCATACTTTATCAAACATTCAAAATCACGTTTTTCTGTAAAAAAATTTTCATCTAACTATAAATTAAAATACCGCCAAAAGTCTTAAGAATATTGCACATTGCAGGCGATAGTATTAAATGAAGAAAGTGAAATAACAAACACAGTGATAATATTGGGTCGGCAAAAAAGTAATTGCGTTTTTTACATGAAATTCAAACAAATAAATTTTCAATCATGAAACCATTCTTTAAGTTCGACCATAGCTGAGTCGAGCAATATTCATGCTTGTAGTCAGAAGAGCAGGGAGCAGCCTCTCACTCCTGCCAACATTTCAGCTGTCTAAGAGAAACATCAAGGGAAACACTGAATAACAATTTCAAAATCCTTAGCAGTCATTTTGCATTTTTCCCTTAAATCATGTGTACGAACCAAGGAAATTATGAACTCACGGGTCATTTGGACCACAGACTAAATATTCTATTCTACCCTTGATATTCTCAGGACAAAAAACTTTAAGAGAGATGGGAACAATATTTTCCTTGAAAATAATATTAATTTCTTTTAATTCTCGCGAGCGAAATAAATGAAAGGCGAAAAGTTCGGAACCTACAAATAGCGTTTTTCAATTTGCAGAAAGTCCCTTAAAAACGCGCAAAAATGAATTCGCAATATCTCCGGAAATTATCGTAGAAAATTGGTGAAAATTTATATTTAGGGTAATTTGGAGGTTTTCTTTCGTTTAATAAAGTCAAAATATGGGGTTGCCATTGAGAAAAACGAAGTTGATGCAGAATTAAATATGAAGACGGCCCCTTATGCAAATTAAATTAATAGTAAATTGAAGTACGCGTTATTTGCAAACGAATGGTATATATAACTTTGCTATACGACGAACGATGGCGAAATAAAAAGCAAGTGGGCCTTTTTTTCCGCAGCTGTACCTACGTTTAACCTATTCCCTTTTACCGTTACAAAGACATTTGGACATATTATACCATTGTAATAGTAAAAGGAAAGTAGGTTATAATCTTTGCCCCGCATATATACTTACCAGGAAAATCAAAACTTCAGATATTTGTTAAATTTGTCACTGTTTTTACCATGTTGAGTTTTTTTTACTATCAACTATAGATAGTAATATACTGCTTATTTCAGATCAACTGAAGTTTCATATTTTGAATACATATTTGTTAAAACTTCCCAGTGAATTAGTAACGTTAACTATTTTATTTTGAAGTCTTAATTTGAATGACCGAACTAACTTCAGCAAAAATCCTAATTACTCCATGAAAGAAAAAATTATAAGCAAGAAAACAAAATTTTTCTTATCTATTAAATAATTAAATTTGAAGCTTTATTTTTCGTTTAAGAAGGTATTATATGAAGTACGACCTTGTTATACCGACAATCTCGGTACCAGACCTACAATCAAACTAGTAGAGAATTCTACATGATTAAAAAAATATTGAATATGAATACTTCACAAATGTGTTGAATCATTTTATCCGAGAGATAAAAAGTAAAAATAATATTTCTGAACTAAACTGCTGTGTATTTTAAATATTGGGATCAATATGCATTGCCATGGACAGAACTGTACAAAAATCCCTGTGAAAAAATAGTTTGAAATTTTAAATGAATAATTTCGCAGTGAATATACTTTGTACTCACTCTGGAAGGAATAAAAGCGCGTTATAAACTGGCATTTCAGGCTTTCCAGACACAAAAAGAAATTTAAGGAATATCTATTAATTGCCACGGACATATTAAAGCGCATACGTAAAATTTTATGTAAGTGATTGAATCCAATGTATCTCTTTTTCATTGTAGCCTGAAAAACCAGATATTTTCAAGGTAAATCTACGTGATTTAAATACATAACACTAAAGTACTGATGCTACTAACGATTAACGCAATGATTATGTGCAAATCGCGACTGTTAAGTTTTAACCATTAAGTATTAATCCAATGAATACCTGGATACATATTTACCAGAAAAGCTTCATTCAAGAAAAATGACATCTTTATCTCAGCAGATGGGACATAAAAATCTTTTCGCTGCTGCATTCCCCCCTTTTTTGGTCATTTAATATCCTGATAATACTTCATTTAATGTTTAACTATACTAATATTTTATTTATACTAAATTATAATAAACGTTTTTTATATGAAAATTACACTTCAAATTGATTTTCTTCTCCCGAATATAATTTCCTTTTGTTGCTGAAATTGTCCTATCTATGAATCGGATTTTTTTAAAGGGGTAGGTGTATCATCGATTGAAAAGTTTGATCTCGAGCCCAAGTTTAATGTGTTCCGTTGCATCATGGGTTGCAAAGACTCAACGGTGAACATTCCCTCTCTGTGTCAAGGATTGTTTTCAGCAGCATCATCATCATTTGATGCTTTTCTGCGACCTTAGAAACTAGAAAGGAACTCTGGGAATAAAAGAGGCTTAGCAACGACAAGAATGTGCAGGTTAAAAACTGGACTCAGGAGGGAGAGGATAAATAACGCACACCTTCCTCCCTCCCTTACTTCCGTTTCTTTTATTAAACTTCATGTTCTGCGAAAACAACTTAAAATATTTTCTTTTCTTTTTCCCAAAACACTAGAATCAAATAGTAATACATAATACGTCTTACTGTGCAGAGGTATGCCTTACATTATATGAGCCTCTAATAACATAATTTGATTTCAAATTTTCAATTTTTAAAATAATTTTTCCCCTCCAAACAGAGTAGGTACGTCTACAATTAATAGAAAATGTCTGTTTTGAAGATATTTGAAACATTCACTGTAAATGTAGCATAATTCAATCTCATGCATTTAGAAAGATCTGTCTTTTTTTTTTTTGTGACTATTTTAAAAAGATGTGTATATATTCTTGGACGATAGTCACATTTCTGATATAAAAGGAAGTCAAAGAACTAATTACGTTGGTACTTTTAGTTGAGCTACAGAAATATTGGAAGAATTTGAAAAGAATTTCTTAAGGCAATCGCTGATAAATCCCGAGAAAATAGTGTAATCTCGCGAATTCATATATATTTCATTTTAAAAATACTTTCAAATATCTACCAATGTTATTACGATCTCCACAGAATTCCATTAAATTAAATTTATGTACGATTGTAATAAATCTCGGAAACAGACATAACATAAGAACCCTATCCAAACATTCAATACATTTATCGATTGGCCTGAGAATCCATCTGCGAAGGGTCGATGATTATTATGAGGGAATTACTTATATAAGAATAATTCAAACTATAGCTATAGGTTTTTGAAAAGATGCGGGTACATTTCGAATATTGTATAAACAAAGTGAAACAGTAGATCCGTGTATCAAATAAGTTTTAAAGGATCAAAGCGTAGGTATGCACATATAAAATTCATAATATTAAATTAGAAACGAAAACTTTTGATGGGAAAGAATGCAATAGTTTCTTTGTTGCATGATGTTGTGTAGGAATATAGTCATAATAAGCAGAAATCAAACTCTTTTTTTTTTTCTTTCAAGTTTTATGTGAATAAAAGAATGAAAGATGCTATACATTTAAATCAATTGTCAACAATTAAGCTGAAATGTGTTTAAAATATAGAAACAGAATAAACGTTCTGTAAAACACAAGCTTATCTAAATTAAACCTGCTCTATCCATGAAAAATATGACTAGTGCACGAGGTTTACTTCAAAGCTATATAATATAAATATTTTTCGCATCTCTTGATTTTATTTATATTTTTATGAAAGTGTTCTCTTTTTTATTTTTATGAAAGTGTACTTAAAAATGTTTAAAATTATAGATGGCTGCGAGACTGGGGAAATGGGTATGTCTGGTTTTGAACAGTGCTTTAAAGCTGTTTTTACAGAATCATTTTGTAGTAATGCGTAATAAAACTGTCTCGTCTTGCACTGCAACCCCAAATCTGTCTCGCCCTGTCTGGCTATCACTCGTACTTAAGACACCCGTAAATTTTATACATTATTTATGTTGATGAAACGGTTAGGTTAAGTCGGAAAAAGTCACGATGTCGGCTTTGTGAAGGGCAACTACAATATATGATCGAGAGGCAGTCAATTTTCGAGCGCCATTTCTTAATCGATAAATTTGTTGTATAAATCAATTGATATTTAATAAAAGAACATGTGAGGGTTAGGTTTGTACGCTTTTACATTTGAGTAATTTCATTTCTTATTTAAATGAAATACTTCTCTATTTTTAAACATATCATTAAAAATCTTAATAATACAAGTCTGATCATAACAAATAGAATTTGATACCGTAATATCTATTCCTATATTAGTTAAAGATATCATAATCTCCGTTCACGATTAACAACCAATTGCAGAACCGCAGACAATGAAAATGAACAGGACGGCTAATAGTACAACGTCCTTTTAATATTAAAAATACATTAAAATCATTTAAACGTGCCTTTCTTGATTTTTGATAACATAGCTGTTACGCTTAACTTTAAACTATGGTTCTTGTTAAAACAACGTAAGTCAAATTCAGTTTTTTAAGTATTCTTAAATCAACTTGCACAAAATAGCAGTGCTGCGGTTACATATTCTGAAGCCTTACCACGATAATAAACCCCCAAATGTCCTAAAATCAGTCTATTTGTGTGGTATGGGTTTTTTTATTCTTGAAAAGTATATCCCTTGATTTGAGTGGTTTTTTGAAATAACGGATATAAATAAAAGTAGATAGTAGGAATTTCTCTTAGTTAAATCCTTTTTACTCTTTTAAAACAGATGCGATTTTATTGGTTGTACTATAAAATAACGCAATATAAATTCGAGTTCCAGGCAGAGGTAAAAAAAAATTAATTAATTAAATTGAATAATACAATTATAATTGAATATACAATTGAATAATACATTTACATTATGTATTACAAAATAATACATAATGTAAAAAGGTGACCTATAAAAAGCTTCTGTGAATTATACTAATACTCGACATATAACAGCAATGAATTACGAGATCTCGCAAAAATCCTGTACGATACAAATACCTGTTTTCTTTTAACCTTGAAATCTAGTCTTTTCATTAGAAAACTAAAATAATAACCATCCTCGGGAAACCAGGTTGGTTCCACCCCCCCCCCCCTTCTAACCCGAATAAGTATTAATTCCAAAATGCACTATCATCATTGTGTGTTAATAACATAGCGGCTTCCAAAGGTGTGAATTAAGGAAGCAAAAGATTTTGAGTGGACTGCCTTGAAATAAAAATTCGCAAGGTAACAATTAAAGGCCTTTCTTAGCTTGGTCAAAAAGCTAAACACTCACATAGGTAAAATATACAGTACGAGGAAGTTTTTTCTGTGGTTTGAATGGCATTATTCTTTTATCGACTCCGTAATGTGAAAAAAAAATGCTTTATGAATGTGTCATTGTTAAAATAAATAAAATACGGGTGTGTATACTGCATCTTTTGATGTGTATTAATTTATATTTTAAATAACATCATACTTAGTCATTATTGGAAATTCCGTTTTAAGGTAAATTGCGAATTCCGTGGTGTATATGAAATTTCCTTTAGATTTTGACTTTTAAAAAAAAATACATTTAAAGGTTGTTTGGAGTACTTTTGAACCCTCTTTTAATTCATGTCTGAACTAAAAATCTGCTTTTATAATCAGTAATGATTTCTTGGCCTTGTTTAAAAAAACAAATGTATGTACCTTCATTCATCGAATCATCTTTATACTTCGAAGATCATTTGATTTAATTCTTGTTTCTTTTTCACCTCAAAGATAAGAATTGTTTTCGAGTTTGAATTCTTATCTGGAGAGTTTTCTTTTTAATGAAGATGTTATTGGGGATGGCAAGATTGAAAACTAATTTTTCCTTTAGATCTTTTTTCAGGGCATTTATTGTATTTCGTTGACTATAAAAGTAAGAAAATTAATTATTCTAACGCACATGATGTGCGAGCTCGAATTTGAAGGAGTTAAGTGTTGAACATATTTGGATGTATATGTTTCTAGACGTTTAAAAAATATTTCATGAAATGCATATTTTTAAGCTAACGGATTGCAAGCAGCAGACATGCAAAAATCCTTAACCCTTTGAGGCGCAATCCTTTCCCAATGCTGAAAAAAGGGCAGGGCACAGCCAGCTGCGTCAAAAAAGAGTCTCTAGATCTGTGGCACGCGATGAACGTTTCGATCGTCCGCCATCTTGCTGGTAGTTAAGTCGAGCAATGGCAACGCCTGCCCTTTTTTCAGCATTGGGCCATCTATCCAGCTGTTCCTCGCACCCCATTTTTCAGCAGATGTCGGTGCTGTTAAAAATAATATTGACAATTTCTTTACGGAAATAACGCGCTAAAAAGGAAAGAAATCTCGTGGAGCTATGTCACCCGCAACTATTTTTATAGAAATCAAATCCATTCTTCGCGACTGGCAACAGTTAAAACATCAGAGTTTGGTGTTCCCAGAGCGGGATCACTGCGCGTTAAAGGGTTAAACCAAAATTGAAAATTTGGCAAATTGTGCTATGGGTTAATTGTGACTGAGGAGATAAAAAAATTCTCTAAATCATAAATTCTTGACACTTTTTTAGTATGTTTCTAAATGATAGTTGCTGTGCAAGCCAAAATATTACAGAAACATAAATTATTAGCCTGAAATGTTATTACATGGACACTTCAAAGGTGTTTTGGGAAGAATATAGATTCCTTAAAATAGAGATCTTCCGGTTTAATATTATTTCAATAAATTTATAATTACGTTATTTTTTACTGAACTTTCAAGAAGGAACCATATTTACAATATTAAAATGTTATAATTATTTATTTACTAAATAAAGTACTATACATGTTGCATAATCTCAGGAAGATGCTTCACTGTCTCTACGAAGAGTTTCATTGGACATGACGATTTTGTTATCAGAAAGAAAGATAAAAATACTAAGACAATTTATTTAAAAGTTGAGTGCGGGAAAGGCGCAAAAATCCTCAATGAGCCGTCTGCAGCGAACTGGCGCAAGAGAAGAAAACACTGCGTAATCCTCTTTAAAGTTTATATTATAAAACTTATAAAAGTGTATTGTTTTTACTTCTATAAAAACCCATTACCACTGAGAGTGGAATTGTTCGCTGTAAACTAGAATGAATTAGCATATTTTATGAGACTTACTAAATATGAACAGTAGGAAATATTTTTTAGTAAAATATCAAAATTCATGAATAACTTTAAACTTATCTGCAAGAACAGTAGTTTTGTTTTGTTGAATGTTTGCATAAAAATAATCTTTAAAAGATGTGTATTATTTTAATTTCCCGCATTATATTTTCTAAAAGTAGTAGCTAATAGCTAGTTAATTATAAATGTTTGGCTAGATGTCACTTATGGGATTTAAACAGCGAAACATGCGCATTTTTGTATCAAAAAAACTTAAGATAAGATGGCTACATATACACATTATTAATGTCTACCACCATACTACCTATATCTTAATTAATCTTTCTCATTTAATTTTGACCGAACATGGAATAACATGGAATTCATTACTTACTGACATATTTCATGTTTGAAATATAGCTCATAAATAAAGTCTGCTACAATTCAGAAAACCGAAAACTGTAAAACTAGAAATATGGAAAGTATTTTAGAATAGTATTTAATATTTCAAATTAACTGTCAATTTAAGTGATTTTATAAGAAAAATCTCCATGCGTAGTACTTTAGTGAACTTGTCTTCACTTAAATCGAAATAATGAAAATCACGGCAAATATACTTTCCTCTTTACAATCGTTCATAATTCTGAGTTTTCCCAAATTTCCTTTCAATAACAATAAATTTGTATAAGTCATAATTTTTCCAAACTATTCTTAAGAAATGTCTTTGAATTGAACTTTTATTTTTCGGCTGCACCTTTTCTTTTTTTCATTAATGAACATTCTCGAAACATTTTCATTCCTTTTACGTAAATCTGTACTTAGATCTTTACACATTACGTCATTTCCAGTAAAATTACAAATTTGATAACAATTTGGATTTCTTTACAAAATTTTTTCCAAAGGTTTGTAAAATATTTTGTAAAAGTTAAGATCACTGCAGCATTTTTTTTTTATTTTACATTATCCTAAAGCGGGGTTGTTTTCTATTCTGTTCTATTAGACGATTTCCAATATATTCTTGTCTAAATGATCACTGGAATATTTGCGTGCAAACATATTCTTTGTTAGTGCTATGTATTGTAGAGCTATTCATCTGAGCAAAACATATGAAGAGGTTAAGATGTACCAAGGCAACTTGCAATTGCATTTCAAGTCAAAAACTTTCTTGTTAACTAATCGCATTTCAAATGTTAATTTAGTGCTAGGCAAATTTCGTAAGCAAGTATTTTCAACCGAGGATAAATTCTACTGAAATCAATAATCATAGGTGCATGTTTTACTACTAATGAAGTTTTAGCAAATATTGACCAAAAAGTCTACCGAAGTGCTGGACTCGTCCATCAATTTAGCAATGTGAGTGAGTCCGTAATTCTTTGTGATGCTTTCCTACATACATGCTCTCTATCCTCCCAAGAGATGTAACATATTCTATATTATAGTGTGCATACGAGGTATGTTCAAAAGATACTGAACCTTTTAAACTTATTGAACCTAATCCGCTTCAAAGTTTTAGTCTTCTAGGTAATGCACACAATTCTTCCCGCGCTTTCCTTATTGTTGAAAAAAAATTTTGGAACACAGTTTTTGGAATGGTGCGAAACCATGAAATCGAATTCTGAAGAATGTCTTCTCTTAACTGAAATCGTTCGCTTTGAGCGGTATTTACAGATTCGGAAATGGCCGAAAGTCACGCGGAGCTATGTCGGGTGATTAGGGAGACTGAAGGAACACGGGATTGTTGTGTTTGCGGAGGAAATAATGAATCGAATGCACTTAAAGGACAGGAGTGTTTTTCTAATGAAGCTTAATTATACGATGGCATGGTTGCTCGCATTCCAAAAATTGAGTTCCACAGATTTTTCTAATGATTGCGAAAGCTCTGCGAGAAGTGTGTGCACTTTCAAGGAGACTATTTTGAAGGGAGTTAATGTTTAGGATTTCTAAATCAGTAAATGTATTTTTACTTCCCAAAAGTTTGATACTTTTTTGCACACCTCGTATTTTTAGTAATGAACTACGAAACTTTTGCAGATTTAAAATATATATAGAACATCTTTCTTTAAAAAAGAGCTTATCGCTCCATAAAAATGTAAGATTATAGACGAGATTTTAAGAAATTATTCAAAAGTTAATAAGCAACGAAACCACATTCACGCATTGCATTCAAAATTGCAACATTAGAAAACTAATTCCGATTATTTTTTCTAATATTCTTTTTGTATTATTATGTTTTTTAGTCGTCCTATTAGGTTTTTTTCCCTCTTAAATAATTGTTTTCCGATTCGTTTGCTCTACAAATTTATTCTGAGGAAATGAGTATAAGTCCTGCACTAAAATAACAATACTAAAAACTTGCTAAATCTCACTATATGGAAACTTGCCGTAACCATGTTTTCTTTCATTGATAACATGTGTATTATTGCTACAAGACTATAATGTTGTTTTCCCTTATTAATGCGTGTTGCTGGAAAGAGTTGTACAGGCATTTATGCCTGCAAGTTAAATGAACATGTGACCCCTTGACCTTCGCGACAAACCATTTTGGCGACCCCAAAAATGTTCTCCAAAATAGTGTAATTTTGGATGTATCTCGCGTAAGAAAGAAGTTAAGAGAAAAATCCAAAATCAGGACCTCTGAGACGTCGCAACCTGTTTGGAAATCTATAAATATCAGACTCTCCCGCTGTGAGTCAATCGAAATAGACTTTGAATATAGAGAGCTGAGATATACGATTAACACTGCGATTTGAAAAGAGTTGTTGCTGTGATAGTAAGTGATTTGCTGTTGCATATCTTATTAAGTTCTGTATTTTTCTTTGTGTGAGATATTAGTGCTTCGATTCGTCGAATAAATTTTTATATTCGCTTGTTATACTATTTTAACGTACAGACTTGGTGATTTTCGTAACGTTATTATTTTATACTATAAATGTACTTATAGTTAAAAACAAATTCCTTAAATAAAACCACTCATAATAGCAATCAGTTTCATGAATGGTTCACCAGAACTACATTTCTAAAATCAAATTTTTCACTGCCATTGACTCGTGCTAAAACTGATTTATGAAAGGATTCGGAATAGTCCCAAATTCAACAAAACCTTTTGTTAATTTTAAAAGCCATCTTTTCGAACCGATTTGGTTGAATTTAACAAACTTTTGTTAAATCAACTCATCAAAACTGTCAAACTATCAAACCAAGCACATTTACGTAAATTTGACAGAGCACTTTTTAGCGTGAGTTAGCTCTTGAGTAAAAGCCCACAGGGTTACCTCAGCCCAAACAATTCCTATATGTTAAAGGAACCCTAAACACATCTATCGATGAAGTAACGTTTTCTGTTTATTTAAAGCCTCCTACAAATGAGTTATGAGCATAAGTTCAAGCCTTAATTAGTGTGTCAGAATGCATATAAATCTATTCGCGGAGAACGTCTCAATTAAGGCATAAAACCTTATATCGGGTCTTTTTTTTTTCCCCCCCTCGCCGCATTCATAATGAGTGCACTATTGGAAGTTTAAAATTGTACTTTTGTACTTCCCTATTTTTTTCCCTCCTTTCAGAGATTGGAGGAGGGTAGGAACTTGATCGTTTACCATCGTCAAAAATTACGACTTGTTATGCTTCTTCAAGAGGAGAGAAAATCTTTTTGCAGATTGTTCCCTTACTTTGCCCTCCAAACACAACACTGAAGCCCCGCGGGCCGAGCCTCTTTTAATGTGAATTTCATGCATGGCATGTTCTAGCTTCGCTTCTAGATTCTGCCTCTGACGAAATTGTTATTTCTCGACTGCGTGCTCAGTTTTGGAAATGAAAAATTTGCCCGCGCTATATGCATATATGTATTATTTTTTTTTTCTCCGGCCGTTTTAAACGTTCCCATGTTTCTGACTAAAAATTCTTCTTGTTACGCTCCATCTTTTATTTTTCTTGAAGAATTTAATGAGAGAAAGTTTATTTATTTATTTATTTTTTTTCGTTTTCCTCTCACTGGCTCGTAAACAGGGTTGAAAGGAACGACCCCGAAAGAAGTTTAAATACATCTTACTCCCGCGCTTAATTTGGGTATTTCTATATATGTGGTGACTGTTCCTTTCATAATTACGAACTCGGGGGGAAAAGCTTGTTTTTCGATATGTTTCCAACCTATCCGCGATAGTGAAAGTGAATTAAATTGTGAAATTTAAATTGGCTTCAGGATAGAGAACGTATAATTACTTGGATGTTTTATGAATCTGCGAACGGTATGACAAAGAACGGTAGAGCTTCCACGTATCTGGATTTTCTCTGAAGTGCACTGACACTTGTTCAGATATGTTTAACCCTTTGAGGCGCAACCCTTTCCCAATGCTGAAAAAAGGGCAGCCGTTGCCATCGCTCGATTTAACTACCAGCAAGAGGGCGGACGATCGGAACGTTCATCGCGTGCCACACATCTAGAGACCCTTTTTTGACGCAGGCACAGCCAGCTGCGTTGACCCTTTTTTGACGCAGCTGGCTGTGCCCGAGTCAAAAAAGGGTCTCTAGATCTGTGGCACGCGATGAACGTTTCAATCGTCCGCCATCTTGCTGGTAGTTAAGTCGAGCGATGGCAACGGCTGCCCTTTTTTTCAGCATTGGGCAATCTATTCAGCTGTTCTCGCATTCTTCCATTTTTCAGCAGGTGTCAGTGCTGGTAAAAATAATCGTGACAAATTTTTGACGGGAAAGGACGCGCTCAAAAGTAAAGGATTCTCGTGGAGCTATGTCACCCGCAACTATTTTTATAGAAATCAAATCTATTCTTCGTGACTGGCAACAGTCAAAACGTCAAAGTTTGGTGTTCCCAGAGCAAGAACACTGCGTGTTAAAAGGTTAAAGCATCTAGACGTATTAAAAATCAATCTTTGAAATCCTTGTAGTGTATTTTATTTTTTATTCTTTCTAGTTTATGTAATATTTTTTTGAGTAACAACAGAACATACTACCAGTCAAAATAGCATTATTTGCTTTATCGGCGAATTAAATTACTGTAGTATGATTCAAATCTCTCAATAAAAAATCAAACTGTGGTTTTCTGACGAAAATTGTGCATAACAAGTGGTATGTACAATATCCTTTTAAGTCACAGTGGACCAGGAATCGATTAAAACATACAACATAAAATGTATGGACTTTTTAAGGACTTGTTTGGTTTATTACCGTAATTAGACTCAAGACAATCTTATTTCATTGACAAAAATTGTTTAAGATTAAATGTATTCCATTGCATTTCCAAAAAAATTGTGGCCTAATTAGATTTTCAAATAATTCAATCTTTTACCCGAGTTTATAAAATTAAAACATAAAAGTGAGTTGAACATTATAGAGATTATTTTTAACAAACTTTCGGTAATATAGTACATTATGTAGAGGACTTGGAGCGAGAACTTTCTAGAAAGTAATACATTTAATGCATAAAAATTGTTTATGTATATTTGCTTTTTCGGACCTCTTGCTTAAGATGTCTCTGAAACATTTCCAAAATTTACAAAAAGTGAACGATTCATATTATCAATAATTTCTAGAAACAAATATATGTAAAATACCCCCTGGAATGACGTGAAATAAAAATGCGTTCATATACCTTCTCTTAATTAATGAAAATGAAAATGCATTAATACTGATAAAAGTTAGAGGAAACTAGAAATATTTCAACTGGCTTTGAATTTATAATTTTAACTTTTTACCACAATACCTTTGGATAATGCCCAATTATATCTCTAAATAACAGAGCATTATTCATTTACAAATAATGTTTTTTGACATGGTTTAGTGATTAACGGTCAAAAGTTCATCATTTTTAATATCTAAACATTTCTCACACTTAAATTATTGTTAAAATGCTTGAACATGACATACTGAGAGGAATATTCATTTAAGTCATTTTCATTACCAATGTCTAAAAAATCAAAACTCGTGCACTCCTGGAAATTTTTTTTCCGAATAAGTATAAATAACTTAAGTATAAATAACTAAAATTATTTATACAATATTTAATTATATATTTAATATTATATTTATAACTATTATATTTATATATTATAATAAAAATATATTTAATTATATATATAATATAATATTATATTTAATTAAAATTAAATTCGTTTTAAGTATAAATAACTAAAAACGTATAACTATAAATAACTAAATTTTACGTATTTTTTATATTTTTTATTCTTATGACGTCTGAATTTAAAATATTTAAGAGCTGGATAATACCCATACGTGTACGTTACACATATTATTGTTCAAAATGAATAAAAAATGTACTTAAAAAACATTTTTTTTTATGAATCTGTTAAATTTAACTACAGGGTGGCCATAATTAGAGTAGCAGTGTTTAGAGCCCGATTGTGAGAAAACTATTGGGCCAAACTGAACCAAATGGGCAGTAAATACTAATTACACTATGGGGGTTCTGATTTAAAAAAAAAATAGTTCGGATTTTCCCCACCAGGGGTCAAAGTAGCGCTGTGATTCATTTTTGGAGTAAAATAGGCATAGGAAGTACAGAAAATTAAAATTTTGCAAGCATTTTGATATTGACACCACATTTTACATTCATCTTGGCATTTTACATTTTATCAAACATTTTATCAAGGATTCTCATTTGCAGTAATACGTTGTAGTGAATATGCAGATTTTCACCGAAAAAAGAGGTGGTAATGCAAAACTTTCCGCAAATTTTAGTCAGCTGACGCTGACTTTATTGTTACGTAGTACTAGATTTTGGGCTACAAGGAAACTAGCAGAATGTGTCTGAAACAGTGATGCGCTACATTTTTACGATCATGCTTTGCTGTTTTGCTATGCTAACTTTACGTGATCATGCTTTCTAGCAAAACTTTACCACCAAGGATGAGAAACTGCTTCTGCTGCCCTTCAAGAATATCGGAGGCTGAAGGGCCTAAGGAAAGGTCCTATGACAATCTCGGGTTTTTATGCAGCAAATGCTGTTCAGCGAATGCACTTTTTGGAACATCTGCAAGGAAAACCTACTGAACGACGTATGTCAATGATGGCAATTACTAGTAAATGTTAACTTTCTGTACTTTCTATGTCTATTTTACTCTATAAAGGACATTACAGCGCCACTTTGGCGGCCCCTGATGGCGAAAATCAGAAATATTTTATACATGTTTTTTTTAAATCAAGACCCAGACTCGTAGCTACGGTTGTTTAATGGGTTGGCCCGAAAATACCCAGAGTAGGGATAATTTTTGAATCTGCAAACTAAAACAAAACTGAACTATTTAAAGGTTAAAACAATATTTCATTGCCAAAAATCCTTATTCACGAATTATCAAGGCAGCCAAAGGAAAAACACTATGAGGAAAGTAAACTGCAAATATTCAAAAATTTAATGCATATACGGAACAGAGTAAATACAGGAATTAAAAAGAGTGTCTTGTAAATATATAAATAATAAAATTTGTAATTAGTAATTATTTGTAATGCCTTTAAGAGAGTTATACGCGTTTCGGAAGACACAAAAGAGTGCTTTCTTCATCAATACCTTATAGTCGTACCATCCAGCAGACAGCAAAGCACCAAAATGCGAATTTTTGCATTTTAATGCTCTGCTGCCCGTTGAATGTTACGCTTCTTAAGTACTGATGAAGAAAGCACTCTTTTGCTGCTTTCGAAACGCATATACTTTTTTAAAGGTCCTTTATTGTTTATTTATTGATTTTATCCTAGTATTTTTGAGTGTTTTTTTATTAATAGTGTCATGTTCAATAAAGCTGCAGATGTCCATTCTATGCACAATGAAACCGCTTTAAAAAGTGTTCCACTGGAATGTTGTACATGAGTTTATTTTCAAATGTAAGAAGGATTAAGTTAGCTTTTTTCTCGTGTAGCATGGATGAACAAAATGGAGTTAAAATTTTTGAAAGTGTGCTAAATGACGCCTCTCAGGTTGGTGTTGATGCTCCTATTGACGATGCAGAAGCAAGGAGGCAGTAAATAGAGGGAAATGCATCTCTGTCACTGAACATAAATATTGTCATTTCATGCAATGTGACTGAGAGTTTCGACTCTGATATTTTCTTTTGCAAGAAAGTTCTTGCCGTTGCTATTTCAGCAGTCGTCATCCAAATCGATAATGCATTTCTTCTACAACGCTGGCAACAATTTCACTCGCTTGTAGCCGGTCCATAGCTTTAGAATGGAGTGCATTATTAGCTGGATCTAACAGGGATAGAAGAGAATTCCAAAGAGTTCCAAGATATAGATGCCGAAGAGGTTTAATTTGGGAAAGCAGTCCAGTTGCTTCCATTGAAATGTCACTTGAGTCAGCACACTCGTGAAGAACGTTGATAAGTTCTGAATGATTATTTGGTATCGCTACTCTACTGCAGTAGTGCCCCGTCCGTCGTTGAGGCAACAGACGATTCAGTGCTTGCCTCTCGTACACATTTGCAGCGTACACACAGCACCGTCTCATACACACTCTCAGCACATTTGCATTGCTTTCTAGTAAATTTATACAGTGCAGAGCAGATATCGAAGAAACTGCACAAATCTTTGTCCCCGTAAATAGAACTTATAACCACTAAGGGCAATTTATGGTTGAAGCAAAGAATGTACGGAATTTCTTTCTTGAGTTGACATTTGAGTTCAGCCTGGACGCCACTGTATGCTCCAGCCATGACAGCAGCAACATCGTAACATTGAGAGAGGATGTTCTTTGGATCCAGTCCCAGTTTATTAAGTTGTTTTACAGACCGCATCTACATCCAGATCAACAGTAGTAGCAATGCTAACTAAATGTTCAAATGGAATTCCTTCCTTTACGGGACGGATGGCTATAGACACATTTTTAGTTTCATTTTTATCTTTCATTCCATTCACTTTGATAATGAAGAATACATCTGCCTCCTGAACTCTCCTTGCAAATTCTTTTTGAACCATTTTCGCCAATATAGAAATAATTTCGTTCTGCATTTCCGGAGATTTGTAAGAAGTATTCGTCGGTATTCTGGTTATAATATCAGTTAGTTTGTTGTCCTTTCTAAGTGTATATTCAAAAATCTGCCTAAATAAACATAAAGAAGAGTCATCAAATTCATTATATTCCTTATCACCTCGCAGCGGCATTTCATTAGTACCAAGGAATTTCACTATGTCCAAGAGTGAAGAGATATAATAACTGTTATTATGCAATTATCATAGACGAGAGTGCTCACCTCCTTATAAAGTTGTTTCCATATTTGAAGATCTTTCCAGGCACACATAACAGCAATATGATCAATTGACATTTCATGCAGAGTAAAACCACGACTTTCCTCCAAAGCAGACTTCCAATTACGGAATCCTACTCGACGATACGTGTATTCACCAGTGAAGGCGCTGTTGCAGAATTTTCTGCAACAAAGGCAGAACGATGCATCTCTTTGAACCGAGAATTCCAGCCACGAACGACCGATGTACCACTATTCAGAGAACGATCGGAGTTTCAATCTATATAAAGACTGGGTATATGGTTCTTTAGGTTGAGATGGGACCATCTCGCCCAAATCAAATGGCAAATTAGAAGAAGAAACAGTAACTAATGAAGATGTCACAATCGAAACTGATGAGGAAAACGGATCAATAGCAGCAGATAAAGGGAAGAACCATTAGAAGCAGTTTTACTTGAGGATGGTGTTGCACTCCTAGTAGCTGCAGCAGAACACGACACAGGTGTCAAATACCTAAGTAAACACTACTAACTATTGAATTCAAACTACAAAAATTAGATAAATAATTTAAAATACTTTTGCTTATTTAAATCTCGATTGAAATCTCAATTTAGAGTTTTGTTTTTAGTTTCGTACCGTTAATAATTCAGTTAAATTAATATGTTAAAATTGTTTTAAATAACTGCTAAATAACATGAAGTTTATGATAAAAGCTTAAATACCTTTTTATTTGATTCAAAGTTTATTTTGAATCCAGGGCCATTGCTAAAACTCAATGGGGGGAGGGGGGAGATGTCGATAAACAGCCAAGTAAAATATCGGTTTTTACGAACTTACTTATTTTTTTATCAACTATATTATTAACTTTTTACTTTTGCCAACTGGATTTGCGTAATTTTGCCAAGTGTATCAGAAACAAAAAGTAAATTATCGTTTTCGTTAAACTTCTTTCACCAATTTTGCCAGGCTTAAAATAACTTTTCGAGTGTTAGGGGAGAGGTGGGACTCCCCCCCTCTAGCAAGGGTTCTGTTTAAATCCGTCCGCCCGCAATCTTAAAATGCAATCATTCGTGTTCTTGTTCTCTATTATAAATGTATTCATGAGTCGTGAAATGTCAAAAGAAAAAATAGTGCTGGTAGTTGAGTAGTGCTTCAGCTGCTTTGCGTTTCCGTTAAAGTTTGATTGCATTTTGAATGCACGCGTCATACATCTTCAATATGCATTAACTTGAGCCTAGCAACCAGGTGGCAACCGACAATTAACAGTTATTGTAATGTATTTCGAGATAAACCTAATTTTGAACAACCAAAACGGTATTCAATTTATGTTACGATTCCGATAGAGACCATGATACGGCAGCTTGAATGGTCCAAAAGAAGGTTGGGCAAAGAATTTAGCAGGGTTGGAACGGCCCTCTAAGGCCCACCTGTACCCATGGGCCTGTCAAAACCCCAGGTCTAATTAGTATTTACTGCTAATCTGGTTCACGTTGGGACAACAATTTTTTTTATAATCGGGCTCTATACACATCTGCTTTAGTTATTGCCACCCTGTATTTTCAAATCTTAAATTTTAGTGTTTTTTAATTTTTTAAAATTATTTCCTAGAAGAAACGTATGCTCTATTAGTTCATATAATTATCCTCTTCATCCTTAATTTTTAAAAAGTTTCTTCAATACATTTTTTTTTTAATTTTGAGATACACGACGAAGTTTATTTCCAAAAGGAATAAGTTTCTAATTACTTATGCTTTTGATAGCGATGATTTATATATAATTCCGATATATGATTTCGTATATTAATTTGAAAGATTTTTTAAGCGTGTATGCACACGCATTTAATGACAACGCTTGATAGTGGAACGATCACTTAAAACCAGATCAACAGCATCACAGAGATTTTCATTTATTTTTGAAAAAAAAATCATATCCTTTTTCATTTTTGATTTTATTTATATCGATTTTGCTGAAAATGTGTCAGAATATTGGCAACTTGAAATTAATGAAGTGCCAAAGAAACGGAGAAAGGGAACAAACGGGGAATGCTTTCAATAAAAAAAAATCTAGAAATCTTAAAACTTGTCATTTTTTTCACCAAAAGGGAGGGGGGGAAAAAAGCTTACATGAATTTTCCTGATAAGGAAAGCTAGCTTTCATATCAGTTGTCATATTATTCAATTTATATTACTGTCAAAGGTTCCGCTTCTTCTTTTCGTTAATTGCATTACTTTCAATATTTCATCTTTCGCCAATTTCTTTCCATACCTATAATTTGAAACTGCTATATGCTGTAAGGAATTTTAATCAAAGATTATGCATGTAATATACAGGGAGGTCATTAAAAAACTATCCCGATATGTGGACCTGTTCTGGCCGTTCCCTTAAATCGACAGAGAAAAAAATTCGGGTAAAGTTAATCGAAGGAATAAGCTTAGAATTCTGTGAATGGCAACAAAGTGACGATTACGGTTACAGGCACAAAAACTCGAAATTTTCGAAAGGCAACGCGCACTTTTTCCTGTCGCAACATATGACAGAAGCAAGACACCCATCACAGAATGACGTTCGCTAGATATTCAGCGTATGAAACCGATAAAAAGCAGGGTGGTAGTGTTTGTTCGTCAGAAGGAAACTTTGCTGACGCGATGACTCTAGCGAAAGTTAAGCTGGCGTGCATAGTGGGTCCTTTTTTTGTGATACACGAACCGCTCCAACGCTCTTTAGGGTTTTGCTTACGCTGAGCATTTTGCAACGGAAAAAAAATTGCATTGCCCTTCGAAAATTTAAAGTTTCTGTATCTATAACCGTAATCGTGAGTGACACTTTGTTGGCGTTCACAGAATTCCGAGCTTATACCTCTGAATAAATAACCGAAATCTGATCTCAATCGATTAAACAGAAAAGCCTCTAGAGGTCCGTTTATCGGCAAATTTTTTTCTGACTACCCTGTAGATGTATCCAAGTGCGACAATTCTTATATAACGAATTTACTTTTAACAAACTTTTTAGAACTTTCTCCGCACATAATTTTTCATTTTTTCTTAATTTATTAAGCTAAAAGCAAAAATTATTTTGCAAAATATCACAGAAATAAATCATATAAAGAAATTGTTAAAAATAAAAGATTTTGGATGGTTCGCGAGTAGAGAATGGAATAAATTTATGGATGAAAGCATTAAAATTATCAACACAAATACCTTTGAAAGCATTTAAACTGGTGGTTGGGTGCGATATCCTAATGACATACATTACTCAAACACATCTTTGTCGGTCTCTTTTTTTTAATTTTGCAAGTTTCTGGGATGAATAAGAACTTATATTTGATTTCCTCGCGATTTTTAGCTAAAAGTTTTTAAAACTCTGATAATTCACGAACGTTTATTTAATATAAAACTTCATTCTGTGGGAATAACATACGCGGGGATAACATACTCTGTGGGAATACATTGCTTACTAAAATATTGTGTGTGTACACACACACACATCTATATAAATAAAGCAGAGTGTAAACTGTCCGTTTGTCTGTCTGTCTGTCTGTGTCTCGCGTAGCTCCGAAACGGGTGATCGTAGACCTACCAAATTTTGTACGGAAATTCTCCAAGACGGGTCTCGACACACCTCGAAGCGATTTTTTCGAAATTCGAATTAGAAAATGTTTTATTTTATGTTTTGTCCGATTTTTAGCGATTTTTCTTGCGTAATACATAATAACGCCGGTAATTGAGCTCGCAAGAAAACGATATTTACATCATCGTATAGAGGAGAAAATTTTCTTTTAAAAACTATTTGTTCGGACTGTGTAACATAATTTGCAGATTTTTGGGAATTTTACAAATAAAATTAAATTTGACGCTGACTTTCGAAAAATATTTTTAAAACTGCTGCATCTTGAATTCTATCTGTCGTAACTTTTTTATATTTGGGCAAAAGACGGAGCACACAATTCGCCCACTTTTAAAAGAAGAACGGGGGAAAAATATAAATTAGGAGAATTTTTACGAATTTTTAAGTAAAGAAGGATTTTCATTTCAGTAGTACCTGCTTATGAGTTTCGGTTTGATATCTTGCGGTTTGGTTGTCATGGATACAGTAACAATGATTAAAATTGCCAGTTGAGAAAAATAAATAAAAACGGGTCCCGCGAGCAGACGATTTCTTTGCTTGGCTCGATTTCCTTTTATAAATACTGGATTTATTTGTGAGAAGAAAAATTAAACTGCATAATCTAGAAAAACAATTTTAAAGCCTTTATAAATAGCGCAGTCTTATCTCTTATCTCTTTTCTTTTTGTAAAGGGTTGCAAGAGAGGGTGACGTATTTTTAAAATTAAAAAAAAATGTCCATTTCATGAAGTGTCTGAAGTATTTAACGCTAAAACGTGAACCTAAAAGACAGCATGTCTGAGGAAATAAGACATTTTGAAAGTGAGAAGTTCACTGCAAACGGTCCATTTTCACTTTTTTGATACTGAACGACGCTGACATAGTTTTTTTGTGTGTGTCTGCCATTATATTGCAATGATCTCAGGTTATTACATATATGACGCAAATTTTAAGTCAAGAGTGAAATAATTTTGCTTTTTCTAGATTCCAAATCACTGGAATTAATTCGAATTACACGTGTGAGGAAATTTTTCGTTTCCTACCGTGCGAAGAACGGGCACGCAGCTAGTATGTATATAAATTATTTTCTTTGACACAGATCAACGCCTTCAAAATGCCGTTTAAGTAATGACTGCCCCACAAAATTGCATACAACTTGTGCATACAAATCACCAAATTGTGCATACAGCTATGCCCCAGTTAATTACGATGATGTGGCAGACAGAGTACTCTACGTTTATCATCTCTAATTTCGAATAAAGGAACTTAAATGCATTGGAGGTTTTAGGAAAGCCCTGTAAATAAACTACCCTGTCGATTGCAATCAAAAAAGGTGTACACTCATAGGTCAAAAGAATCCGAAATACAAAATTTCAACGGACTACGGCTGTTCTTTCGGAGTGAATCTCCGTATTAAGTGCATACCGCTCGCAACTCAAAAAAGATCAGCCATAGACTGTTGAAATTTTGTACTTAGGATTCTCTGAACATTTGAATCCTAATCTCGCCAAATCGGTTCAGGAATGGTAAAAATGTATCATACATACGTAAGAACTTCAAGCAGAAAAAAAAATGGATTCCTTGCTCGTCAAACGGATTTTTCCGTCTTGACGAGCAAGGCATGTCGAATTTTTCTGAATTTTTGAAAAATGAATGTCGAATCTTTTGGTCGACTGAATGAATGTCGAATGTCGAATTTCTTGGCAATTACGGTTTTTCTTTTATTTCATACAAGGAAGTTGCATTAAATTAGCGAGGTTTCCGATTTTGGATAGGGGCTTACACTTGGGTAACACTCCTATAAATCAATCGAATAAAATTCTATAAAAAATTGGTACATTTTTTTTTTTAGAAAAAAGTGTTGTCAGTTGCAAATGTCAAAATAATTGCAGTGAGGCGAAAAAGGAATTATAAAAGCATGGAGTTAATGTCATTAACCCTTGAGTTTTTTCAGCAGTACGAGTTATTTAAAAGGACAAAGGGGGGGGGGGGTATTAGAAATGCCAAATAATAGGGTTGCCATAGTATCTGACCAATATGATTTCCGCGCTGCCTCAGAGAGACAAACCGAGGATTCAGGTAAACTGAGAGGTCATAGCATTTGGTGAATACCGCTGTAAGTAGTACACTATAAAGTATTATAAAAAAATATGAAAATAGGACCTCGAAAGAAATGATTAGTTCAGTCCATCCGTCTAATTCATCCAGTTATTCATAGATATTTTGTTTAGAGTACTCTTTTCAGTATGTATAATATAGCGGAATATTTCATACTCTATTTTGCACATTCATAGGCAGAATAATTTCATTTACAGACAGTACTGAAATTTCCATAACGCTAAACATTTTTTCAAAAACTACATGTGTATTAACAAATACACGAATGCAGTTTTAATATAACATTCTAATGAATCCTATTTGTATTAATCCATGCATGGCTATGTAATAACTACACTATCTGGCTCTTCCTAAATTTAGCAATATCTTACAGCCCCAACTTCTCCGAAAATGTTTTTTCCCACGTGACAATTGAATATATGCCGGTTGCACGCGCGTCACTATAGCAACACCTGAACGCAGTTCAAAGGGAGACGCCTGCTCCCTGAATTGGAACATGCAATCGAACGGGAGAGCGAAGTAGTAGTTGGAGATTATTGTAAACACGGTGAAAATGTTTAAAGGAATTTTAACTTCTGGAATACGAATACACAACTGCAGGATGGAATTCGGAGAAATAAGCTTTAACCTGATTAGAAGGAAACGGGGGTGCTTCATATACGTGGGGGGGGGGTGTTGAAAAATGTTCATTCTTTAAACAATAACTTTTAATTTGGTATATTTTTTTTATTGAAGAATAAAATAAATACGAATACTTTGTTTTATTGCTTTATTCTTTATTTGGGTTATTAAACTTTTTAAAAGACTTTGCTGGCAGAATTTTTTATGACGTGACCTGATTATTTTATCGACAAAAATTAAAATTTCGTAATAGTGGAGAGAGGAGGACTCTGTCGATTCCCCTCTGTTAAGCATTTAAAATTTGATTTCAAGTAAATCTTCTCGTCTCCGTTTTAGTTCTGATTTCTGTGGTCTATTACTGTTTTTCTTGAAAATCCATAGCTGTCAAATTTGCTTCAAAATCATTCCTATTATTAAAAATAGCTTCAAAATGACAATTACTTTCGATGAAAATCGCTTCAAGATTAAAAACTACTTCTACCTCTGAAAATTGCTCCAAAATTGTAAATTATTTCTATCTCTAAAAAATTGCTCCTAAATTCTAAATTATTCCCATCTCAGAAAATTTTACAAAATAGTAAATTATTTCCATCTCTGAAAGTTTCTCCAAAATAGTAAATTATTTCCATCTCTGAAAATTTCTCCAAAATTGTAAATTATTTCCATCTCTGAAAATTTCTCCAAAATAGTAAATTATTTCCATCTCTGAAAATTTCTCCAAAATTGTAAATTACTTCCATCTCTGAAATTGCTCCAAAATTCAAAACTACTATTACCTCTTTTTCTAAAGCGTGACATTTATTCTACAAACAACGTTTAAGGAGGTGTGCAGGAAACTGAATTTAAACATATTTTCTCTTGCATACTCAGAAAATGATTACGTCTGTCAGAATGATAATATATCGATTAGTGTAATTTGTTTTAAAGAAGGAAACGGGCAAGCCCTAGCCCCTTCGATTGAATATGCAAAAGGATTTTTGACTAAATATTATGGAACAATTGTACATAATGGAGATGGTTTTGACTACTGGACAGTTTGTGAAATCGATATCCTCGAGTATGAAAGATGTGTTCTTTGAGGGAGCTGTATGGGGATTGTAATGGGAATAAAACCACAAACGACACCTTTTTATAATTATTTACTTATAAATACATTAGCCCACATTTTCATAAGCAATCTGTAATTAAAAATATTTCCTCTTACACAGTATTAAATTTTGAATTCGAAAGACGTATTGTGTTTTATTCATGAAAGAAAATCTGTATATCCCCTATAAAGAATATCTTTTATTTTAACCCTTTCAAAAAATATTAATTTATTTTTTATATAATTATTAGTTAAACGTCGGAATAAGGGAAAATTAGAAAACGTTGAATATTGTTGAAAAAAAAAGTATGGATGCTTGCAACATATGCTCTAAATTATGAATAAAACTCGCGTAAATTTAGACAAATATTTTGAAAGTGAATGCAATTTTCCTACAAAATATACATCCCTAAAAATGTCCGTCTAAACCACCAAATAATTTTTTTTTTGATCTACATGTAACTTGTGTGATAATTGTGAGTCTATTTTTTTAACTAGATGGTATTGATAACAAATTAAAGCATTGACATTGATTTGAATATTGGAAATTGTCCGAATTTTAAGTTGTAAAAAATAAATTAAATTTTAATGAGTTCGATAAACTGCAAATCTTGTTAAAAAAATAGAATTTTCTTCTTGAGTTGAAGGCAGGTTATATCCCAGCAATTTAAAACATTATAATTAATACTGCAGATAACTTTTGATAAATCAAACCCCTATAAAATCGTTTTTACATCAAGAAGAAACTAAAAAAGTCTTTACATCCTTCGGCAAATTTTAAAATATTGTTTTTCTTTTAACTTTTTATATTCTGAAAAACACTGCAATACAGTCGTAATTCGAACATTTGGCTATTTTTCGTGAAATACACAAAGAAGTACACTAAATATACTTTTCAGTTTAGCGCTTTAGTAAATATAAAGAGATGGTATTGCGCCAATCATATTCGTCCATTATCATATCCAATATGCGTTTTGAAAAATACATATGTAATGCTTCTCGGATGAAAAGTTAAAATTTTGTTTTTTTGGTTAGATTTTCTGTATTAATGTTAAGTATACTTCGCAATCCTTCGTTTTGAATTATGCTAGCAGCTCCATAATTACTGTATTGTCCCGAATATAACACGGTGTTTTTTGCCTGACCCTTTCCCATTAATAAACCTGACTCGTGCTAAATTTGAGGTCTGATTTTTCTAATTATCTTGATGAAAAATTTCGGGGTCGCGTTATTTTCGAGGCCGTGTTACATTCGGGCTAATACGGTATTATAAAGAAAAAAAAAACGATGCCCTTTGAAATGGACAAAACCAAGAATAACTCTGAGCAACTAACCAGGCTCCTTCCGTCTCCCAGTTGAGAGCTCTATGCGCTCGGTCACTGGTAGAGGCTTAAATTTTTAAATGAATGTATTACTGGTAGAGGCTTAAATTTGGGAATGAATGTATTGTCTGTTTCTTTCTGGATAAGAATGAAAATTAAGACACATATATTCATGAACTGAATACTATACAGGGTGCCCGGAAAGCCCTCGAGACATTTAAGAAATTCATAGAAAAACAACATATTATAGCTTGAATATGTGGTATGCACATTAATACATCACAGGTTCACGATTTTTTTTTTTTTTGACATCGTAAAAGAATTACTTCCAAATTGTGTTCATAGGTGGCGCTGTACCGTCACAGTAAGCTCCCCGAATGTATTGTATGGTCTCGTCCAATCTTCGTGGCCGACCACTTCTTTCCCTGTCTAAAACGCTTCCATTCTCTAAAAACTTTTCATGCCAGGCCAAAATGCTGTTTCGATTTGCAAAAATGTTCTTAAACATGTAACGAAACTTTCTCTAAAATGTAGTTATGGATTTTTATTTGAAATACCAACCTACGCAATGCGCTTTCTCGTTCACAGTCGCCTTAGATAGAATGAATATTTCCGCACGCCGTCAATGCTGTTTAAACGCGCAAAAAATCCCTATTGGGTCTCTCTGCTGAAAACTGGAGATGCAGCGCCATCTATTAACACATGTTGGAAGTGATTTGTTTTGAGATGGAAAAATAAATTCTTGATTCTGTGAAGCAGTATTGTGCAAACCGCATATTCATACAACAATTTGCTGCTTTTCTGTGAATTTTTGAAATGTGTCAGACTTTCCGGACACCCTGTATATTGAATTTATTAATGATATTGAGAAGTTCGTTCACAGTTTATGGGAATTAATTTTCTAATTTGTAATGTGAGATAAGTTTGGCAAATTTGTTTGCCTCTACTTTGTTTATTGAAATTTAAAATAAGAGATTTATTTTAAAAATGACTCAGGAAATCGATGGATGCCTCGAAGATTACGTAACTTTGCTTTAAGAGGATAAATATTCATATTAACAAACTGTAAAGCGGAGTAAAAATATGTTATTGCATTTTAAAAAATTATATAATACATTAAATTTAAAAGGTGAAAACAACCGAGCAGGAAGTAAAATAAAAAATGACCATAAAATTACATCCCAATTCTGTTCAAACGCAGGTAATTATAAAGAAAGAGAAGTTTCTGATGCTAAAAGAAAATTCTCTGTATCATGGAGGCATGGCATCGAAAGTAAGAATATCTTCTGGCACTGTAAGTAATATCATTGATGAAGATTTAAAGTTAAAAATATATCTAACCCGGCTTTTACTATACTATATTTCTGGAAGTGAAACAAATCGTACAAAATTGTATGAAATTGATCTACTTGCTGAAAAATGGAAATTTTTAGTTAGTTAAACTCATGCCATCAAGTGTTACTAATTCCAATAAAAGAACATTTTCTTCTACTGCTCGCCTGATTATGATAATTGCAGAACTTTTTTATAACGCTGAATTAGTTATAACTTTGTTAGCGCAAACTGAAAATTTTTTAAAGTCTTGTACAACAAAGCCACAACTAATCCAATTTACTGTTATTATAATATTGCACAACTAAGACTGTTAGAAGAAATTCCAACAGTTTATGCAATGTACCGCTAAAGTTGCGATTCAGCTACAAGTCACAAGCGTCTAAGTCAATTGCCGTTTATTTATCAAAGGACAAAAATAAATAAATGTTATTCCATTTAATGAAATATCAGTCAAGTCACCCGATGTTTGTCCAGTGGATTGTGCTTTGTGTTGATCAAAAAGTCCTCTAGGAAAACTCCTTCCAAGTACACTAAACGGACGTTGTAAAACAATCCAGTGAGAGTGGGGTAAAATTGGCAAGATGGTGGGAAAAAAAAAAATTCACTTTCATTTAAAATGCAAACTAGGGCTATTGGTTATTGAAATATGCCTATCATATAGAAGCAAATTGGTTGCATAAAACGAGGCATTTATACATTATGAAAACGACATTGATAGCTATTTTTTAACTGCGAACGACTTTCCAAATGATTAAACCAAATCATAACTGAAGAAATCTCGTCCATAATACCAACAATGTTGCGAAGTGAGCCAAAAAATTTTGTTTGGCTTGATTATGTTTGCATCCAAAATTGTGGAGTACATTTTCAACAATTCTTTTAAGGAGTGATAAAGCAAAATATTTGAATAAAATTACGTTTTTCAAAAATAAAATTGTCACAGGATTGTTACATTGCGCAACTCCATTTCTCTTTTACCTCACGAATAAAGTTGTAACAGTCTAACACTGTTGGAAATTGCTTCCCACGCTTAAACAAGGATCAAACGACTAAAATTCAGAATAGTTGTCACATCCTTCAAATTTAAGGGTAGAAAGAAAAACCAACGGGTACTCTTTTAAACGGATTACCCTTTATAATGAAGTGCGAGAAAATCAGAAATTTAAAGGATCAGTAACAGAAAACGTACATTTTCTGTTTTGAAAACAAATTATCCGAAATAAGCATTTTAATGTGTACCTTCTGCTTTAGAAAAAAAAAACTGAAATAACCTATTAGATTAGTCATGGGCTTTAAGTCACAACTGTATTTTTTTAAATTAAGCATTTGTATAAATTGAATATACTGGTAAATTTTGTACCAATTTATGGTAAAAATTTGACTTATCGGTAAATATTTCTAGTTATGGGTTGTTGAAAAAATATATAACCGTATTAAATTTGCAAATATGGTTATACTATGATATTCTCTAAAACTATTTTAAATGAAAGCGAATCAGACTTGTCAATTAAAGTTATTACTCTTGATACTTTTTTCTGCTCTTGTAGTTCTGGGGGTGTTTAGTTATGAACATATCTCAGCGATGAAATGAAAGTTTTTAAAAGATCGATAAATTCACTAGAGCAAACATTAAGTATTGATTTTTTTAGTGGCTAAAAGCTGATTTTTTTCTGGAAAATCGATTGTTCTGAAAGTAAGTTCGATGAAAGAAATTAATTCAAGTTTATATTTATTTTAGTTTAATAATTTACATATTTATTGTATTTATTTAAAAGGTATAGCAACATTTCGATATTAAACTGTATGATAACAAAATTATTTCATTTGTAATTCCTGAAAAGTGCTTTTATAGCTAATTTTATGATTTCTGTTTTATCTAGAATATGCATTTAATTACTAATTAACTTATAAATGTAAAAATATGATTTTAATTAAGCATCCTTATGTTACAATAAAATATTACAATTTTACTCACATTTTTCAAAGAATATCTGTAATCATTTAAATAATTGATGCATTTTAACTTTCCATAATTAATTTCAATATATTTTGAAATTTAGATTCCAATGTTTTAATTATTTATTCATACTACATGATGATAGTTACTTAACATGAGTAAACGTTACTTTTGATGTACAAGCTAACTGACTGTGTGAATTCCGAAAAATATTGCGAAAATTACTTACATCAATAATGATTTCTGAGGTGACTTTAGGCTGTAAAAATACTCTTTTCCTACAAAATATCAAATGTGAACGCTCTTTTTGCATTTTTTAGACCATGTAGGCAAAATTAAACTAAAACTGTATTGTAAAAAGTTAATCACTTTAACAATTCTTTATAAATTAAATGTAAAATTTACAGATAATACCTAATTTAAAACTTTATAACTATACGAAAAGTTTTATGAGAATATGAATAACGTTTTACCTTTCTGTACATTTGCAATTATATGAAGATAAACTTGGCCAGTAAAAAAATGAAAATCTAATTTTCCAAAATAACTGGAACATGGCACATTCCTTCGTCGAGGCATGATATTACGTGTTTAAAATCAATTCAGTGTTGTATTAAAGCAAGTATAGCAACCTTTTCGCAATTTATAATTCAACTTTACAAAAAAGTATGAGATTACAAGGTTTTAAAATCCTATTTAGTTTTATCTTAATCAGAATTGTACAAAGCCTTCCATCAACATGTTTTATTTGAGAAATATGATTCACATTTGAACATAAAATATTCAATTCGATCTATCACTGACAATTTATAATTCAGAAGCAACTCTATTTATCATTGTCATTTTTCCTGGTACTTAATACTTTTCTTTGCTTTGCCAAAATTTTACGCCCATTTCGTTAGCTTTTTTGTTCTTATATAAAGTATATACTTTCATTTTTAAAATGACATTTTCTGTGGCTGTTTATCTCTTAAATTTCATAAAACTCTAAAAATTATTTTATTTTTACTGAATCAGTTGAGATGTGCACTTGTTTTGTGCTCTTAATTCTTGGGCATTTAATTTTCTCTTTTAACCAGGTAAATTTTTATGTATTTTCCTTTCATATTGTAAGATAACGTTTTATGTTATGGCAAGCCTAAACAGGGGCATCTGCCTAACTGTCTTCGTCGGAAGACTTTTTAAGGGGTTCTAACGTGTATTCTCGTTGCATCTGGAGAAACCTAACCAAACTTCAGAAAGTTACAGAATGCGGAATCTTCGCACTTTGGCATTTTACCACTTTCAGTGTCTTATGCACTCGGCCATGGTGGAGACCTTTCGAATTGTGAAATGGCCATGCTTAAATATTTTTCTTTGAAACATGACTCTCTAAATATGGTTTTTCTGTTTTTCTGTTAATTTATGTTTGATTATGTAGAAGCTCATTGAACGAATTTTCACAGCTATGAAATCTCTATGAACAGAAACACAGTTTATGCAATGATGATTACTATAATTTTAGCTAAAGAAAAGAACTGATGTTACTTTACTATCGTATTACTTTGTATACTTACAACAGTATTTAAAATAAACTTAACAAGCTTAACTTTAATAAATATTTATAACCTAAAGACGAATAGTGCTTTCTGGCTAGTTTGAATTAGTCTAGAAACTGAAAAACGAGTAAATGAGATATAGCACTTGACTCTTTCGTAACTGTTGCCGCAGATTGGCGGCGGACACGAAGGGTTCTCTGGGTACTAATGCCGCACAATGGCGGCATCCTGGAAGCGTTCTCTAGGTACTACCGCTGCCCAATGGCGGCATGCACGAAACGTTCTCGGAGAACTGCCGCCGCTCCAGTAAAATCTGCATTCCCGGAAAGTTATGTGGATAGGATTACCCTAGCTACCAACAAGTCCGGAATATAATTAGCCACTTATTTAAACAGTAACTTTTGCGTTAGTATATAATTTTGTCTTTTCGATGGATGCTGCAAAACTCGCTTTTTCGGCTTACGCTTCCATGCAGTGCAACCACTTCCGTGGCCAGCTCCTCTGTGCCGAAAGGGTTAAAATGTGTGTAAAGGGTTAAAATAACTGTAAAATTAACATTAGTAGCATTTTCAAAAATTACCGTTTCTTCAGTGTTAGTAGCTGCTCGAAATGTTTGTGGGGAAAAATATTTTTATGCAAAAGTCAGTTGTCTTCGTTTGCCTTTAAAAGAATTCTTCTTTCTTTTAAGATTTGAGAATAGACTCTGAAGTATTACTACGGGTTCAAATGTGATTAAAATGTATTAACTTTGGCAGTCCATGTAGTCCGATATTTGTTATAATCATTGAAAGCAACACGTTTGTTGGCCAAAAAACGATTTAATTATGTTTTTTTTCAAGGTGAATTTAAATAAATAATCCTAATTAATTTTATATGCACGGCTGCGGATATTGAAACTATGTTGATCGAAAACTTTGCTTCAGAAGTATCACTTGAAACAAGGCTTTTGAATAGGACTATATGTTCATAGCCTTCTTGAAGACGTCTAAATTTTGGTTGAGAATACATTTTAATGGCTTAATCATGCATGCAAGGAAGAACGTTTCAATACTTTTTAAAATCTGTTGTTTAAAATCTACCATTTTAGAGGCAACTGTACAGTTGAGATAGTTTTATTGCCCGGTAAAAATCCAATGCGTTCTTCCACCTTTTGCACACTATTGGATTTAAAATTTCATATTCAACTACTGCCACATGTCATTTTAAAGCCAATTAATTTAACCTAAGTAGCACTTTTTTAACGTTTCATTTTGAATGAGTAATACACTTTTTAAGAAATTTGACTTATTCCTTATACTTATTTTCTTCTACAAAATAGCTGTGTTGTATTTAACTACATCTGAAATGTAAAATAGTAAACATGCATTAAAAGCGTTGTGTTTACTAGTAATAATAAAATGGTACATATATTAAAATCAAATACATTTCAGTAAAATAATTTACTTTAACCTTTTGCTGTATTCTTCGCGATGCATCAGGTAGCATCGCTATTCAAAAGAATTGAATATTGTAATTTTGGATTTCATCATATCTTTAACAGTGTAAAGATGCTGAAAAAATGCTTCAGGCTGTGAAAGTTTCGGGTTAATGCAGAACAAAAGAATAATTCAAACACGAGAATTTGCATTTATTCTGAAGCCAAGTTCTATTGAACGGATTTTAATCCCCCGAGAATATTTAGAAATGAATGATTAATTCGATGGTGTGAAAGCCAGTTTATAATATGCTAACTAGATACCTACGGCAAAAAGTAACTGTACAATAGGCCTGTGCTAATATGAACGCAACTTTTAATAGAAAAATATCCAAAATATTGCAAATGAACTTTTCTTATTTTATACAGTAAAATAAAGTAAAAAGTAATTTTTACCATCTAAGGATTAATTTTATTTTATTGTTGAAATGCATGAATTTTAATTCAGGTTGTTTTTAATTGAACAGATTTTTAAATATTATCAAAACAGTATGGTAGATCATTGCTTAATGTATTATTTTTTTTACATATTGTATACATGACAAAATGTAAAAATCTTTTACATGATGTAAAATTATTTATTAACGGACACATTTTGTATTTTAAAATGTTGAATGTTTTTCAAAATTCAAATTCTTGCGATAAATTCAGTTTAAACAGCTTGGAAGCGAGAATTAGCTTTAAGTTAATGCAATGATCTTATATTTATTACTTTTATAATTAAATAAATAGGTTATTTTTACTGTTTTTTTTTTCAGCACAGTGAGAGAGAAGTGAAGAAAAACAATTCAGAATACCTCCCTAAAAATTTTAACATTTTACACAAAATATATGTACTTACATTCAGAATGAATTCTGTAACAAACGATGGTTAATGTAATAGTGTTGAAGCCTAAAAAATATCTTGAAAATAGGATACAAAATCTGCATTTCGATAGCAAAATATAAAATCCACGAACTTCTGAGAAAGAAATTCATAAAATCTTTCAGGATTTCATTGAAAACGATCGTTATCTGTAACACAAATTATATCACTGATAATGTGAACAAGGTACATATTTGCAGAACAACTATATTGCATAATACAAAAGCACAGAGTGTTTTTGCTAAAGCTTCTTCTGTCTTCAGTGTTCTCGTTTTTTATTAAATTTTGCCTCATTAAAATTACATAAGTATAATAAAACCTTTTCTCTTTATGTGTTAATCACAAGCACCATTAAGACGAAAGTATGACTGTTTTGAGTTAAGTTTTGTCCGCAACAATTTACATCGAAATAAGTAGTTATGTTGTGTCTACTCAGATAGTAAGTCTAAAACTCACAATGTAATAATAAATCAACAAATACTGGCATGAATCACTGTTCTGTATTTTTTTTTAATACTAAAGGATTTTATGTATTTGTTGCCTGCGAACTTCATACCATTTTATACAATGAACTTATATTAACAGCTTTTGAGTGATATTCAAAACTGACTGTTTAAGATTTACAAATTAACTCATCAACTCGTCTGTTGAGGGGCTATTATGCAAAGGTATACGAAGTTGCATACCCTTGAAAATAAGCAGTCGAGTAATTCTACAAAGTATTGCTTTTCTTGTATAAAGCTGGTAAAATTTTGTAGATGCAGAAATTCCTCAAGTTTAGGAACAAATAAATATTTATAATATAGTACGCACATGCTTTGCATAATTAAAGTAAAATTGCAAAATATATACAGGCTGTCTCAAAAACACCTATGCCATTAATCCTTAAATATTAATCATAGACTTATACAATAAATTAGAAAGTTACGTAGAAAAGGGCACATAATTTAATGTTAACCATTAAAATATTCGGGAGATTAAATACAAAATTTTAAATTTTTAAACGCCTAGTGAGTAAAATATGCCTCATACATTAGTAAGATCAAGCCCCCAAAAATAAGGTTGAATAAATAATTTTTTCTGTAGCATTTTATACTAAAAATTGTCAGAAATATGAAAATAAATATATACTGATTCAAACCACTTTTCTTTAGGTCTCTAAAAAGAAAAATCGAGGGTCGTACACAAATCACTGAGAAAACAATGATTACTTAAGTACATAACACTTCTGCGGCTGTACACGTAATGGTTTAGAGTTTTTGGGTGGTTTTCTCCTGGTGTAAAGTGAATGCAAATTATAATCCCTTAAAGTCTCTCTCCCAAGGCATACCCCTAGGACAGATACCCACGTGCATGTTTGCTTTAAACACAGTTCATCGTAACACTTCTGCTCTTAATGGTACAGAATAGGTCCGCACCAACTTTGTTCAAACATACCTCTGAGGTTTTTGAGGACGAAAATGACACTTTACTAATTGGCAATTTTCTTTTTGTTTTGGAGTCGTATAAAAAATTAAAATTACGTGTTTATTTAGTTTTAATCTGAAAATTTTAATCAATACCATAAAATTCTGTACCCTTTTTATGTAACTTTGCGATTTATTGCACGTGTCTGTGATCAATATTTAAGTATTAACCCTTTCGCAACCCTTTCCCAATGCTGAAAAAAGGGCAGCCGTTGCCAACGCTCGACTTAACTACCAGCAAGATGGCATACGATCGAAACGTTCATCGCGTGCCACAGATCTAGAGACTCTTTTTTGACGCAGCCGGCTGCGTCAAAAAAGCGTCCCGCTCTAATGTTCCCAGAGCGGGAACACTGCGCGTTAAAGGGTTAAAAGCCTAGGTCACCCAGTATAAAATAGTAACTGTTTCACGTCATGCCCCTTCATATTTTGTTTAATTTGGTCTGCCTCTGGCCTAAAAAAAATTTCAAATGCATTTTTTAACATATTTATAATGAACTTTTAATATCTTACTGTAACTATACTCCATCACTCACTACACTATGACGCAGAAAGAAACGATGCACCAAGAAGGAGTCATGCAAATTGAACCCAAATTAAGATGCATACAGTTTTCGACGGAAACTACAAAATTTTAAAGTCTGGTAACCAATGAATGAATTGGATGCGGGAGCTGCAGCACATCCTCACTGCGTTACTGGCAAGATATTAAAAACCTTGCCTGCGTTTACTGACAAGGAGAAATTTTGATTCAAAGTCATAAACTCTTTGCGAAGGACAGTGGCTAAGGCGTTGGACTCGTAACCGGAAGGCTGTTGTTACTACTAAAGACCCTCGTGTACGTGCGGTGTACGTGAACGTTAAATCCATGGTTCCGAAAGTCCTCTCGGCTGTCGCAAGCAGTTTCTGAGGGGTGCCAATATTCAGAAGTCCCCCACCTCCTGATGAGGTTCCAAATTGTGCCGAGAAAGTCCGGGAAAGATGTACATGTAGCTCTAAGCGACATATTCAGTTTTACGTGAGCTGTCCTCTCCTGGCAAATAAACAAATACGTCCGTGTACTCAGACAGTTACTATGCCTCGCATGCAGGCGTGAACACAGTATGCGCAGATATCATCATTTGAGAGGAAGTGCAGTTGGGCTCAAAGAAGCCGGTTGCCTAATCGGCAAAGCGCTTGACTTTTGGATAGGAGCGATGCCGTATTAGACGATGTTCGCAGGGATGGGTGAGCACAGCATCAAAAAGGAAGGATTTGGCTTAGAGAAACAACAGAACGTGATCACAGATCAAGCGGCATTTACACTTACAGCCCCAGATTCATTATTATTAACGATTCTACGTGCAACTGGTGCGTCAGAGACAGTAAGGATCATTAATAGGCGGCACAGAGAAAAGGACCACAACTCACATCGCCGACTACCATGGATCTATCTTTACACCGGCAAGCTCTCTTAAGGCAGCATTCTTCAAGTACTTGACATCCGTGTTAACTCCTTCAGACGTTAAATGGACATCCAATATACATCCATTCGACATCCGACCCTCGTTTCGGTGGGTTAACAGGAGTGTCAAGTACCTTGCGAATACGGCCATTGGAGTGGTATCGCTCATATTTGACCTGGAATTTCATTGACTGTTATAGAATTGTCTTCAGTGATGAGTCCCGTTTCGAACTGAGCCCCCGATGACCAGCGAAAACGTATTTGAAGACACTCCGGACAGCGGTGGGATACCAACCTGTCTGTCTTTCGCCTTACTGCCCCCGTAACATAATACCTCGTTTACACTCGGCCCACTTCCGTGGCAACGACCAGGAGGAATGGAAGTAACAGGAATGTGAACACCTCACTCGTCCCGCCCATGCCATAACCTTTCTTGCTGCCTTTCCTGCATCCCGCGCTCTCTCCAGAAGGGCTTTTGAAGGCAGTGAAGAGGGAAGTACAGCAGAATATAAAACCCTCACTGCTTTTGGAGCTGCCGCAAAAGTATTTCCTCGGGAAAAAAACAGCAGCGAGAAGAGAAGTGGAAATGGCTGAATGTAAATGGAGTGTAAGAGCGATGGGTCTCGGGTGTCATTTCAGTTGTAATCAGGACCCGTTTGGTTTTCATCCGCGTCACCCTTACAGCATAGAGGTATGTCAACGATATTCAAAGACCCGTTTTGTCGTCCTTCATGTCACGCCATCCCGCGATTACATTTCAGAAAGATAATGCCCGACAGCATACGGCGATAGTTTCTACTGCTTGTTTTCGGGCTTACTCAACACAACCTTGGTCAGCAAGGGCGCCAGATTTCTCCACCATTGAGAACGTCTGGAGCATTTTGGGCAGGGCTCTCTGGATTTTGCCAATATAACGTACTAATTGAACAAATTTGGGCTCGTTATCTCGCAGGAGGATATGCAAACTCTATCAATCATTGCTAAGCCGAATAAGAGTTTGCATAAGGGCCAGAGGTGAATTAACGCATTATGGACTCGCTTAATTTCTGAAGCTCTTTAATAAATCATATAATATAGCTGAAATTAAAGACATTTTTTACTTGTGCATGTACATCATATCTACCAATTTTCGTCTAACTCCTCCTTGGTGCGGATCTTTTTATTTTATTTTATTGTCTTGGAGTGTCAACTTAACTCCTAGTTTTCGATTTTTGCCTTTAAGATGTATTTAAACTATTATTAAAAAAATTAATCGTTTAAAGCAATTGAAAATTTAAAGAATGTAAAGCATTCAAAACTAAAAACGTTCGCGATAACATACCAGGACTGTTAAACAGGGTTTATCAGGTACATTTCACTCTTAAAAAATTGGGGAAAAAAGCGAGAAATACCAACATCATTTAGTATTTAAAAGAAAAACTCAGCAATTACCTTAGAAATAATAAGTTTGTGCATTACTCTTTATTCACAAACAAAAAATCAAAACCTCTAAATCACAGATTAATCGTCATTTCTGAATATATATGAATTTTTTTTTATTTCTATTACCTCGTCATTAGCTTTAAATAACTTAACGACCTTGCAAGAAAAAAAAGTTGAAAAAAACCTATTAAAATCAAATAACTCCTAGCGAAATCCGTACAAAAAAGCTTCGATTAGAATAGTTTTATATGAATTAATTGTTTTTTCATCGACGTAATCATATATGCGACGCTAGCACTATTGCATATGGGAGAAAACGCTTCATTCATTAATCTGGGATGAAATAAATAAATTTTATCGAATTAAGTCCCGTTTCGCTTTTTATTTATTTATTTATTTATTTATTGCTGTGCTATTTTTGTCCAGATTGCGTTTTACGATTTAGTCGTATTTTTATTGTTTCCGATATTTAATTAGTTTAGCTGATAAGTATTGCAAAATAAAGGAAAATAACGCTTAGCCTCAAGGTTGCAAAAAAATATGCGGGCTTGTGCTGACAAAAAAAAAAAAAAGAGTTCACGTATTTATTTTTATGCTTTCTTTTGTTTCATGATTAGATTTTAAGTGAAAGTTCTGTTTTTTTAGAGTCATAAAGGCATTTTTCAAATTATGAATATCGGAGAGCATTTATTCTAAATTTTATTTCAATTAGCTCTGTTGCATTTTTTGTACACTTAGGAATTCTAAATCAGGTGTTTTAAAGATTGCTGTTTTATTTTAAATTGAGCGTTTTTTATTTGTACTTTCCCCCCCACATAAACATTAAATTTATTTATTTATTTTTTTTTTTGTCGCGAGACTTTAAAAAGCGTTAGTTTTTATATTTTACTGACTGAATGGGAAAAGCATTATAAGGAAATCATGACCTGAGAAAGGGTTAAGTATTTTTAAGGCCGTGAGAAACATAATTACCAGCAAACTTATCAGTTCTTTAAAGTTTATAATAAACCGTTTTACCACGACTCATTAAAGCTGTCATTTATTGATACCTTCTGAAACGGCAGCAAAATATTTATAAACGCGCAACGAAAAGATTAGAATTTCTAATTTAAAAAAATGAAAAACATCTGAAAGCCTTTATTTTGAACACCTTTCAACAATGTTTAAAAAATTACTTTGGTCTGTCTCTCTGTCACATCCTCCGTACTTTGCCTTATATATGCATTAATTCTTACGAAATTTATGTTATTCCTATGTACTGTACCACGTGTCCCATTCAAAATAGTGTATGTAATAGCATTTATAGTTTTTCACAGGAACACCCAAAAGAACTCCTATACATTACGCTCTGTGGTAGACATTATTTAAAGCTTATTTCAGAGACATTCGGCTATTTCAAGCGAAACAAAATTGATATATGTTATTTAAGATTACAAGATAAAGCGTTTAGTACGTTACAGTCAATAGCAGTTTTGCTATTAATATGCCCTTTTACGCGGTCTCGCAAAATCACATTAATAATGATATACAGCTTTTCTGAGGATATACTGAAAGCCTCGCCAAGTTGGACAATACATTGCCAAATCTGGTGCAAGAAATGCTGTCGTACTGGAAAGTGTATTTATAGTCTGTGCTTTTGGCATGATTTAGCTTTCATATTTTAGCATAATCATAGTTTATTTGAGCAGTTTTCTTCCAATTAACAGGTGGTGAAAACGCAGAATTCGTGAAATTTACAGTTCTACCATTTGACAGGATCCAACGAAGTGGGGTACATTTTTTCGACGAAAATGCGTTTTAAAAATCAAATTTATCTTTTTTTTTTTCAAAAATTAATTTCGATTCGGAAAATAAAATTTAATGCACCATAACCGCAAATAAAGTAGCATTCCTAAGTGTTATATAAAACGCATTGTAAAGAAATGAAAGGAAGGATCAAGTAGATGATATTTTTCAAAATGAAAAAAAAATTACGGCTTTTGTAATGGACGCAAATTCTTATTTCTGCAAAATATATCATTATTATGTTATTTTTCAAAACTTTCTTGCGGTGGCGAAAATTGACATTTTTCCGCATAATGTTTGCAAGAATGAATTGTAATTCGATTTTTAATATGCCATATAATTTTCAGCATAGATCCTGCTACATTTCAGTTGCAGCAAAATTTCAATCATTTTGTGATCTCTTATCAAATTATTTTTTTGTCTTAATTTGATTAGTTTTATGCGTACTAATTCATGAGTTCAATTTTTTATAAAAAAGAGAAAAAAATGAAAACATGTTGCTCAGACCTTTTACTCATATACAGATGCGATTGGCTTTTATAAACGTGGAAAATATTTTAAGATTTTGTGGAGAGGGCTGTAATTTGGTGATTTCGGTAAAATAAAAACTATTTTAATTAGATAATTCATTTGAACAATTTATCGTCGATTATCAAAGATAAATTGACTATACCTCAGTTCTTCGTGTTTTCAATTTCTTCATAGTTGACATGGTTTATGTAAAAAAGTTTAATAGCACAAAATTACAGAATTTTTTAACTCTACATTTATCGTCATTGAAAGTTTAAAAAAAAAAAAATCTATTTTTCATGTTGTAGGACAACAGTATTATGCTCAACGGAAATAAATATGCATGATTCTAAATAAAAATTACCTTGAATTTTATTAGAATTATCCTAAATAACTTAAAATCTTTACGTTAAGATTGTAAACGCATTGAACAAGATTAAAATTATTCACGTTTCTATGCCTTCAAACTTACATTCGCTACTGTGATTTGCAGGTAAATCACAGTAGCGAACACACTAATAATTTTAATAACTGATATTCGTACTGAGAAAAAAAGTCATCTTGAAAATGACTATAATTCCTTAAAATTTATTGTTAAGAAATCATGTCTTATTGGTAATTCATTTCATTTTTGAATTAGTCAAATAAAATAGAAATATTTGTAAAGTGTAAATATAAACTGGAAGCCGATAGTCAGCATAAACATGCATTGAAATTTTCTTTCTGAATTTACTCTTACCTGCAGAATTGTTAAAAGTTATTAAATACCCGCAAATTATATAAAAAGATTTAATTTACTTTAAGGCATGGCTTGCTTTCGTAGAGGCTACCCGGTATTTCTAGACACTATTTAAATATGAAGCTTCTTGAACACTAATACGGCTCAGCAATTCAGCCCCCTCATATTCCGTTTCGCACACTCTGTGTAAATTGGATTGCTTAGAGAATTTTTTTCCACCCACTTGAAAATAAATTGAATTATTATCTTGAAGTATGCCACACGAACTTGCGTTTGAAAGCTCTATTCAGGTTTTCCGACACCTATCAATGGGACTTTCCGTGCCACGAGTCTTCATGTGTTATGTAGGCAAATTAAAAATTAATCAGTGGGCTTTTTAAGTATCTTAACTTCGTAGAAAAGCCCATATTAGTTAGGATTTGATTGATGTTACTTTGTAAATACAACGCTAAATTAATATTTTACTAACACACAAAATAAAAAAAAATCCCCTTTAATACTCATTTAAATATGAAAATCAAGAATATATGGTGATTTTCCCAAATGCCTGGCATTGTAATGAGAAGCGAAACTGAAAAGTTTGTTTTCCTGTGTATCATTCTGCTAAAAAAGCAATATTAGAAATATTGCATGTTTACGGGTTGTTAGTTGAAGTCAGGGGCGTAGCCAGAAATTTTTCATGGGGAGGGGGGGGGTTACGACTACTACAACTCATATATATGTATATCGTGAGTGTGACAATGTAGTGAAGAATATACATTTTGTATGGCAAAAAATTCCGCATGGGGGGGTTATGACCCCCCTAACCCCCCCCTTGGCTACGCCCCTGGTTGAAGTGTGAAAGTCCCAGGGTTATGGCCTCCCGCCTAGCTGTCAAACGAACGGTCTGGAGTTTTGGCCAGTTTTCGTAAATACGTCTGATTTGTAATACGTGATTATTTCTTATTGAGTTCGTTGCAAAAACAAGTTAACCTTAAAAAAAACAAAAAAAAACCAAAAAAAAAAAAAAAGCAATACATCTTTAATTAACAGATACGAAATAAAAATCAACTTCTTGGACACTGCCAAATAATGAGCATAATTTTCTTTTCATAAAACTAATGTCTAATTTTGTGCAAGAACATTTTCCGGTTTCAATTAACATGCAAGCGTTCTCTATCTATAGGCAGAGAAAATAAGAAATAAGAGAATGATAGAGATCAAAGGCGAAGCCTGTTACCGTAAGAAAAGTAGATCAGAGTTGCCGAAAAAAAAAAAGTTTAAGAAGTGTAAATGTCTCAATTACATTAGTGGAACAAATAACAGCTGTCTGGGTAACGCGGGCAATGCAGGTTTTACTTGTAGCATGAGAAATACTTCCTAGAGTTCGTTAGAATGAGTCATTTCGGGGAAAAATGGAGTTGATGTTGTAGTCTAATGTCGAAGACACGAGTTTATTGAACTAATCAATAAGAAAACTAGAAAAAATCCAAATAAATCTTAAATGTGTTTCTCTGAACGCTAAATTTTAAGACATTTACTAATGATGCGAGGTAATGTGCGCTGACGCTGCATACATATGCATACATGTGGCCAGAAAACCTAAAAGCAAAGTCCGTATTGGGAAGTCGTATCTGGGATTACGGAAATTGGAAGGAAACAGCCGTATTTTATATACAGTTTCCTGCTTTCTTAGCACAATAATAATTACGTACTGATTCATTGCATCAAGCAAGGACAAATTTGAAGGAAAAATTGATTTAACTTGTTATTACAAGGAAAAGTAGCCTTGTTGATAAGTGTTCGTTAGGTTTATTGGTTGTATGTATTTTTTTTTACCATAATTAATGAATGTTAACTGAATTTTAGTATTGCTACGTCAAAATCAGGGGCGTATGCAGAAAATTTTCATGGGGGGGGTTACGACTACTGCAACTCACATATATGCATACATGTGTGTGATAAGGGAGTGAATAATATACATTTTGTATGGCAAAAAATTCCTCATGGGGGGGTTATGACCCCCTAACCCCCCCCCTTGGCTACGCCCCTGGTCAAAATACATAATAAGCAAGGTTATTATTAAATTTAATCGTCAGTTCTCTTTCCAGGGAATAATTTGCAAGTTTTCCCCCAAAAATGATAAACGGTGGCTGTGTTAAACTATTGCTAATGAATAGCGGGAAGTAGGTAAACAATAAATAAAATTGAAATCAGTATATTGTAGGAGAATTTATTAATATCGAAAAGTGCACTGATAATATTTGATTAACTTTTAACAAACAACTGCTATCGCGTGAGTTCGATTTTACTTAGAACTAAGTAAGGAGAAAAGTACGTATTTTGTGCAAAAAAACTGACTATTTCAAAAATTTTAAGCAATGCGATAAAAATTATAGCAAATCACTGTTATAGCCCATCTTAGTTTATCATGTTATTGTAATTTTTGTACACTCCAAGTTTTTTTGAATGTGGGCTAAAATAGAGAATAGAATTATATAAAAGGTCTCATAAACGTATGACAAAAGAATATATGAATTGTGATTCAAAACTGTAAGTGCAGAGCAAAAGTTGGGGCATAATTGTTTATGAAACTTTTTAAAAATTTTTTATTAAAGGGTATAATTTTAAATTGAATAATTATAAATTTTTTTAGTCAAGCTTTTGATTTTAAAAAACGTACCAAAGGTACAAAATGAATTTTTGAGAAAATTTGCTGTTTCAAACACTCATACAAGTCGATCATAGCCCACTGATCAGCAGCAGAAGTTCTTAGAAAACTCATTATACATTGCTTTTTTTAAATGTAAAATAGTGTATAATTTGTAAGACTTGACTCTTAGTTAAATACCCAGGGTAATTAGTGATAAATTAACATCGCTATACTTAAACCAAAAGACGTTTTAACGCCTCAAGCTTTTAAAAATTATTTTGCATATTTTTTAAACTAATATTTAATGAATTTCCTTAGTACCTCTGACGCTGATCGGCTGGCTAGGATGGATTTGTATGGTACAATAAGAGTTTGAGCTGAACTTTTTCTCACATTTTTAAACATTTTATTTCATTTTTAAATAAGTCTTGTTTTGTTTTCTTAAACTTATCTAATTCTTTTTTGCAGAAAATTGTTCATCGAATAACGCTAACTTTTTGGTATTATAAGACGGATGCAGTATACGTTATACCGAAGTTTCCATTTTAAATGGGGAAAATTTAGCTTGTGTAAATACTGCTATGACCTCAGATAAAGTTAAGACGCGAGAAAAAAAATGTTGAAACTGCATATAATTCTTGAAATACTTTTTTGTTATTCGATTGCTTTGAACGTCAATTTCCGATTTTGGCATGACTAAACATTGAATAAATGTTTGAAAAATATATATAACAGTTAAGATGATAGTTAAGAGATCGGTCGATAATAAGTGGATAAATTAAAATGTTTTGAGTTGCATCGACAAAACAGAGCAAGCTCATAAAGTTTATAACTATAAATGTTTTAGATCATTAAGGGCGGGTTCTTTTTTCTTTCTTAAATCTTCTCCCTGAACTAAATTATCTTCATTGGAGGTACTTAAACAGAAGAAATACAGTTTTTTCTGTCTCAGATGTGAGATTTGGTAAATATGGTTTGGTTACGCTTGTCCATTGTATGACCATGCTATTAACCTTTCTAAACTGCAACCATACAAAAAACACCATCACTTAATGGGTTAATTATAAATTATATAACTTGTCATTTAGTTAAGAAGACTTTAAATACACGGGAAACTCATTCAACTCCATAAAATAAATACTTTAAATTGCATTTTAAAATATTTAGAAGCGAATTCAAATTTTTATAATAAATAATTCATTTAATAACTCAAACACGATTCCATCAAAATAATTAATCCTCTATTACAGCATAATTTCCCAGTGTTAGTCTAACTTCAATAAATGGGTAAAAATTCATTTAAAAAATTTCCCGAAGCATTCAGATGAAAATCCTACTAAATAAAACAATGAATAACTTTCCCCATAAGTAGGAATCTGATTATTCAAATATTAGTTATTTATAATTTCATTTTCACGTTTCCATTAACTTACGTCAATAAAGTTAAACATCCATTACAAATAATGGAACTATAGCGAAATAATCCAGCACTATTTTAAAATTTTGGTCATATACTTTTTTTTTAATAAGATGTATTGTAAAAAAGAAAAAATATATATAATTGTTCAACATTTTTTTTTTAATTTTATGCCATAGAATGGAAATGTTGCGTGACGCCAAGATTTACTTTCAAACAAAATCGAAACGTCGCAATATTTCTAAACTGTTTTATGTACACGCTTAAACCAAACGAGCGAAATTCGATCAGTCGGAGCGATTTTTCGCTCCTTTCCGTACTTGAAAGTGAGCTTCTCATTTAGGAGCGTTTTTCGATCACTGAGCGGAGCGAAATTTTCGGAGCGATTTTCGCTCCTTTTACATTAAATAATTTCGCTCCTTTTTCATTACTTTTTAATAATAAAGGGAGCGTTTTATAGGAAACGCTCCTTTTAGGAAAATAATTTAAGATATGATTTCGCTCTTTTTCTGATTAATTTTTAATCTCAAAAAAGCGATTTTCTTAAAAATACTTTTATTTTTGTTTCGTTTTATTTATTTTTATTCCTATCCTGAGCATTTGCACATTTAAAAAAGCCATTTAATACAATGATTTTGTACCTTTTATTAAAAAAAATGTGTTTTTGTGTAAAAATACTATGTGCTGAACACCTTTTCAATAAAACAATATAATTGGGATAACTTTAAGTGATATTTCATATTGATGAAAAGTACTTTGAAAATAAAATTCTTTCCCGTATAGCAGCGCGATTCTGCAATGTACGTCGCAATTACTAATATAAAAGCGTAACTGCGTAAATTAAACACATGATTTATATTGAAATATTATTATTAATATAATTTATAAAGTACATACCTGCATTAATAATAAATACTTTCTTATCAATTCTAAAACAACAAAATACATTTAAAACTGTTTGTAAGAAGAGAGAAGGGATGGTATCTGCAATTTATTAAACTTTAAAAGTTAATACATGTTAGTTTAAAAAATTGATGTAAATTACCAATTTCGAATCGAGAGTGGATTACGGAAGGGAGGCGGAAGGAGACTAAATTTCCTTGAATGCTCGTGAATGACCGAAGCAAAAGTACTTTAAAAAGAGTGGGAAATAAACAAATGGGTGAATTTGTAATACACATTACTGAATAATTATATTTTTAAAGATGTACGTCTTTACTCGCGTAATAGTCGTTCAAGTTTTTGCCAATTTTTCATGGTAAAAGTCTAGGCGCGACTATTATGCAGAGAAAATTTACAACATAAAATTGTAACTCTAAAGAATGATTATCAATCGTTTTTATATCTGAATAAAAATAACTTGCAGTATGTCTTTCTTTTCTGTTTAAGTAAAATAATCACTCTCAAAGTGTCAAACTGTTTAATGTAGAAAAGATAAATTTAAAAGTATATAAGCCTTGTAACTCTATATTCAATAGTTATACATTTTAAAACAATCCTTTTAATAATTTATTTAATCAGAAGTCCTGATGTCTTACAATAGTGTCTCTTTTTTTCAATAATTCTTGAAAAGAAACTTTTTGAATTACTGCAAAAAAAAAAAAAAAAAAAAAAAACATCATTGTATATACATATATACTGAAAAAGAAAGTCATTCTATATATATATGATAGATAGATAGAATGATTATCAATTATTTTTTATATGTGAATAAAAATAACTCATAATATGTCTTTCTTTTCTGTTAACGTAAAATAATCACTCTCAAAGTGTCTCAAACTGTTTAATGTAGAAGAGATAAATTTAAAAATATATAAGCTTTGTAACTCTCTATATTCAATAGTTATATATTTTAAAACAATCCTTTAATAATTTATTTAAACAGAAGTCCTGGTGTCTTACAATAGTGTCTCTTTTTCAATAATTCTTTAAAAAAAAATTTTCATCCAACTTATTTTTAATATAGTTTAAGCCTGAAATCTCAATAATTACTTCATCCTTAAAGGATAGGCACTAAAAGACACTACTTACCAGTTATTTGTACAAATTTTATGGTCCTCAAGCTGTAAATATTTGAGTTTTCTATATCTATTAGTCTTCACTGACTGAATCAGTTTGAAAATTACACTAGTTCCATAATCATAGAGAAAAAATAGATAGGGAAAGAGAAAATGACTTTCATTCCCCATTTAAAGTACATACAAATTAGAACTTTAACAAAAATCAACACGACATCTTTATACTTTTATTTGAACAAACAAAATGCATTTTACATCCATTCATTGCAATACCTGTGCACATCTAAGTATTACATTTCTTGAATTACTATGACAACCATGGTAAAAAATTAGAAAAATTCTTAATAAAAAAGAATTTAACAAGTAGTTAAAGTAATAAATATTCATAAAGATCTGCTAATAAAAAAATTACACTGGTTCCAAGCTAAAAATGAATTCAAAAAAGAAATAAATGCACTACAACTAAATTTAAAACTATATATACTATATAAATTGTAATCTATTAAATACACTCAAAATTATCTTTTTTAAAATACAAGATATGATTTTCTATAAACTGCTCTTACATTTTGGTAAAATTAATTTGTAAATATCGCATATAAAATTATCTTTGAAAAACAAATATTTAAAAAATTTATTTGTTGAACAATAATGCTTAATTTCCGAGACAAGATATAATCGGTGTTAGCTATCAAGCATATTTGATTTCTACTTCTGGGCTTTGGATATTTTACGTTGACAACATAAAAACATTTAAACAAGTTATCAAAAGTCTTTAAAGGACATTGGCTAATTTTAACTACGTTTTTGGCCAAAACTAAGATTGTTTTATTGTAGTGGAATCTTTCTCCTGTACATAAAACGTACGGTCCTGTCTCAGCAATGTTTTCAACAGCCTCACCCAACGCGCCATTTACCTGTAAAGTGAAAAAAGATTATTTTAATATATAACCAAATATTGAAAGCATTTCTTTTAATGCTGTGTACTTCACAAAAAAATCTAAATAACTATTTTGTAACTTTTGATAAGTTTTAAATGACTGTAATAATTTTACCCCTATCTATCTGAATAGCACATCAGATCGGAACTTCGTCTTTTGATCTTCTGAAACTTGAACGACATACCATTTAATTAAACATAACAGCATTTTGCAATACAAACGGCAATTCTTTTTAAATTAGTGTGTAACTCATTGCTATATTGTTTCATTATAATAAACATTAATCTTAAAACTGCTCACATGAATTGAATTGCTCATAATATTAATACATAAAATCAGTATCTCAAAAAAGGAAACACATTCCCCTTTTAGAAAGATAATGCAAATCACCGCTTTCTTTATATGGTGTGTGTATGGGTAGGAGGGGGGGGGGTGGAAGTTGTTAAATAATTCCCGATAAAGTTTTTTATCCTTAAAAATGTGACTTTATTAGATTTTTTAAAATTTAATTTTCTTACTTTAATGTCAACATTTAAAATTGAAAATTTTGCACAAATCTTCGGAACATATTTTCGTTTTAATTATTCCTGCACATAGAACAGCAATAAAATAACTTTGAATGAGTTCTTAAATATATCTTTGGAAAGGACTTTTCTCATACCAGATTTTTCTTTCATCATTACCCTTACTTCAAGAGGAGACACACATCTCAGTCCTCTTGCTTCATAAATACATTTGCAAACTTTTATGCAATAGTTTACTTTTATTTTGATCAATAGCATAAAATCATTAGATAACACTTTTTTCCCATATTTTTCATTTGCTGCTATATGGTGTATAAGTATAATGCAAAAAGAATAAATATGTATGAACAGATGAACGATATGAAAATTCCATTAAAAATTTCTCAAATTTAAAATTCACTAACAAATTTTTTTCTTCCCTATTCCAGTTACTGTTAATAATTCTGCCAACATTGATAATGCTGATAATTTTTTTAGAAAAAAAAATATCCATAACAAGTATTTTAAAATCTAACTTATGCAAACAATAAAGGAAATTTACATAGTTGCCATATTTCCAAGGAGTTTTTAATAAATTTGCCAATTTATAGAAAAACAAAAACAAAGCGTATTGAACTAAGTATCAGTCATTTTCTAATTGTAATTTAAAAGAATTGCTACATGAAAAGTACATAAAATAAGATTCTATAGTAATCAATGCACAAATTTTTTTAACTAAAGCAAAAATTAACTCTTTATGAATGTAAGAAACCCTGATATTGATATTTTCTTTTCTTTAGCAGTTTATTATTAGTAACAATGCATTTGGAGCTTTTTAAATAAAGTAACTGTTACAGAAGTGTCGTACGTACGTGTCTTGTGTAATTCTGAGATTTAAAAACACTCTTAAATTTATAGCATCATTCAAAATTTTAAGTAAATTAAAATATTAAACAAGAAAATATACTAAAAATCTGTTACATTTTATAAAAAAGGCAATTTCAGGACAAGTATGACCCCTCATTTAATACATGAATTTGAAGAAACACAGATTTACCTAGTTCAAGAAAGCACAGTAATATTTATTTGTAAGAAAAAAGAAATGACATTTATCAAAGTAAATTCTGAAACTTTCTGAAGCAACTGCATTATCATTAAGCAATTAAGAAATAAAATATATGTTACTGTATACATTCACTCTCATATCATCTAGTTCTTCAGGAAAGCTCTTTTTATATCTGGCCTGCTTCTGGAAACGTACTTATAGATGCGAGGAGTATAAAAAAGTAAGGGAAAATTCCGAGAAAATTTCAAGCATCATCCGGGAATATTTTAAGGAATTCTGCATCAATCTGAAATATGTATAAGTATATATAAGTACAAAAAATACAGTCATGTTAAAAAGGATATTTGACCTAAAAATTTACAATAATGCAATTTAATATTTTTTTGGAAAGGTTAATTTAAAAAAGGCTTCTTATATCCGGTATTTGCTGCATATGCAATGCAGCCAGAACCCAGCTTCAGAGGAGCCCCAAATTAAAAGTAGCTTTACATGTTTATCTTGATAAAGGGAGAAATTTGAAAAAATTTCTTTAAATTATATAAGCTGGCTACTAGCACTGTTACCACAATATTTATTTATACTCAATAATTAAGATATTACTTTATGTTACTGTTTTCATAACTAACTACACTGAAATTAACTATATTCTTCAAGAACTCAAGAGAGCACAGACATCTATAATTTATCAAAACTTTCAGTATTATCTCCAATGGAGGATTATTTTAGGCTGTAAATCGTTATTTTAAATGCATGCTAATAAACAAGGAAGAGATTCCCCCCCCCCCCCCCAGATTTAGCATGCACATTCAAGGCTGTTTACATTTGAACCTGAACTCAAAGCTTTACTCTCCTTCCCTCGGACGAAGACGGGATGTGTGTGTGCGTGTGCGTGTGTGTGTGTGTGGGGGGGGGGGGCTCTGAGTTTATATAACTTACTATGTGGCTAAAAAATTAGAAAAACGACCTGTTTCAGCTGATATTGCGTTCTTTTTTTTAATTAGAAAGAGAGAAATTTTCTTTCTATGTGCAAAAGTACTTTTTGATGAGTGACTATGTGCAAAAGCACTTTCTGTTAAGTTAAAAACTATAAAAGCAGTCATAACTGGAAAAAATAGCACGGTTTTCACGGGAAACTTCAAGTTACATAGTTTAAACTAATAATTTTAAAGTATACATTAAATTATTATTATTTTACTGAATAAATTTACTAATTTAAAAGTGATTTTATCTATTTATACCATAAAGTTTATGCATTAGCACAAATTTCAATTAAATGTTGTTAAAGTTATCTTTTAATACTAAGTATGAAATTTTTCATGGTAATGGTAAAATTCATTTTAACATTAATAGAGAATTTTCAAATTTATACTACTAACATTACGTATACCACAGAAGTTATACTAAATAACATAAAATGGCATTTAGTAGAAAGAAACAATTGTTAACACAAATAAAATTTAATGCACAGGCAGAATTAGACAAAAACCATAAAACATTACTGTTCAATAATCAATAAAAACAAACACATACATACTTTTAGATGTTATCTAATAATACAGCTTTAATATTTGATATTTAGCAATTATAGTGCAGAGTTTAAAAATTATCGTACTTTTAAGGCACAAAACATAAATCATTAAAATGAAAAAGGAAATTTAAAAAGGTAATATTTTCATTAATGCTGAAATTAATTATTTTCACTATACCAAATATTCAAATTTAAATTCTTATTATAAACCTCAAAATTTATGACATCTCTAAAGGTATGTTCTGTGTAGTGCAATGAAACTTCTTAAAATAAACTTTTATTCACAGGTGTGAACTTATTACAGTTTCCAGAGTGTGACTTCTAGTTCCTTAACCTAGAATTTAGAGCTTAATATAAGCTATCTGTTTACGTAGCTAACTATTTATCCCGGGATACATTTTACGTGTATAAATATGCTACTGTTGCCCCAATCTCACCAAAATTTTTGAAATCTATATCTATACAATAATTATATAGATAAACTAAAATTAAAGTAAGGGGAGAGTAATGATCAAGAATAATTTTTACCCAAACTGGCAAAAAATCTCATTACTGTTGCAATCAGATTAAACAACAACATATTAAAACATACCATATTAGTTTACAAAAAAATATATATTGCTATTAATTAAAACTCAAAATAATAAATTCTTTCTAATTAATACTTAGCTGCAGTTGTTTTACTATTAAATTTCTTTTCAAGCTTTACAATGGCTACTCTTAAATGATAAGCAATTTCCTGTATAAAAATATATAAAACAGTGGATGTATATACACACATATATATTTGAAGCATACAATTCAAACTTTCGTTTAGAATAAATTCTAAAATTTAGAATTAGAATAGTTATTAAATTTAAAATAAGTATTGTTAATGTTTAGATGAAAGATTTTTTATAAACTTTCGAATGGATAATCTTTAACAATATAATTTCTTCAGATTTACATGCAATAAAACAAATGTACTTTGGATGAATACATACATCAATTAAATATCTTTCTAAATTTTTCTGTATGCTGATAATTAGGGAATACCTGTCACGGATTTGTTCAGAGTTGAACTAAGTCATTTAACATGTATTGCAGAATGTGTGTGCATAGGTAAAAAATTATTTATATCATATAAGTATAATTCAGATTCATTCTATAGAAGGATTATAGAAGGATATATAGAAGGATTTATCAAAGCACAAATTTTTTTGTGCCGAGATAAATTAAATATTGCAAATAATAAATTATCTTTTTCCAAAATGCCAAAATATTTAATTGAGAGTAAGTTTGAAAATTCACATATCATACAAATTAAATAAATAAATTTAATTATATCATATATAATATCATATAAGTATAATTCAGATTCATACTGTCTAGAAGGATTTATCAAAACACAAATTTTTTGTGCTTAGATAAATTAAATATTGCAAATAATAAATTATGTTTTTCCAAAATGCCAAAACATTTAATTGAGAGTAAGCTTGAAAATACACATCATACAAATTAAATAAATAAATTTATATTAATTAAATATCTTTCTAAATTTTTCTCTATGTTGATAATTATGAAATAAATGTCATGGATATGATCAGAGTGGAACTAAGCTATTTAACATATTTGCACAATGTGTGTGCATAGATAAAATATTATTTATATCATATTTAAAAAGTGTAATTCAGATTCATACTGTCTTTAGAAGGATTTATCAAAACACAAATGTTTTGTGATCACAGATAAATTAAATATTGAAAAATTATAAATTTTCTTTGTCCAAAGTGCACTTCAAAATCATTTAATTGAAAGTTAGTTTAAAAATACACATTTTATACAAATTAAATAAATATATCTACATTAATCTTTCTAAATTTTTCTGTTTGTTGATAATTATGAAATAAATCTCAGGGATATGTTCAGAGTGGAACTAAGCCATTAAACATATGTTTTGCAGAATGTGTGTGCATACGTAAAATATTACTTATATCATATTTAATAAGTATAATTCAGATTCATACTGTCTTCATAAAGATTTACCAAAACACAAGTTTTTTTGTGCCCAGATAACTTAAATATTGCAAGTTATAAATTTTCTTTTTCCAAAATGCCAAAACATTAAATTGAAAGTAAGTTTAGAAATACACATATCATGCAAACTAAATATATTTATATTAATTAAATATCTTTACAATTTTTTTAATATGTTGATACTTATGAAATAAATGTCAGGCATTAATGTTCAAAGTGGAACTAAGCCGTTTAACGTACGTTTTGCAGAATGTGTGTGCATAGATAAAATATCATTTATATCATATATAATAAATATAATTCAGATTCATGCTGTCTTTAGAAGGATTTAAGAAAAATCTCAAGAGAGATAAAACACAGGAAACGAGACACTGGCTTGGTCTTTGGGAATATACTTCAAACGGTAGCATAAGATTTTTTAACAGAAAATTGAAAAGGACTTACCATACAGCTTTTGAGTAACTTCTTCTTCAATACCGCTATCCAATAAAATAATTTTAATATCTTCTTTACTTGTTTATCCATTGGTTTTTCTATAAAACACAGACACAGACAGTGGACTATCTTTTTAAAAAAAAGCCCGCTCTATGACATACCAGGGGAGAAAGATAAGGGGAAGGTGAAGGCGCTAAAACGTATTGACCAATCAGAATATCCCCCGTTCCTAGCGAAAAGAACATCAACTAATTTTCACTCAAAGACTATCGAACGTTATCAGTATTTTGGGAAACAGGAAGCAGGACGTGGAATTCGCGGAAAACGAATACTTAAAGAGCGTTTTTGCGTAAATACCAGTGGATTTCGATGCAAATACATCGAATCCATGAATTTTTCCTTTCACTCCGACATGGATTACTTTTTTCGCTCATTCGGATTAAGCGTGTAGTTGAATTGCATAACAAATTATTCAAAGTGTAATGCCGTATTGAAAAATTTTAACAATATGTAGTTTGGATACTTCGGTCAAGCCTCCTTTCTTTACATATCATGAAAGTATAAAAGAATTATGTTCATTTTTAAGTTATTGAATACGTTTGCACCTCATCGCATAAACTGCGCGTGCGTGTGTCGCATCCTTTACATAATTATATAACAGGTAATAAACGTTTATTTCTTAACATTCGGTATTTATCATCGTAGTTAAATATGTATTAGAATTTTTTTTTTAACTGCCGTTTTTTTCAGCAACCAGGATGACCAAAGCAAAGGGAAAACGAATTTCGCTTATTACCAAGCATATTTGGTTTGTTTAACTGTTTGGAGTTTTTCATAAATGCGCCGTATCTTCTGATTGACCAGAAATCCTATTATTATGGGCCCCACCGTGGCCCAGTGGATAAGATACTGAATCTAATAAATGGCTAAAGTGTGAAGGTCCTGGCTTCAGGCCTACTGCGCGGCTATCGATCTAACGGTGTGGAGTTAACCCTTTGAGGCGCAACCTTTTCCCAATACTGAAAAAAGGGCAGCCGTTGCCATCGCTCGACTTAACTACCAGCAAGATGGCGACGATTGAAACGTTCATCGCGTGCCACAGATCGAGAGATCCTTTTTTGACGACAGCTGACTGTGCGGCACAGCCATAAGCATAAAGCGCGCATAAAGCCATAAGCATTCCAGCTGCGTCAAAAAAGGGTCTCTCGATCTGTGGAACGCGATGAACGTTTCGATCGTCGCCATCTTGATGGTCGTTCAGTCGAGCAATGGCAACGGCTGCCCTTTTTTCCGCTTTGGGCCATCGATCCAGCTGTTCTCGCATTCTTCCATTTTTCAGCCGATGTAAGTGCTGTTCAAAAGAATCGTGACCCTTTTTTGACGGGAAAGGACGTGCTATAAAAGTAAAGGATTCTCTTGGAGTCACCCGCCACTATTTTTATAGAAATCCAATCTATTCTTCGTGACTGGCAACAGTCGAAACGTCAGAGTTTGGTGTTCCCAGAGAGGGAACACCGCGCGTTAAAGGGTTAAGAGCGGTTTTCTCCAGATATAACGTAGAATATGCATTAAAAAGCCTCTCGGAGGGTACTGAGTCCAACGGATCCCCCCCCCACACACACACACAGACACCGTAGGCAGTTACCCCTTGTGCTGGTTTGCCTTATACACTCAATACACACTCTTGTATATTATGAATTTCTAAGTCTGTCGTTTCCGATGCAAGAAACTTACAAGGCGGTCAGCCAGAGACGGATCTAGGAGAGAGGCGTTAGGGTATCTCAGCCTTCTCCCCCCAAAGACATTACTTACGGATAACATTTGTTTCAAAGTACTTTTTGTTTAGACGAAAAAAAGTTTTTTTTCAAAAATGAGCCCCCGTGCAAAAAATGTCCGTATTCTTCGATCATCCGATTGGGTTCATCAACGGCGAGCTCTCATCCCAAAAATTGACTGAGTCATTTAAAGAAGACAGATTGCACAGGAAGCTCCAAAAATCGTGATAATACTCCCCTCCCTAAAGTAGGAACGACATAGCAATTAGCGGTCAGAAACAATTATTTTATGTATTCGTGAAGTGTTAAATAGGAGATAAATTTTCGAACTTTATTATTAAACAGCGAGTTTAATCTCTCGAAACTTACATCATTGATATATATATATATATATATATATATATATATATATATATATATATATATATATATATATATATATATATATATATATGGGTCATTCCACAAGAATAGGGTAACTTCGTGAAATTGTAAAAAATTTATTTACTATTCAACATTTTTAAATTTTGAATAATGCCCATTTATAGACAGCATTGATTCTGTTTAGGATCATGTATAATATTTTGCAGTTTGAAATTTTTTTTAATAAAAAATTAGGTTTTAAACCCCAAAAAATCAGTCCCCTGGCATGTACCACTCGAAAAAGTGAAGAGTTAAGTGCTAGTTATTTTTAAACTAACCGATTTAGGCAACAAAAATGATCGTTGTTATGTTTTGAGATAGTTATTTAATAACTTGTTACGTGTGTAATGTGATTTTTTGAAAATTTTCATCACTTTTTTTCAATTTTAAGTTCTGTACCCCTACTTTGTGCGTCAGTCCCCTGGCTGATGTTAAATTCCAAAAATTTCTGATATTATCCATTGTTGATAACTTTATTGCCTGTTTCATATTTATTTATCATATAAAGATGGCATTGACGACGTTTATTTATACATCAGCCATTTTTATTCAATGTTTTTCGCCATTCTTGTGTCTACAAACAGAATGCTAACACTCAATTTGTCAGTCCCCTGGTAAGTAATAATTTAATAATTTATAAATAATTATTATTGATGTATGCTGATTTTAATGTCTTTTTATTACTAGATTTAATATTAGAACAGAATAATATGGCATTTGCTTCCAATAAGTAGATTTTTTGAGTTTTATAGTAAAAACGTCAGTCCCCTGGCAGTTTTCCATCTGGAATACTGCTTGTAACTGCTTGGATAACTTGTAAAAGAACTGCCGACCAAGTAATTGCTCAAAAAGGTGATATAATGAATTTGCATGAATTTGCTGACATATTACATAAAAAATGCCCAGCAATAAAAATTTCTATTATTGAAGATGTTGATATTAAAACAATGGATGATCTGATAAACGAAAACCAGAATAAGCAAATTTCCTTTCAAGGAACACTCAAGGTACATCAAATTTGTGGTGACATACAACACCCTAATCGTCTTATTATGAAGTCATTGAGTTGTTTCTGTGATCCTATAATTTGTGAAAGTTACAAGTTGGGAACAATTAAATTTGAACAAGATCAAAATCTTTCAGGGCGCCGTTCGACACTCACAGCTTCAAAAAAAAAAAAAAAAAAAAAAAAAAAAATGTGAGAAGCAAAGTAAAAAATCTACAAGTAAGCAACAGATCAAGTTCACTGTTGGTGATTTTATCCTATTCGATTAGATGAAAATGATATAGCTGATATATCGTTTGAGCATGTATTGGAAAAATTACCAATACCTATTTCAAGTACCAAGCGTAATAGAGTCACTTATACATTTAATAAATTTATTGATGTTTGCGAAAAATAATTACTATTATTTTTGCTCTGATGTTAAATTTATGACTTGTTTAAAAAAGTTTTATTTAAAGTTTAAAAAAGTTTTAAATAGTAGAATTAAAAATGTATTAGTTAAAGATGATTAAATAGGAAAATATATGTATTGAGGTTATGTATGAAACATGTTTTTATTACTTCTTTGGATAATTATTATTAATTATTAATAAAAAGTTAGCATTATTCATTAAAAAGTTCATTCTAGAATGAAATCACCTGCTCCCGTCAGTCCCCTGGAAGTCATGTCAGTCCCCTGGAATCTACTTTTTGAAAAAAATCGATTTTTTCAAAAATGTTCAAATAATTGAGTGTTGCTGTACAAATACAATAAAATTAACTTATTTTTCATAGATTTTATCAAAAAAATTCTAATCTGAGATAAATGTAGTATGTTTCAAATTCACCTCTAAAGTTACCCGATTCTTGTGGAATGACCCATATATAATTCCTAGACTTACTTTTCTGAGCTGTTTGGCAAACAGTTACTAAACTACTCACCCAAAGTATGGTAGGAAATTTGCATTACTAGTATTTATTATTAAGTGAAAGCATAGATTTTGATCCTACTTTTCTATGTTTTGATAGTCTTCATAGTATCTCCTAAGGAATGCAATCCCGATCCCACTGGAAGACTCTATCCTAACTATAATTTTTATATTTCTGTAAGGTATTTTATTAATTTGAGCCTTTCATCCCTTGTGTGGGTCGATAAAATGAGGACCCAGCTTGCCTGGGGTCAACCACTGGGGGCTTCGCGTCAGGCATCCGCACCCCAGAGCCCATGGTCGCAAAGGGCGGTTAGGCAGCGCAGGCCTTGGCCCCGCAGAGGGACTGTTGCGCCAATGTTTGACTTTTATTGCATTAATTATCCAATAAGATAAAGTATTAAACTTGATAGTGCTTACAATCTTACTTTTTTCTACTTTTCGCCATCTAAATTAATTTTTATTTCAATGAAATGTCTTCATCTTGCTGGTAGTTAAGTCGAGCGATGGCAACGGCTGCCCTTTTTCCAGCATGGGGCCATCTATCCAGCTGTTCTCGGATTCTTCCTTTTTCCAGCAGTTGTCAGTGCTGTTAAAAAGAATCGTGACCATTTTTTTTTACGGGAAAGGACGTGCTAAAAAGTAAAGGATTCGCGTGGAGCTATGTCACCCGCAACTGTTTTTTATAGAAATCCAATCTATTCTTCGTGACTGCCAAAACAGTCAAAACGTCAGAGTTGGGTGTTCCCAGAGCGGGAACACTGCACGTTAAAGGGTTAATTCCAACCTGACTTTTACAAGAGACTCTTCCTTATTACCAAATAATAATAATAACAGCAATAAAAAAGGATTTCGTCAATTCTTAACAGAAGAAAACGAAAATGACTGGATGTTCTGAAACCTAGATCAAAGAGAGTACTCTACGTTCTCTTTTTTGGATGACTTTCTGTTTCACTAGAAACTAGGGATGGACGCGAGACGAAAAATTGGCGTCTCGCGTCTCACAAAACAGCCGAAAAGCTTGTCTCGTCTCGCAAAAATCCCTATATCATAATGTTAAAAATGTTTGTCTCGTCTCGCAAAAAAAGCTGTAAATCGCTGTCTCGTCTCGCAAAAAGTCGTCTCGCGTCCATCCCTACTAGAAACAAACTTGCAGGAGAAAAAAGCTGATCGTAGCAGTTCTGAACGCAAAATAGTCCTATTTCACTCTGCCCAGATTTCAACTTAGAAGTGTGAAGAGCGAAGATCTGGTAAATGAAGAAGAATGCCATCTCCAGTAATGCATTGCATGATGAGTGAATGCATTGCATCATGCATGCACTCATTCTAACTATGAACTCGGAGATGGATGTACTTCTAGCGCTATTCTGACAGATATTCGAAGTAGTATTTTAACCGTAGACTAGACACATATACTACTGGAGTAATAAGTAATCTATGCATAATAGGTTCTAAATAGGGTGAAAGTCCTTTTGCGGCGAGTTCTATAATGACTGACATGCAATCTGCAAAACGAAGCTTATTTCTGTGTACTCGAAATTCATACTTTTTTTAATATCCTACTACAAAGTGCATACTTACGTTTTAGGTTGTGAAAATGATTTACTATGAATTTCGAATGTATTTTAGCTCTTCTTAGACGCTGTTTCTTATGATTGGAATCAATAAAGGGATGTATTTATTGTAAGTTAAACGATTGATGTTAGGAAAATTTACTTCCATATATAGGTTAGCGTTATTGTAGACTATTTCAGCTTTCTCTCATGTCAATAAAGTATGTTTACTGTTTAAAATTTATTCTGTAGCTGGTTTATAAATGATTATAGTAATGCAGTTTAAAACTGTTGTGAATTCATATTATTTTCACAATACTGGGATTACTCTTTTCGAACAAAATTAAAATATCTTTTTTAAAGTACAAAAATAAAAGGGAAATTTCCACTAAGCATTTTATGAATACTTGAGTTTGCGTTTTCATAATGTTGTATGACCAAAACTGTATAAATGAATGCCTACAAAAGAACACTTTATTTTTGAATTTAGTTTTGCAATACTACGTTTTTTAAACCCTAAATCGGAACTAAAGAACGTTTCAGACACAGCCAGCTGTGCGGCACCGCAGAGACGCCTGTGTCAAAAATGTTCTTTAGTTCTGTGGCATGCACTGGGTAATTCGATGGACCGCCATATTGCTGGTAGTTAAACCGTGCGATGACAACGGCTGCACTTTTTCGACATTGGACAGTCTATCTAGGTGTCCTCGTTAAGTATTTAATTGAAATGAAATGTATTCTTCGTGAATCAAATCAGCCAGAATGTCAGGAGTTGTGTCTCACAGCGAGGACACCGCGAGTTAAAGGGTTAATATAGAACCAAACTCAATCAAAATTAACATATCAGAAACAAATGATCTTAAAACGCTGGTAGAGTAAAAATATAGAAATTTAATTTATGAATTACTTTTTATTCAAGAGAAATTTATAAAACCAATATATATAAACGTGTATGTTATATATCTTGGATAAAAGGAACATCCACATAACTAATATATATTTATACTAAAATCATTTAGCACTTCTTTGTATTTCTTTTTTTAAATCGTATATAGCAGGAAAATAAAGATTTATGGAAAAAAATTGGCATTTTTCAAATCACAAACTGAAACCTTGCTACTTTTATTATATCATTTTTAATAGGGATACATGAAAGTTTTACGTCCCCCCCATTCGTAAATAACATTTCAATCCAATCTCACTTATTTATGCATAAAAATAAATTGGTAGACTTCCATGTTGTTTGTGAATAAGAAATAGTGTTGTCTGTTTGTGGACGCTGATGTTCTGAAAAATTTGACTAGAAAATTTTTCATTTCTACTCCATTTATTTGGCCTTATTATTTCTAATTGCTTAAGATTCCATGTGTTCAATATCTCATAATTCTTTAAGCTTATAGTTTGAAGATGCTTTAGAACACTAATTGAAACACGTTATATGTCTAGTTTACTTGTAGTTCTGCACTAATCGCTTTAGCTAAAAAGTGATTTCTCGAATGTTTCATCATCTTCATTTGCTTTCTTGCACAGTCCACACATAGATTTTAGCGGCTCTGAGCACGTACTTAGCTACTTTGCAAAATTTTCAATTTACTCAGTTTCGATCTTAAAAATTATCCTTTTACTAAAAAGTACTTCTGCTTATAATTCAGCTAAAATATAAATCATACATATTCAAATATATTGTAGACTATTAATTATTTCAATGCAACAATGTGAAAGATAGATTTCAACGTCTAAAACTTTAGGAGTATACTTTCTACTGTTTGTCTAAAAGGTCTTATCTATTTGTTGGTTTTGAATTGACGCACACAATGTTTATATTTTTCTAGAATACAATGATGCAGTGTAAATGGACAGAACATGTAACAAAATGATGGCACTACCTTTTCCTGTGTATTTAATAGGGTGATTCATATTAGACCAAAAAAAGTTTCGATTTTTTTTTACTCCCAATCCCTAAAACTAATCTATTTCACTAGAAAACAGACCAGGATTTAAAAGCAAAATTTAATTGATATTTAGGGGGTCGCTACCGACTTTTAAAATTTGAGAAATGGAGCAAAAACAATAAGTTTTTAAATACAAATTAATTACAATCAGTTTTATGGATTAAAATACCAAATAACAATTTTCAAACTTCTATTTCTATGTCAAAGATTTAAAAAAAAAAAAAGTTTATAAAATATGTCTTCTTGACGTTGGAGATTTTCTATCTATAATTCTTAATTAACATCAAGTACTGCTTCTGCTCCTCATTTTTTGTGTGTAATTTATTGTATTTTTCCATCAAAGCAACATCCCTTTCAGCTATATCGTTAACGACTCTCGTGTTTCGTATAATTTTTTTAGTCAACCAGTACCTTTCTTCTTCTTCCCATAACTCAGGATCTTTTTGTATTAACTCTCGTGAAGTACCAGTTATGTCGAAAATGTCATTGTATTTGTTGTAACAGAATAATTTGATGTTGAAATCTTCGATATTTTGGATTGAGATAGCATCCCATCTCAAAACTGCATATTTAGGACTGTTTTCCGACCCTTCCTTCTTGAGTACTAAAATCCTCTTACGTTTTGTTTCTGTAGAAACTCGTTTATCAAAAAAAGCTAAAGTAACCATCTCTTCTGAAAGATACTAAAAATGATTCAGCATCTTTTTTGCAGCGACTTCGGCTAAAACAGTAATATGTTTTTCAAACTTGACGAAGTCTTTCAAAATCTACAGGTCACTTGCAGCTGCCATATAAGCCACTGGCTTTGTAAATCAGTATTTTGCATAAACAAGAGCGAGAAATTTTCAGATATTCATAATGGACTTAGCTTCTTTTATTATGATCTTAAGCTGGTGCTTAAACAGAAACATTTACAATGCATATACATGCTTTTGACATCCAACGTGCACGGTTCGTTCGAGCAGGGCCTTTGAACGAGGTACTGCTTTCAGAAATCCCTCCTAAAAAGATTTTTAATCAACGATCAAGTGAAGGAACTTCTTGTAATCCTCACGAGGTCGAAATCGTTGTAGCTGATTTTGAGCGAAAGCAATTATGTCTGTCGCGGCAGCCTGAATGCAACTCCATGTAGATGGTTCGGATATCGCAGTTTTGATGTGTTCCTAATTGATTTTTGTCCAACAGCTCTTAAATATTTTGAAAATCATGATTTCAGGACTGTTAGAAGGTTCAATAGCTGATGCAACAGCTTCCAGTAAGATTTCTAGGATGATGGAGACAAGGGAACCAAATCAGTTCCTTTTGCATTTCATGTTCCAAAAAAATACAGGCTCCGTTCATTCGCCCTGCATTAGATGCTGTTGTATCGCAGCACACACATCTTATTTTATCATGTAAGCTCCACCATAAAATTATCTCGGAAATACCAGACGCCATTGTTTCCCTTTTGCCATCTGGAAGCTTGGCAGTGGTCGAGCTGGTTGACTCCTTTTCCAGATACCATGATTGCTAGACGATCTATACTATTCCATGACACGTTATGCCCTCGAGCATGCTTCCACACTAATGCAGTAGTTTTGTGGTTGAAAATCAACTTTTATAGACTGATCAAGCTACTGTCTAATATCCGTTCTTTGGCGAAGTATAGAAGTATAACTGACGTTATATTCCAATACATTACTACCCAGACTTCTGGACGTAGAGGTCAAAACAACAGTTGCTTTTCGATCACTCAAATGAGCAACATCAAGACTAGAAGCTAAATTAGAATCTAGGATTATTTTTTTTGCCTTGTTTCCATGGTGGCATGAAATCTTTGCTTTAAGAGAGTCCTGGCTGAGGAAAATTGACTCTTGTCGCTTTCACTTCTTTCCTCTGCAGAATTAGATGAACGGACAATAAGTCGCATTTTTCAGTTAGTCTGTTTACTAATTCTTTTTTATTTTCTTTCATTTTTTCCAACTTCTTTTTTTCAAATTTTTTATCAAGTTTCCTCGCATTCAGGGTGGCAGAGAAATGAGCAAGTATTATTAAGCTTGTAGACTCAAAAGTGAATTATTGCAGTTCATTGTTAACTGTCTGGACGTCTTGGAAATGGGCAAAAAATGTAAAGTTGTTTTCGCCGTAAAATTTTCATGCAGTTTAAAAATTATATAGATAAAAAAAAAAGCTATCTAATTACATAAAAGCTTTTATATTAAAACATATTTTATGTGATACCCGAGTGTTATACATAATTTAAATTATAGATGCATTGCAGTGAAAACTGGAATGGAGGGGACAGGATTTTACGTCACAGACGTTTAACCCTCTAAACTTTGAGAGTCGGTAGCGACCTCTCAATATTAATAAAAAATTCCATAATTAATAACTAATATATATTTTAGTTGGTAGAATGATATTATGGGTTGAGTTGAAAAAATAAAAACTTGAAATTTATGAATCACCCTAATATTCAACCTTTCATAGTTACCGACAGATTGGAAATTGACGTCGGAAAACCATTTATCGAATCAGAAGTGAGAGGAATCATGAGTTCCTTAGAAGTAGGACAAACACAAACACGTCAAGCAGAATCCTTGGCGGCAATATAGCGCAGTAGGTTTTCCAAGATCTGGAACAGTTTTGTGGAAACTGAAAATAGCAACCGAAGTCATAGAGGAGGAAGAACGCCGAAAGTGAACAAATACTTTTGGGCCAGAAGAAACCGGACAATGATCGTTTTATTTGATTGAGCAATGTGTGTCATAAGCATGAGTCTCATGCATCAGAGGAAAACAATAAAGTACGCTAAATCACGCTGTGCTAGTGAGTTATATCAGGCTAGAGAGGCATGCACCAAGTGTAAAACTTTAAGGCCACTGTAATTTATCCGGAATATTCAAAAAGAAAAAAACATTTCCTGAAAAATTCTAAATCTTCGTATGTATTATAAGAAAGACAGGTGGCAAAATTGTTATTTGCAAATATTTTATTGCGAAATGTGAATAAAACTGTACGTAATCGCATAAAGGCCTGTGTAAAAACTTTAAGGTCATTAAACAAAAATACGTTTTAACGATACAGAGGACCGTTATTAATACTATGTTGAGCCACCATTATTCCTAATCAGCTAGAATATTCTGGTTTCCATGGATAGAATAAGTCTCTGGCACAATAATGGATCAGTTTTATACCATTCATCTTCAATAGCGTATCTAAATTCGATGGAGGAAGAATCCTGCCTCCTATCGCTACGTACGCGGTCGAGCAAGATCCCCTCAGAGATTCTCGAGGGGGTTGAAATCAGGACTTTTAGATGGCCAATAGAATACTTAAATATTTTTGCATCTAAGCCAACTATTCTGAATCGTGGCATTATCCTGTTGAAAAATCCATTTTTCTCCGGCCAAATCAACTACATTTGGCAACAGGTGGTCTTCAAGAACTTCTTTATATGCCTCTGTGTTCATTTTTGTTAAAATAAAAGCTAGAGATCCAACTCCAATAAAAGAAAAGCATCCTTATGTCATCATAGTTGTCCCTCCGAATTGACGTTTGAAAAAAGATTATTTTTATTTTCGCAAATCGTGACAGTAATATCTCCCACTATCAGGATCATCTAAGTTACATTTTTTTTTTTTTTTGGCATGGAAGAAAACTACCCAGAGCCACTGGTCATCCCAAGTCATTGTCTCTCGAGCGAAAGATAAGCGTTGCATTTTATGTACGGATCTTAAAGGGGATTTTACAAGATTTGTACCATACTGCAAATTAACATCTCTTCTGATAATATTGCAATTGGTTTTTCTATACATACTTAAACCTATTTGCTTAATAATTTCAGTATTTGAATAGTTTCCTGTCGAAGCAAGTCGCAAAACTGTTCTTTCACACCTGGACCATAAAGCTTTAGGCCTACCTCCAGAGTTTCTTTTGCCGTAATTATCATTAAATTAAGAAACTATTTACAACAGTTTTAGATCTTCCAATCTTCTTCGCTATAGCCCGGCTACTCAATCCTGACGACGAAAGACTAACAATTTGTCCTTTTTGATGTTCTGTTAATCTTTTCACTCTTGGTATTGTTATAATTATTATAAACGCACAAAAAGAAACAATAATTACCTTTTTCAAATATACTTACGTTTGTACTTAGAGGCATGAAATTATTCCGGGAGTAGTATATTCATTTATACAAAAATATTGTAAAATTTTACTGGTAGCCTTAAAGATTTTCACTGTAAAATTAAGCTATTTTTTATTTTCACTTAATTTTAATTGTTATAATCATTTATTAAAATCTTTGCCTATCGCCTTAGTCTTCTAAAGTTAGCGATAAACATTCCAATACTACTTTGAAGCAATTGTGTTCAAGTACTGAGAAATTTTCCCTGGCCTTAAAGGTTTTACACGCATTGTACTTTGCTATACTAGGCTATACAAAACAAACTATACGATCAGCGGTGTGTGGTGGGAAAGGTCAGCTGCCTCACTCCAGCAAAGAGAAGGAATTTTTCGCTAATTATTTATCTTCATTTGATTATTTATCTTCTTATTTTTTGATTAAAATGATTGAAATTGGTTAAATCTCGAATGTTAGGCTGATAGCTTCATCCTGATAACTGTCCGATAGGTATTTAGATAACCACAAACAAAACAATTTAATGTTATTTTTACGTTTAACCGTATATTTTGGTTTAATGTGCACGAATATAATCTCATCCAGTTTAAATCGCGAGGCATTCCAAAAATGCATTGACCTGAAAACTGCTGACGTTAAAAATGCAGTTTCTGAATAGTTTTTGTCAACATACCATGCCTCCTTGCATTTTATTCGAAAATAGCTAAGCGAGGGGTTGACAGGAGGGGGGATTTCTGATCATTGAGTGGTCTTAGCACACTTTTCGGTAACAACTCATAAGTAAGCGTTTTAGGTTAGCGTTAGGTTTAGCGTTTAAGGTTAAACGTTCAAGTCACTTGGATGTGTTTTCTATTGCTTTTTCAATGTGGCTTTATATCTATAGATATGTATTAGATATACATGTGCATATATGCTGTATTTTTAACAAAGAACTTAACTGTACTAATCTTGCCATAATTTAAAAAAAAAACATTTTATCCAGTTTAAATGGATTTGATTTCTTTAAAGATTAAAAAATAAATTCTCCAGAAATTTAAATTCAACATTTGTTTACTGCAAATAATATTATTTGTGAAGTTTTCTCCGAACAAACTTAAACTTTTCTCTTAAAATTTTAGATTTTAACTTTTAGTTTACTCCCATAAAGTTTAATTTTTTAAATTATTATTTTAACTATTAATATATAATGCTAGGATAGTTACACACATACTCGCGAGCACTCACACAGATTAATTTGCGCTCATGTGCAGACGTTATATGTGAACACACAGGCATACAAATGTCTGAAGACCACTTAAAATAGGAAAGTTTCTCAAACTGGCGGACAAACAAAATCTAGGATGTCAATTTCGAGAATTCATTTACACATATAAATACATAGTATATATATAAATCCTGGAAATATTTTAAAACATTTTGTTTTAATTTTTAATAGTCTTTAATACAGGAGGTTAATAGATGAACATGAAAGCTTAAACTCGTTAAATTGAATTTTTAACACACCAGTCACTGATTAGCGAAAATATTCAATATCTCTTCGCTCAATCAGTTTAGTAAAATTATAAGTGTAAGAGGGAATAGTGTAAGATTTATGGAAAATGTTCGGATATTATGAATAATAATCTGCATTTATACTCGTTATTATATCATAAAGGAATTTGGTTTCATCCTCATCATCTAATAGGTCATATCTCTTTAGTAGTTCTTTATTCAATTTCATAACTCGAATTTCGATTAATATAAATTGTTGTACGTTTGTAAAATTGCTCCTACTGCATTTCAAAAGCATTTGCATTCATTGCGATAACCGTGGATTGTTTCGTTTTGTAAACTGCGTAAGTAAATTACTAATCTCATTTCGCATTTCTGTATTTTGCATTAATATTCTGTATTTTCTTACGCTGGACATGCACAGTTATCTGAATATGTAATTGCTTTTACATTCCCCCCGAAAAAATATGAATTCAATTTTAAAAAACTATCAATACTTTTGCGGACTCAACAGAATTTTTGTTATTCAACCAAATTATTCGGTTAGAATGGCGCCAGCCGAATTTCTGTTGAGACAAGAAACCTTTTTCCAGTTGATCAAAACATATTTTAGGCAACTCATAATCATGTCTTTAATGACCAAGTGATCAATATGGATGTCCGTGTTTAACTCCTTGCCTATGGAATATATTTGAGAAAAACTTACCAAAAATGGAAAAAAGAAATTCCTTTTTTTTGTGAACTCAGGTCGGGCATTCCAAAATTGGCGCAGCGTTGCCCTGAGTTCGGGCATCACAGGCAATCATATCAGCTTGACATATCAGATACCACAAATAATTTAGGGTAAAAGTCCATTTGTATATTTCAGATAGTTATGCTGCTTTTTAAATGCATCGATAATATAGGTTGTCTCAAAATGTAAACTTCTTTGAACAGCAAGGGTGTCTTCATTACTCGCATCTCCACTACAAGCGTAGCCCATGATTTAGGGTAAGCAACTTGAATGTTTCAAATGCTCCAAGACAAGCAAGTAGTAAGATACTAAAGTAGGTGCCTTTGCTTTGCTGTTTTACGTGTCGTCTGGTGCAATACATCCTATCCTGATCATGTTTCATGAAACCGTAACCAGCCAGCCAAATGGAGTAGAAACCATTTAAGGTTGTTCTTTTAATGCAATTTTCGAACAATTTTTAAGAAATCCAATTGCGACAGAGACGGGGGGGGAAAATTAAGATGTCTCTTTAGTTAGTAAAAGGTGTTAAACATTCGCCATTTTGCGATATTTCCCTTAACGGAAACCTTAAACTGTGCCGCACAGCCAGCTGTCGTCAAAAAAGGGTCTCTAGATCTCTGTCACGCGATGAATGTTTCGATCGTGCGCCCTCTTGCTAGTCGTTAAGTCGAGGGATGGCAACGGCTGCCTTTTTTTCAGCATTGGGCAATCTATCCAGCTGTTCTCGCATTCTTCCATTTTTCGGCAGATGTCAGTGCTGTTAAAAATAATCGTGACCCTTTTTTGACGGGAAAAGACGTGCTAAAAGTAAAGGATTCTGGTGGAGCTATGTCACCCGCCACTATTTTTATAGAAATCCAATCTATTCTTCGTGACTGGCAACGGTCAAAACGTCAGAGTTTGGTGTTCCCAGAGCGGGAACACTGCGCGTTAAAGGGTTAAACATTCGCCTTTTTGTAATATTTCCCTTAACGGATAACTTTACGGCCTACTTTTTAAGGTAATTTTCATGCTTAAGAATTTTTTTCTGAAAGTTGCGGGTTTGTTGTTAATTTAAGCGTATAGTAAATTTGGTGAGGAAGCATTATGAATTTTTTTTTTTTGAGTGTTAAACATCATTAGTTTATTGTGGATGCTATCCAAATGTCCTCTGTCGGCTCTCGCAATGCAGCCTTCCCATTTTCGCCCTTCCTAACACACTTACAGAGGGTACTGTTTTTTGTGAAAGTGTTCCTCCGCTAAAATTTAAAAATACAACACTACACTACACTGCCGGTACAAAATTATTGCACTGCAATGCGTATAATTGAACGTTAAAATGCCGTTTAACCTTTGACTGCATAAACGAAACGATGCAAATTTCGCAGCACGAATCGAGTCCATCGAAAGAAAACAGCTCACGCCCGTTTTAAAAGCAATATCGTTTCTTTTCAAGTATGCCGTTTCTCAATTTTAGAGAACCATTATTTTTATTCTCGGGAATGTCTGTCTTAATTATAATTGTTTCGATAGTATCGAGGAAATTTGAAAATCACCGTTCGAGGAATGAATTTTTCTTCGCCATAAATCGAGGCGTACTTTTTCCGACAAAATTAATTTTCGGAGAGTCCTGAGCGTCAAATCTGTTCACTTTGAGGGGGGAAAAAAAACAATAAATACGCGAAATACAAAAGTGGAGAACACTGAATGTCTAATTTTACAAAAGAGTATAACTGTCGGCTCATTTTATTCAAAGCGCCAAAATATTTCGCTCTCTTTTTTTTTTTTTTTTTTTTTTCCGTCGTCGGAATTTTTATTCCACGTGCTTCCAGAGCTTCCAGGCAGTAGAACGAAGTCAAAGAAAAATAGACTGTTGCACTGATACACTACTTAGGGAGGAATGCGAATAATGATATTTATGGCGGTGCAAATTACAATGACAGCCTACCCGTTGCGTGGAAAATTGACTCCGAATCAATGGGAAACGGTTAGCAACCCATTTTTGTGTTTCTGTCTGCTGTGAGCGGAAACAGGTAGCTCACACACACACACACACACACCGAAGACCCCACCCCCCCCCCACCCCCACCCCCGATCCCCTTTTCAATTGGAAGCGAAGATCAAAGGAAACCTATGCGGCGAATCCTACACCTCCCAATTAATTTCTGCTGCCTATAGTTATGTAGGGTGTTGCGAAATATTTATTCAAATGCAGAAGCAACGAGGGGCGAGAGAGAGAGGCAAGGAGAGAGAAAGAGAGAGAGAGAGAGAGAAAAATAAAAAGCAGCTCCCGCTATCAAAGACGCTGAATAAATTAAAAAAACCCCAAAAATCCAGGCTCTTGTTAGAAGCAAAGACTTAGGCGAGCGCGTAGGATGGAGGCTAAGGCTGATGTAAAAACGGGTGGGGGGTGGGGGGTGTACACTAAAGGGGGTGGGGGTGGGGGGGGGAGAGAGTGGGAGGGATTCCAACATGCAGAATTTGAGACCCAGTAGCTTGGTGGGAAGCTGCATTTCAAATGATCGTGGAACCCCCGCGCACAGTGGCGCACGCTCCACGAACTTGAAGTCCCTGCGCGCAGCTGGGAACTCTATTCAAAGTGAGGCGAAGCTCGGAACCGCTTCGAACGGCGAACAAACAACACTGCTGGACGCGCAGCCAGCGATGCTAACTTCGCCCGCAGGCACTGCTCCGACAAACGAAAGAAGTTCACGAACCCGCTCTGCCACTTGTCCTTCGGCGTTCATTTAAGAGACGCGAGTGATTAGATCTTAAATACGAACTTGATTCCAATGTTTTTTGCGATTCGCTCGATACCCAGCGGAGTGAAGGGCGAACTATCCAGCGGTGACTAGACCTTTTCCCCCTGCCGCAGCCACGAGCCGATTCGCCGGGAGTCTCCGTCGGACTTCACCGGTAGAAAAAGTAAGCCCACTCTCTTGTTTTGAAATGAAGCGGCAATGTGTGTGTCCACTCGCACGAGTTTTCCCGTTCTTAATTTTCCCCCCCGAAACGACACTCCGCCTCATGCACTGCATCCTAATTATGACGCCTCCTGTCTTAAGGGGACAGTTCAGCCATTCAAGGCATGAAATCGCAAAAATGTGATCCATTTTCTGAAATTTCTGGCACTAAAAGTATTCAATATTTTAAAATAATTTTTTCAGAGTAGGTTACATAAGAGATTGTTTTATATAATAAAAATTAAAAAATACTAATGAACAGTTTCTTTATGACTTAAAAATACATAAATAAAACACAAATTTTCACGTCTTCAAAATTACTATAATGCACTTCGCGCAGGATAACTGTAGCAACTTTCCATATTTTCCAACAAATTTGACCTTAAATTGAAGATAATAGTCCTAATAACAATTTGAACTACAATTATAAAAATAAAATGGATAGAAAAATATTTATAAAAAATATATATTTTCAAAAAATGCAAAAATTTTATTTTTTCCTAATTAAAATTAATTATTGTTCTTGAATTTTAAAATATCCTTATGATTGTAGTTCAAATTGTTATTAGGACTATTATCTTCAATTTAAGGTCAAATTTGTTGGAAAATATGGAAAGTTGCTACAGTTATCCTGCGCGAAGTGCATTATAGTAATTTTGAAGACGTGAAAATTTGTGTTTTATTTATGTATTTTTAAGTCATACAGAAACTGTTTATTAGTATTTTTTAATTTTTATTATATAAAACAATATCTTATGTAACCTACTCTGAAAGAATTATTTTAAAATATTGAATACTTTTAGTGCCAGAAATTTCAGAAAATGGATCACATTTTTGTGATTTCATGCCTTGAATGGCTGAACTGTCCCCTTAACTACTCGTACGAAAGTAATTTCGCACAGCACCGACACTTAATGACTGACACTGAACGGGGGAAGATATAGTGCGTTCGGAAGAAAATTAAGTTAACACACAGTTTCGGAATTGCATTTGCACATTGACTCTATTCGAATGACGTCGGTCTTTCGCAACTGCACCTCATGCTTCCATTTCAAATGAGAGAACATAGATTTTAGATTTTTTTTTTTTTTTTTGGCTGTCGTAAATTTCTCTTAGGGAAAAAAGTGGGTTATTGTCATGAGAGGTAAAAGCCTTAAACCATAATTTCGAGCATAAGAAAGGAGCCTTTTTAAATATATCGACGTGAAAAAGCATTAAAAAATATTTTTTGTATAGTCTATAAAAGTGGTCGGTTGAATCCTGAGAATGGATACAGCTGTAAATCGGTATAGAATTGAATAGTGTAGGTTATATGCTTCACAAGCGCGTGCGATTTTCGAGGCAGTTTTAGATCTATTCAAAGCTCTCGTCGATTAATTTTAGGGCTTAAATTGAATTTTTAGATAATTTTTTTCTCTTTCAAAATCATTATTTTAATTTAAAAAATAGTACATTCAGCTATCCAGGCCATCGTTCTTTTAGATAGGTCAGAAAATTTGTAAATCCATTTGATATACGTATTTTGAAAACTCATTTGGTATGCATTATTATATAAATATTCTTTAATATTAATAGATCCTTTAATGCATGCGTTTTTGATAGAAATCAGGCATGAAATTTCATAAATTTACGAATAGATTAAAAAAACATTTTTTCAATTCAATATTAAATTACAATTTTAAAATAATGCATTTTAATGCATAAAAATTTTTCACACTTTTATCACTCCATTTCGCATCCATTATTTTTCCTTCAAAATTCATATATTTAGTCATTTTATTTTACACATCATGAAAAATTAATTATTGGATCTATTACGTAAATATTTTATTATAACCGAAATGAATTGTGCACTAATAATGCGTTAATTACTCTTTCTTGCAAGTTAATCTGCCTAAACCCAACGACCCCCATCTTTTGCATAATGGAGTTAAAATAAATCGGGAAAGTCTTAGGAGTGAAATAGATTTCTTATTTCGAAGTATGCGATTGGTGCGCAGCTGTACTTCGTCATTCTTTGACAGAAATTCGTTTTGTCACTACAGGTGAAAGATGCCGCACTATTTGAGTTACTTTGGAATGCATGCTCATGATGTTAGCATTGCAGTCGAACCCACTTAATGGAATTCCCAAGGTGCCACGATCATTTATTCGAATAATCGGGTTATTCTATTAACCGGAATCGCATTGACTATTTATTACTATTTGGTACATTGATAATTTATTGCAATAAGCGGTATATTTCTTTAATCGATATTCCATTAAGCGGGGTCCATTGCACTTGGTAAATATACATTAAGGATGTAAATATTTCTATGTCACAGTATATACTGATCTAAATAAATAAGTGAAACAATATATTTCACATTACATGTAGTAATGCTTAAAAAGTAATTTGAATTGGTTTTGACGCAACTTTAACCTTTCCGTGCCCAGTGTCCTATACAAAAGGCGCTAAAATATTAACAATTTCACTCTTGGTCGCAAGTATCCACAAGCGTTATTTAAATTTTCCTATTCTTAATGCATGGGCATTACATCTTATTTCCAGAAAATGCTTAAAGTGACAAAATGAACACTTTCACTTTTAAACATATTTGTATAATATATATCAATTCCACATACAGCTCAATTGTGAAAAAATTATCTATTACAGCAAAATTTGGAGAATGTGATGTTAAAAGACTGGACACAAATGAGTTAAATGGAAACAATACGCTGTATGCAATACTGTCAAAAGTTGTTTTAATTTGCTAATTATTAACCTTTTGAGTATGGCTGGTCCGATTCTTCGCCCAGGTAAGACGCATTCTAAAAGGACGGTTTATGTATGTCGACCAAACCATGCTTCCCTCCCTCCCTACCCCCCGTCCGTATTAACCTGTTTTTTTAGGTTCGGGGAAGAGTTGTCAACACCAATAAACCTTGATTTAAGGGTAGGAAAGGATCGCTTATTACCTGTTGTTGAATTTAAAAACCGTTTGAACTAAAGGGGAAAAGTTGAATTTTGCCGTGTTTATAGGAGTTTAGGCAAAACAATCTGTCCAGTAGAGATGAGACGGGCTCGGCCCGAACCTGCCTCGGGCTCTGAAATTCACGATTGTGTTCGGGCTCGGGTGAAATTTCTCCTTCCTTGTAAACAGATTTTAAAAAATGATTCATGGGAGAAATCAATTATTATTATTTGATAAACTTCAATATAAAGAACTAGAAAGTGCATTAAGAGTTTGCTATTATATTTGTCTTTAATTTGCACAAACTGCAAAATTTATGATTTTCTGTCAATAAAGTAATTGACTTTAATTTATCTATTAGCTGAAATTTCGGGCTCGGGTCGGAAGCCCTCGAACTTGGGTGGGCTCGATCTTTAAAAAATGAGCCCAGTCTCTCATCGCTACTGTCCACCTGAAAAAGGTAAAAACTTGTAATTTCAGCAAAATTCTATTTTTATCACTATAAAATTAATAGTGCAGTAGTACATGCGTTAGATCTTTAACTGAATATCGGGGAAACTTTCAAGCTGTGCCCTGAGAAAGGAATGAAATACTAGAAGTAAAATAAGTATCACAGATCTCCTTGTCACATTGTAGTTGATTTACTGAATATTGGATTGATCAGTATAATGCGCAGCTAATCCTGAATTTAAAGAAATCTTCCTAACTTCTAATAAGTGGAAATATGATTTAGTTTGTTGAATCTCGTTTATGAACACACTCTATATTCAGTAGCGGATCCAGGGGAGGGGCTAGGGGGCTTCAGCCCCCCCAAAAGAGATTGCTCAAGGGTAACATTCTCCTTTATTATACACTTTAAATAGCTAAAGTGATCATATTTTATTCCTTATCCCCCCCAAAAGCCTGATACATTGGTTTAAAGTAAAATTTTGATTTATAGTACATTTTAATTGGGTGAAATAAGCTTTTTAAAAAATTTAGCCCCTCCCAAAAAAAAATTCTGGATCCGCCACTGTCTATATTCATCGGAAATCGTTCTTCAGTGAAACGAACTACTGTTCTTTTCAATTTCCATTTAAGAAAGGTTTATTTGTTACATTAATTGTTTTGTACATTCTATACATTAAGTAAATTTGTAAGTAGTTTTGATATTAAAGTAATGTTTAGCATAACCCAATTTTTTCCACGTTTTGCCTCCCCCCCCCGCAACGAAAGCTTTTTCTCGCTACGTCCCTGTCACCTGCATAACTATCTTCAACTACCAAAGCACCAGATTAAGTTCATAACTATTCACCCCACTACTCCTTTATTTTTCTCGGATTTCGCACGTGTTTATGTATGTGGGTTTTTGGCACTTCAGTTCATTGAAAAAATAGCTTTTTTAATCGCCGCTCACCAAAAACAAACGCACTCAAAAACTGTAAAATTGAACATAACTTAAAAGTGGATTATTCTATTACATTTTTAATTATCTTTCTCATTTTAAAGTATTCATTATTATTTCCAGATTTCCATTAAGAGTTAGAGCTAAAATTTATATAGGGCAGCAAGGCCGGAGAATTTAGTTCTCCCTCTACTCTGCAGTATAGTGAACATATCGATAACGAATTTTTGTGTTGTTTTAGTATTAAATTGTTTGAAAGTCCAATAGTCCCCTTCTCCACCCCCCTAAAAGTTCTACTGCAAGAGACCTTGATTTAGTAAAATTAAACACGATATTAAATAGCGAACTTTGTGCTATATAACTATGCATATTGTGTATGCGTGTAACTTTATGTGCAATCTTGTCGTGTAGAATATTTTGTTTAATAAATGAAAAACCTAGTTTAGAATGATATGCTATAAGTAAAAGTTACATAAATAAATGTAATTGTTTTTTTTTCCAAAATTACAGCCCAATTTCCTCAAAAAAAAAAAAAAGTTATGTGATTCATTTTCAAGTAATTTCATATCTATGAATTTATAGCAACTAACGGTTGTTCGAAAGTAAATTTTCTTAAAACTGTTCAGATATAAAAGTATCACAGTTATTAAAATAGATAAGATTATTTTTTATATTTTTCATGGAAAACATTCCTTCTTTTTCCAATCTATGCAAACAATTTTTTTTAGACCACCTCCCAAGATAATTATAAAGTTATCAAACTCAATTCCCCGGGATTTCCCCGTTATCCCCCAAGCGTTTTGTGAACACGGTTTCCGCATTTCGGCTCATTTGGAATAATCACGCTTGTGCATTACTAAAGAAATACTAGTATTTCTTGCGAAATAAAATAAATCTCTTTTCAAAGGCGAAATTTCAATGTACACACTTTTCGAAATGTATGAGGTGCTAGTTTACAGCCAATTTCAACTTTTAAAAAATAGTGTTCACTTCAACAAAAATCTGGTTGGCGATATTCAAACTGAATAGCATTGTTTCATTGGTCAACGGATATAATATTTCACTGGATCAACCAATAATTTTTTGGACCAACGAAATATCAACTAAATATCTTGTTTGACCAACGAAATATCAACGAAATATTTTGCTTAATAATAAGAAATATCAACCAAATATTTTGTTTGATAATAAGAAATATCAACCGAATATTTTGTTTGATGATAAGAAATATCAACCGAATATTTTGTTGGACAAATGAAATATCAATTAAAACTTTTGCTTGATTATTTAAATATCAAGCAAATATTTTGTTGGACAAATGAAATAACAATTAAAAATTTTGTTTGATGAAATATTAAAAGAATATTGTTTAAACCAACGAACTATCAACCAAAGTTTTGCTTGACCAACAAATATCAACCAAAAATTTTGTTTGACCAACGAAATATCAATCAAACATTTTGTTTGATTATTGAAATATCAACTAACATTTTTTCTTGTTAATTTTTTTCTTTTAAGTTAGTTTTCTTCATATTTTGTTCTGTCACTTTTTTGCTCTGTCATCATATAATTGGACTTCTCGTCGATTGATAGCAGAATTACCGTAAATGGGCGTAGCAGGTGCGAAAAATGTAATATGTTAATCTAGTGATATTAGTAAGCTATAGACATCACTCTATAAATAATTTCGAGCATAAAAATGTTAACTCAGTGAAATCTATTTTTCTACTATTTAGAAAATATTTTCGGAAGCATTAATTTCTGTTCATAACATTTACAGAACATTATTACTCAGTCAATGTGTTCATTCATACCGCAAAAATGATTCAGTTGTTTAAAAGAAAAACCAGCAACATAAAATTACAATCCTGTTTACGAACTCAAAAAAAAAAAGTTTGGGCATAATTCCCTTTAATATATTTCTCTGTAATCTCTTTTCAATCGTAATTTTGAAATCACATTTTTAAAGCTTCACAAGCATGATATTATTTTACAATTGCAATAATATTAAAAATATATACGAATACTTGAAATAAAAAATGTTATTTTCCCGTCGTGTAACATTGAAATATATTTGTCGGTAAAAGAACTAGTTTCCACTCAACTTTCTCCCGTTCTGGACGCCGTAGCAAGAGAAGCAGTGGACTTAACATCTTCAAAAATATAGGATATACATATCAGGCAGCGGGAAACATTGGTGAAAGCCAAAATAGAATTAGTACAATGTTAGGCCGCTAAGTGAAAATAAAGTGCTGCAGTTAATTTAAAATAAAGAAGAAATAACGTGAAACTAACAAAGCAGGAAATTGTACCAGATGTTAGTAATTACACAGCAGTTCTTTACACAAAAACTGTCGATTTTACAGTCTAATAGCACAAATGAAAGACATGCGCGGTGTAACAACAGGGCAGATTTCACAAAGATTCACAGGTGGTTTTCAAAGTGTTGAACTTGCTTCAAAACCAACAAGTGGCACTGTGCTGCTGCCTGACTGACGACGGAGTGTAACTGATACCGTTGTTCTTCAAATAATTCAGATTTCCTATATGATTCCAGGATAAACTTTATTTTTAGGTAATCCCAAAGCCAAAAGATCACACAAGGTTATCTCATGTAAATGTAGATGCTTTTCTTGGTAGTGATGTTAAAATGACTTTACCGTAAGCCGATCACAGCGCCTTATTTTCACCTCTCTGATTTTTTAATTACCTTTTCCCGCAATAATTAATTTCACATGGCCAATACTACATATTCGATATATACTTTCAAAATATGAATACTTCATGTTTACTTCTTCGCTTTGCTGTCAATCAATCTACCAATCATTTTCTCATGACCAGTTTATACTTGATATATATACTCTCGAAGTATGAAAACATTAGATCCACTGCTTCTCTCGGTAGAGCATTTAAAATAAGGATACGTTAATTTAAACTAACTTGTATAGGAATTTTATATTTTTACCTTAGTTGCTTATGATCAAATCCATTAAATTTAATAGCTCATGCAAACCATGTTTTTTTCCCAACATTCATTAGCGCACAAGAATAAAATAAGATTTTTATACACTATTGCTTTTTTTTTTGTTGTTTTTAAATCAAGATTTGAAGCTAGAAATTCGTTCTACTGAATTATTTAAGCATTACCCTAGCATATTTTCTATCCAAGTACGCGACTAAACTCCTCGTGTTATTTCACGCGCCTTAGTTTCTGTTTCTTGAAAAATCAATAAGAGAGACTCCATAAATTAGCTCCCTGCAGAGGGTCGCAAAATTTTGTCGACAAATATTGAATAATGAAGTATTTCGATGTTTTTAAACGCGACTTCTTTTGAAAATCTGAAACAGTCTAATAATTGGAGTAATAAGTAAGTAAAATTTAGCTAACGATAAGTTATTCTTGGAGCAATGCGAAAAAATTGTTTTTTTTAATTATTATTATGGTATCTTGACCAAAAGCTGCTTATATATTTGTATTTTTCACTTAAGAAAATAATTTCGATTCGATCAGAAAATATGATCACAAAATAATTGAGTAAACACATTAACGGGATTAGTTTGTATTAGAGGTGTGCCGGATCGTTAGAAAGCTAGATCCGCAAATACGGATATGAAAGTGAATAATTTGTTCCTTTATATCCACGGATACAGATATGAAACGGATCATTTAATTCTCATATCCGTGGATACGAATACGCATCCTTTTGCTTGGAAATTATTTTGAAGAATATATTATCTTAAAACGATAATTTCATGAACATCCTGTAAAATATTCTGCCGCAATATCAACTTTCAGATCCTGTTTTATATTTTTTGTTTTAGTTTAACTGGACTTTCTGTGCATTAAACTATGAAACAGCCACTACCAAACCATGTGTGCTTTCAAATCAGCTGAACCTCTTGTTATATCGTATATTAAGACAGTAGCTCGAAAAACTAGTGATTTTGGTACATAAATACAACTATCAGGTACTTAAATTTTTTTTAGGATTAATCATCACAGACTATACTAGGCTCTGCAATAAAGGATAAACATATGTCATTTTAACTTTGAGAATTATTTTTTTAGTCGAATCATAATGTTGTTTTCGTACTGTAACATTAAAAACCATTCAGAATTATGCGTAAATATTGTTGGCGTAACTAGGTAAGGGGTAAGCTCTCCCTAGAAAGATTTCAGCTCCCTTTAAAAAAATAACTTATTTAAAAGAGATATTTTTATGCTAAACAAGAAGTTCCGAATTTTAAATAAAATTTTTGTTTAGTTGCAAAAAAAAAAAAAAATATAGTTAATAACAGAATAACTGTTTTTTTTTAAATAATTTCGCTTATCTTGAGAAGCCATTGATAGATCCATCTAAAATCCGTCGAAAAGAGGCGGATCCATGTTAGGATACGCATAATTTTTTCCGCTCTTGTAGATCCAGATACGATTCTTTTTTTCGTTCAGAGGCATTTGGATACGGATCATTTTTTTTTCTTCAAATATCTACGGATACGGATTTCCAGCATAACTCTAGTTCTTATGAACTTAATTCTTGTTTGCTACAAAGCTGTCTAGATGAAATTGTTTATAAAATTTTATATAATAATAAGTAAATATATAGAATATACTTTTTTTTCTAAGTTTTGGAATCGATCTTTGCTTTTGCGTCGAATATAGAACTTACCTCTTTCTGAAGTCTCGTAACTGTCAAAAAATGCTGAATGAGCTTGTAAAATTACATAATGTGAATTACTTTTAGTACTGTTTTCTGTTAGCAATATAAGAGAATTATTTGACTTATAAATTACTTGCATAAAAAGTAATACAGGGACTCGGCCCTGTTAACATTTTTGAACCCTGCTTGTGCTAAGCTTAGAACTGCAGCTCTGTGACTCGTGGGTTAATCCGTCCCAAAACACTATCGGAATTTAATGGTATTGAACTAATTGTAATGCTTCAAATCGTATAAAATTTTAAAACTTAATTTAAATAATATGGTTTCAAAATTCTTAGAAAACATTTAAAACGAAAGTTATCGGTACAAAGCGTTTTGAACATATCTCGCTCAGTTATAGGATACTAAAGGGAGCAAAGATGATTGAAAATTACACTGCAAAGACGAAAATGTTTCCATGCACTAATTAATAATCACTTCTAAGAGCGTGTTGGAATTTCTAATTACGCTTTTCTGAAGTTTACATTTTTTCACAAAAACGCCTGTTCTGAAATCGAAGATTATAAATTATTTCATTCTGAATCGTGCAACTTTCGAAAAATGAATTTATTTATTATGGAACTTAATAAGGAATGACAAATAAAACTTCTATATATATTTGGTTGGTTTTATTATAAACCGGTGTATGAACGCATTTGATATCGCATCGCTATATGGCTTTAAAACATCTTAGTTATCTCTACTGCTCTTTAGAGTTAAGATCAGGTTGTTTTGAAACAAACTGTAAAAAAAAAAAAAAACAGTTGGAGGGATTTATTGGGCAGTGGGATGGGGATATAATCGTTAGATATTAAGATTTTTTTGTAAAGCTGACATTAAGTCGCAGATAGAGCCATCTTGCTCGTGGACTTGTATTGGGCAGACTAATTTTCATAAAAGCAATCTGTTAACAAAAAGTGTTTTTTTTTTAAGCAAACGAGTAATTTTTTCCCCCGAGACAAACGTTACGCCTGAGCAAGTTTCTTTTGCGTTTCACCGATGAGTTCTAGTCTCATAATTTTTCGCCTTTTTCTTTAATTTTTGAAAGTGCTGACGTACACCAGGCTACAAAGAAATGTTGTTAAAAATCGCCTTCCTTCAACTACACAATGTGACAGTATCAGCCTCACGCTAGTTAGGATATAGTGTTTAATTAGGTAACATTTTAGTTAATAATTATAATGAATAGTTACTCATTGTTTATTTAGATACTTTCTAGAATAATTATATTAGTCTCTGTGGATGATTTTAAATGTTATAATAACTCCATTTTTATACATCTCAAAATAGCAAAATTTTATAATTTAAACTTTAAAAAGCCCATTTTTTCCAAATAAACGCATTTTTAAGTGAATTTTTAAAAAGTCCAAGTATTAACCGCATTTCCTGCTTAAAAATATCCATGCATGCTAGTATTTATGCTATTTATTATATTCAAAACCTTGCTTATGTTCGCATTATCCAAGACTGAAATTTGTAATGCGAAATAACGATAAAATCGTCATCTGAAAACACTCATTAAATCATATCTATAAAAAGGAGTACGAAATCGACAGTGTAATGAAAAAAATTCTTAATTTTATTCTTAAATAAACTCATACTAGCCTCTTTCAAACAGTTTATTAAATTAGATTATGAAGTACATTTAACTGCCTTCCAACCTACACAATTTAAACTGTTTGTGTGTGTGACCTGTAGCACCTTAAAATTCCCCCAATTCCTCTCGTGTATCCATTCTAACTTGATTTGCGAGTACGATAATTTTCATCGTAACAGGTCAAGTTTTAAAGATTTCTAATCCACGCTGCCATTAAGAACCAACGGAGTCAATTTGCTTCCTCCGACGATGAGGAGATTTACGCTCTAAGTCACTCGCTCATACTTTATCATCATCTGAAATAAACATTAAGGAAGCGATTTCCTCTCATTTTCACCGCGTAATAAAAATGACTAGTTATTTTGTTGTGTGACGTTTATTTTAGGCGATTATTTACGAGTGTTAACCCTTTGAGGCGCAACCCTTTCCCAATGCTGAAAAAAGGGCAGCCGTTGCCATCGCTCGACTTAACTACCAGCAAGATGGCGGACGATCGAAACGTTCATCGCGTGCCACAGATCTAGAGACCCTTTTTTGACGACAGCTGGCTGTGCTCGCGCACAGCCAGCTGCGTCAAAAAAGGGTCTCTAGATCTGTGGCACGCGATGAACGTTTCGATCGTCCGACATCTTGCTGGTAGTTAAGTCGAGCGATGGCAACGGCTGCCCTTTTTTCAGCATGGGGCAATTTATCCAGCTGTTCTCGCGTTCTTCCATTTTTCGGCAGATGTCAGTGGTGTTAAAAATAATCGTGACCATTTTTTTACGGGAAAAGGACGTGCTAAAATGTAAAGGATTCTCGTGGAGCTATGTCACCCGCAACTATTTTTATAGAAATCCAATCTATTCTTTGTGACCTTCAACAGTCAAAACGTCAACAGTTTGGTAGTCTCAGAGCGCAACCACTGCGCGTTAAAGGGTTAAAGAAAAAAGTGCACTTCTTTAATATTGTAAATGTTCAATATTTAGCTGTGCGCAGTTAAGAAAACGATCGTTAAATAATAAGGTGGTAACCATTAAATTATTTTTAAAAATATTTATAAGTACATACAGGGTGAATCTAAACTCTTGGGCTAAACTTTAAGGGGTGATAGGGCACACAATAAGGAATCGTAATCACATAGCAATCTGGGGTGAAAAACGCAGTTTTCACTTACCCGGTAATAATCACTTTTGGAAAAGCATTGAACTGTCCGTCTCATTTCTTAACCAAGTTTCATAAACAATAGGCTCGTCTCCGAAAATTCCATCCATAAAATAAAATAAACTTTTTAAACTATCCATTTTAGGTCTTCTGTTTTCGGGAGAAAAATGCATTAGTTTCTGGCGAAACAAGGGTCGGAAAGCGCACTGTTGTCTCGGCACTTTTTTCGGAAGTGATTATTAACAGCTACACTAAGACGACGTTGCCGACCCCACATTGCTATGGGATTCTTATTCCTTATTATGTGCCCTATCACCCCTTAAAGTTTCGCCCAAGAGTTTAGATTCAGCCTGTATATGTACACGGCTTGCAGGTCTACGATTAATGCTGAAATGATACCCAATATAAATGCATTGTCTTAAAAAATGACATCCTTTCAATGAGAATTGAAGCAATCGCAACCCATTTTGTTCATTTTCTAAGTTTTTTTGACCATGCTCATTTGAATGCAAACTAACAGAAAAAAAAAAAGTGACAGAAACTGAATAATTTACGTGGGGTGCTATAAAATTGGAAATATTTTGGAGAACATAAATCAAAACCTGCAGATTAGGGAAATATACGGGTTTCAGCAATGTAACATGCATTTTTATTATTATTAATTTTTGTATCAAATGCAAAATCGTAATTTTAACTAGCATTTATAGTATTTGACTCTCGGCAAGTTTCTAATAGACTGCCACCACCATTGACTCATCTGCATCTTGCATGTGATTTCTGATTAGGGATGGACGCGAGACGAAAAATAAGCGTCTCGCGTCTCGCAAAATAGCCTAAAATCTTGTCTCGTCTCGCAAAAATCCCTATATCGTAATGTTAAAAATGTGTGTCTCGTCTCGCAAAAAAGCTGTAAATCTCTGTCTCGTCTCGCAAAAAAGTCGTCTCGCGTCCATCCCTATTTCTGATAATGTCATTTATCCCCAGTTTAAGGGATTGACCTGGAGGTGTAACAGACTACCGAATTTTAGTCGGATCATCAGAGGCATCATGAGTATTTTAGGAGAGGGGTGGCCAACGTTTTGCATAGTTTGAAAGGTACAAACATTAATCTCATAAATTGTTCTAAATAAAATCCTTTTTTTTTTTTTTAGCTATTATTGAGGGAAAATTTCGGGAGGTGAAATTTTCCTTTACTAATCTTTTGAAAAAAAGAGAAATGATAGAGAAATAAAATGGCCGAGTAGATAAGACACTGAACATTGGCAGGTGGATGTAGTGTGAAGGTGCAATATACAAGACTACCGCGCTGCTGTCAATAGGACAGTCTGGAGTTTCAGACTGTTTTCTACAGATGTAACATGAATACGCGTTAGAACCCCTTAAAAAGTCCTCTGCCTGAGGCACCCCCTTAGGCAGTTCTCGTCACGTTGTAAATATACTCCTATGCGTCACGTTGTAAATGTACTCCTATGAATGTTTCTGCAAGTAGTAGTAAACCAGTGTCTAAAAGAAAAAGAAATGCGCATAATTTTGTGAGTTCTATGAAGAATTATTATTTAGGAAATTTATGACAAAGAAGAGAAAGTCAGTTTTTGTAGGAATGGCACTGAAAGCTGCCTCTTTGCTAAATCGTTCGTGATAATCTTATGCCATATTAATGATGTTATTTTACGTGATTAAAAAGATTGGTTCTAGAACAGCAAAAAATCCTTGAAATTCGTGTTAGTAATCATAGGCTCAGTGATTTGGGTGATGAACAGTCAAAAAGATTAGGAACCAGAATCGCCCGAAACAACTAATTAAAAACGCATTACACAAAATCTAGAGCATCAGCGCTTTTCTTACTTTTAATTTTGTCTGAGACCCAGAAAAGAAGTAATTTCATTATATGACTCAAGTAACTATAGTTGCCATTTATTTTACCTTAAATACTAACACGTCAGTCTATAGATTTATCTATGAAGAAAACGCGAATTGAATAAGAATACACCCATTGACGAGCTATCAAGCTGAATTCTAAAGAAGCGAGGCTTAACTCTGACTGATCGCTTATTCATGAACTTCCTGCTTTAATTTCAGCGCATGAACTTTTTTAAAAAATAAAAAAGTGATTAAAACGGCACAGACAGCATTATGCAGACGTCTTATTCACCATTTCTTATTGACCAGATTGTTTTTAGATATCGTCTATGTCTATAGGGACGGACGCGAGACGCGAGAAATCTCGCATTGTCTAGCGTTCTCGTCTCGCATTGTCTAGCGTTTTCGTCTCGCATTGCCAGACGAAACAGGCAATTTTTTGCGAGACGAGAAAGGAACTATTTTGAGAGACTAGACAGTCTAGTCTCGCACGAGATTTCTCGCGAGAATTTCTCGTCTCGCATAAATTTACGATACGAATTTACTTTTCAATCAGAAATGCAGTGCTGTATTCGAGGAGGTATGCCATCCTCTGAAGGGTGGGGGTGCACTTTGCCTGAAACCTCTACCGTTAAATTCTCGTTTCCTTTGTTATTGCTCCTGGTATACTATCAGTACTCTACAATACACAAACTCTTAACATTTAAAATTAGGACAGCACAAAGGAGAGGATAAAGAAAGAAACTGGAAAAAAGAAAGAAAACAGAGATGCAGAAGACAGAAAAATAATAAGTAAATGGAGGAAAGGCGCTACGGTAAGTCCAAAGCCAGACCCTATTTAGATGGGGCCCAGGGTCCCTAGCTTTGGGGCCCCTTTTACTATCACAAGTATTTTAACCCATTTTTGACAGCTGTTCATTTTCTCAATGCGAAGCTTTTAAGATTTCCTAAATTGAATTTTAAAATTACTTAAATATATTAGAGAAAAATTATATATTTAAAAATTATTTTTATTTTATTATGTGTAACGCAAGATTATACATTTAAAAATTATTTTTATTTTAATATGTGTAACCCATTTGTATCATTAGCTCATACAGACGCTAAGTCAGGGATGGCTATTATGACACTCCTTTTAGTACTTTTGAAATTTCATTTTAAGAAACGATAAAACTCTAATATAATACTTCAATTATCCTTTATAAAATAAATATGTTTATATTTTTTATCATTTATGCTTAGTGCTTTTCCGTTGACTACGTTTTCCACATGAAATGTTTGATCAAATCTGGGAAAAGTTACACTGTATATATATTGTTATATGTCTATCTAGATAATAATTTTATGTGAAAGAAACCCTCCGTGTATAAATTCGTATATAATAATTACAGAATGATTAATTTATAGAAACCATTCATTTATTAATTTGCGCAGAGTAATCGTTGCTTGTAAATAGAAACCAATGGAATTCAACCATCCTGTTAGAGAACTTTTTTTTAGATTACTCTTTTAATTAGACTCCCCAACAACTGATCACTGATGTCAACATAGATATTCGGTTTAATAGTTCTAATAACTTTCTTTTAAATATTTAGATAGCTTAAAAATGAGGTTTGAATCGCAAGTGAGTTTTAATGTCTAATTCATATTTACGCATAATCCAGAATTATAAATAAATTATTCAAGTGCGCTATCATTATTTTTTCATGGAAAAAATTTCAAACTTCTTTAGAACGTCTGGCTATAATTATTACATTTTAAAAAAATAGTTGATGCAAGTATGCTTACTGTGATACTATGCTCTAATTGTATACTTAATAATAGTGACTTTTTGTTTACTTATAAAATTGGCTACATTTCATCAAAATCGATGAATACGTATGCAAATAAACCTTATGGATATTTCAAATTTTTCTCTTAAATAAATTAATATTTATAAATAAAATATTTCATTAGTTATTAAAAATGCTTCTCCTACCAATGCTTCTTTCAATAAGCCAAGCTGTTCGAACTTAAATGAATGATCTATTGGCGCAATTTCGCTAATTCAACGCTGGGTCTCAGCGGAACATTCAAAAATCCGTGTTGAGAAACAACCCTGGTCACAAGTCTTCTCTGTTGTCTCTTCTTTTAGATGGTATGAATGAACAGGTTAAACCCTGGTTCTCGATTAAATAGGAAACCCATATCTCATACACTAAAACGAGAGGGGGGGGGGATAAACAGGCTTCACTGTAGTTATCCCGTCCCCAACTGAAACTTTTATGAATTCACTATTCCGCCGATTGGGGCCGCTTTATTAGATTAAAATTTCATTTGCGCTACATGTCACGAGTTCTGCATCATTTCTAACAAAATTCAAAGCTTTATATAATTTGAAAAGCAAACGAAACTCCCATAAATCCTACATATTACATTTATGCAGCTCCGGAAATAAATAAATAAAACAATTTTTTTTTTGGTGTCATTCGGATTAATTCTGAAATTTTATCACTTCATATGCACACATAAGCCAATATGGTAACTGATATATGTACTTATATGGTAATATGTAAAACTAATTGTTATTATTAATATTAATTTTCAATAAAATAATATTAATGTTACTAAAAAAAGGGTAACAAAATCGCAGGCCTTAATTTTGCGAGACTCGCGAGACACGACACGAGACGAGACAGCCCTGTTTCTTGTCATACGCGTCTCGCGTGCATCCCTAAATGTTTAATAAAAGGGATTTTTTAAATTAACGTTCGTGCTTATGGAGGAGTTGTTCGTGAATATGAGATGTATTGATATAGTGAAGTTTAGGGAAAGAAAGGTAATTATGAGGCTATGACGTTAATACGTTTAAAACTTTGATTATCTTATGCAAAAGTCTCCAAGAATATCCTGCGACAGCACCGATCTGTTGTACTTGTACGACATGCAGCGTTTTTGCTTATTTTTCAAAGGCCCACTGTGTTCTTACACATCTGCAGTTGGCATGTGGTGAGACCCCTCTGTGGTGCAGCACTTAGGAGTACGGTTCACTTCAGATGCAAATGAATCTGAACGAAAGTTGAATTCCCACTTTCATGGTTACTGAGAATGATTTTTAGCTTTCCTTTAAAGGAAGTGGTTCATTTTCATTTTACTTCATACGCCATTTCTGCATTGATTTCATTTATAGCTTCGATTAGACAGTTTTCTTGGATTCCTGGTTTTGGATTATGTTATTTAAACCTTTGAGGCGCGACCCTTTCTCAATGCTGAAAAAAGGGCAGCCGTTGCCATCGCTTGACTGAACTACCAGCAGGATGGCGGACGATCGAAACGTACATCGCGTGCCACAGATCTAGAGACCCTTTTATTGCCGCAGCTGGCTGTGCCTGTGTCAAAAAAGGGTCTCTAGATCTGTGGCACGCGATGAACGTTTCGATCGTCCACCATCTTGCTGGTAGTTAAGTCGAGCGATGGCAACGGCTGCCCTTTTTTCAGCATTGGGCAATCTATCCAGCTGTTCTGGCATTCTTCCATTTTTCAGAAGATGTCGGTGCTGTTAAAAATAATCGTGACCATTTTTTTACGGGAAAGGACGTGCTAAAAAGTAAAGGACTCTCGTGGAGGTATGTCACCCGCAACTATTTTTATAGAAATAAAATCTATTCTGCCTGACTGGCAACAGTCAAAACGTCAGAGTTGGGTGTTCCCAGAGCGGGAACACTGCGCGTTAAAGGGTTAAAGGTGAAATTTTTAGTTTTAATAGTCAACACTCCTTAAAAATATTAGTTTTATTGTAGTGTTTACTTAACAAGACAGACTTGGTTATCGAGTGGTACAGAATGTCTAGCATTATTTAAGATATATTTTTATTTAAGGTCTGGGAACTTGCCAAAATACAGTATCGCCTAAAAATTGCTTACTAATTTCAAGAACGGATTAAGATCACTAAAATTACTAGGAATGACACAGCGCTGTAGGATTACAAAAGCTGTTTTCTCGAACCAGTTAATCAATTTTAACAAAGACTCAAATAATTGTCAATGAGCCTTAGTGAATTTCATTAATAATTAATTGTTTCTCAGAAAATAGCATTTTTCAAGTTTGAATACAATTTTAAAATCGATTTCAGTTTATATTTTTGGGGAATGATTAATTATTATCGTCACCTGGTGAACGAGTGGACGTTTAACCTAGAAATCGATAAAACTGAAAACCTTCGTGTAAAAAAGTATTTATTTGAATAAAGGGACTATTTTACACTGTAAAAATTACAAGCTTTGCACATTCTGTGTTTTGGCCTTAAAAATATATATATATATATTCTCACCACTATTGGTTTTTAGGACATGCCGATGTAAGTAAATATTTTTACATTTTTAATTTTTTGTTTCGCTGGGAAGTTGTTCATTGTACGTTTGTAACAAAAAGTTTGTTTGAATGATAAATTTATCCTCACTTCCCATAAAATTTACACGAAATAATAACAATGCCGATGAATTTAGCAGTTAGTATTCTGTCGCTTTTCCTTTTTTTAATGTATGAACATGTATTTTCGTTTAATATAATTTTCTTCATTATTTCAAAATTTCATGTTACGCTTCCTTTTTATTTATTTATTTAAATTGCGTAAATTGAAATATACAATTTGTTAGATTTTTCATTCGTTTTATACGTATTTTAATGCGTACTTTTCTCTTAGCAAATTAACTAAAATTTGCTAGGTTTTACAAATGTGTACGGCAGTCTATTTGCAGTATCACTACCACAATACTTGCATAAATTCGAACTTTTGACTATAGCCAGTCACTGGGAATCGGAGATGATTGTTAGATCTTCATTATAAATTGATATACGAACCAATCTCAGCATCATTTATTATTTTTCATAATTTATTTCACCACTTAATTCTTCAAAGACAGTAATGACATAAAAAAATTAGCTGTAGCGTGAAATTTTAACTAACATTATCTCGTGGTAATCCTTCATATTAATTTTCGCATGCAGCGTAAAATTTTTTCTTTCAAACATGCAACTCCCTCTCAAGTTTTCTCATCAATAAAACGGAAATGCTTTTTCAATATAACTTATTTTTATCCCATTCAATTATTTATTTCTTTTAAACCTGCACGAAAGCCATTACAGAGAATGATGGGAAGAAAGGAAAAAAAGGTAGATGCGGCGGAAGAATTTTTTCCCACTTAAGTGGACAGAAGTCACGTGCTAGCGTTTATTTACTATCGGAAAAGGCATTTCTAACGTATATTTCGAAGTGGCTATCGATAATTTATTACCGAAACATACATTACGAGTGTTTAATATCGCATCGTATGTAAGTTCTTCGGAATAGGTGTTAAGGAGGGTGGATTTATTATTTCTTATTTGACTTGTGTAAATAATGATTTTAATTATATGAAATTATATTTTATTCATCCATTGCTTTAGCATAATCAGTTTGAAACCAGAATGCGCGAAATAACGGGAAAAGAAAGATTCATAGATAATTTTTAGTTTATAATCTCTATATTTAAAAAAATGTTTTGAAATTCTCAATACTTGCTCAATAAATGAGACTCTAAGATTATTGTAATCAGTATTCTAAATTTATTACAATGGACCATTTATATATACATAAGTAGAGCCACTGTTAATTTTTTACGATAACTGAATCGCAAAAATGTTTATATTTCGTGTAATAAGATCATAAAAAAATAATTTTAGACAGTGACAGCATTGTATACTGTAAATTCAAAGGTTTGTTTTCTATATACAAAAACATTTTTCTTTCTCCATAAGTCTTATTAAGTGTACTGATCATCTGAATTTGTCGAAGCTCATGTACACCAGTCAGGGTTAGCCACCAACACCAGCTAGTTCCTTTTCCTTGATTTTAATCAGTCTTTCATACTTACGACAACAGCTTGCATACAACTTGTGATACATTTGCGTAATTCACTTATGCATTCCAAATTGAAGATAGGATAGTTGGTTTTATTATTGATATATATCTCAATATTTCATAGTCAGACATATAGGTGGATAGAAATTAATTTATTATATAATTAATCCATAATACAGTATGTTGTGTAATTACATACTTTTAATAAAGATCTTTCATCAGTCTGTGCAGATTTGTTTGTCTGTCGCAAATATTTTACAAATGTTAACGGTTTTATTTTTATTTTATTTGAACAGATTTTTTTTTAAATTTCTATTTGAACTTATTTCATTAAAGTAGAAATTACATACTGAAAACTGTATTTATCGGTGCATTGCTCAACTGTTTTCCACTGAAATGTAATACTTCCTCCCCCTTCTGTCTGAAACACCAAACAGAGTTTTTTCAAGAGTCATAGACAGTGTTATCGATTATCTTTCTTTCTTCCCAATGTTTAAGAGATATTTTGACTACGCATTGCTTCAAAGAAAGGAATTATTTGTTTTTGGAAAATTCCTGGAAAATAAGTGATCGATTGTTGTTTAATTACTACGAATATTTGAAAATTTCGTGGATAAAAACAATGCTTTATGCTATCAGTATTGTTTTTCCATATATATATATCGATATACTAGCTGAAGTACGGGTCGTTGTCGAGTTAGTACATAATGCAAATTTTCAAAAAGCTTGAATCTTCGTCAGCATTGTAGGTGTATCAAGAATGCAAATATTAGGTTGTAACGAAAGTTTTCCGCCACTCCAAGTATTGCCTGCACAAGAAGTTTCCGTTGGTGTCTTTTCCAGTATTTTATAAAACGATTTTTGTTATTTGAAACAAAAGACTTGTTTTAGAGAACTGTGTTGTGAAATCTGTAAAACAATATCGTTATGATTAAGTATAAGGTGTCTGAAATGGAACTACCACGCTACCAGATTGATCCATCATTTACTCTCAGTTCTGTCGCAAAAAGTCAGCTACAGAATGACACTCATGTATACTGCTTAAGGTACTACTGTTGAATCATGACACTGTGAAGATTTGGTACCGAAAGTTCAAAAACGAGGACCAGGATATTAAAGAAGCAGAGCGCTTTGGCCGGCCTATTGATGCTGATGAGTCCCGCCTACGACAATTTGTGGAAGAAGATAAAATATTCATCCACTCGAGAGCTAGCTAAAAGGGTTAGACTTTAGTGCCATGTTCATTAGTCGCACAAAGCATAAAAACTTGACATATAAGGTCAATAGTTGGGTACCGCGTGAGCTGACTCAAGCAAATCTGGCGGAAAACTTTCGTTACAACCTGATAGTATATTATCAATAGTATAGAAATAAAAATTATATCTTCTGTGTATTGTTAAAATATTACAGGTAATCTTTTAATAGGAGATTTGCAGGCTTTAATATTACAGGTAAAAGTGATCAGTAAATTTGACTATTATAGAGAACTTCTTTCTATTTACAAAAATTAAATTTTATTCTGGTTGAATGAGTTTTTCAAGTCGATGTCATTCCTTACCTGTAATTAAGTTTTGTTTGATTCACTCTAGATATTTTAACATTATTCCTCGAAAATATTTTGCGCAATTTTCACAAAATCTACAAAGGGAAATAAACATTTTAAATTTTTTTTAAATTTATTTAATTTCTTAAAAAAATTCCGAATTTTGCTTTAGCCATTGTTGATCATGTTACTAAACTCCATTGTATTCTCTTAATCCAGTTTTAAGGAATGCAAGAACAGACATTTATACGGTTATTACAAAATCCCAAAATCTATGAAAAATTTGAAACTGTTTTGGCATCTGGAGTTCAAATTAACTCTCATCTAACATAACTCCAATTTTATTCTATCCCATTCCCATTTTTCAGGAATTGCGCAGACATGTACTGAATTTTCACAAAATCTCAAAATCTGTAAAAACATTTTTAAATGCGTTGACGCAGAGATTTCAAGTGACCACCAGTGACGATACTAAATTTTATTACTGACTTCAGTGGTTTATACGTAATCGATAACTATTTTCATATTTTGAACAATTTTTGCAAAATCTCAAAATCTAATCAAAATTTTTAAACAACTCGACACCTATAGCTTTAGTTAAGTGACCACCTATCATGTTACTCAATTTAATTTTTTTTTTTTTCAATTCAGTAATTTTTACACTTGGAGCGAACATAAATTTGAGCAGTTTGAAAAGATTTTCGCAAAATCTCAAAATCTAATCAAGAATTTAAAAAAAAATTGACGTCTATATTTTAAGTTGAGTCACCACCTATTATGTCACCAAATTTTATAACATTTGCTGTTGTCCGTATTACCTGAAACTGTTTTCGCAAAATCTTAAAATTTAATCAATTTTTTTTTAAATCGACGCCTATAGTTTAAGTTCAGTCACTTCTTATCATGTCACCAAATTTTATTTCATTTGCTTTAGTTGTTATTAAGTGATGCGCGAACAAAAAAAGCGTCACGCACTGAATGACAGAATGACAGAACAACAAAATGCCAGACAAATTTTTTGAGGGTCGTACTGGATTCCCAAGTGTTTGAAACAGATGGAAATCGCACAATTTTTGAATTCCAAGTAATGTACAGACAAAAGTCAAATTTTATTTATATAGATATGATTACATGCATGTATAAATCCTCTTAAGGTGTACGTCAAATTTCGATTTTTTTTCCCTTTCGAGGATCAAAATTTATAAAACGAAGTCATAAATAAAATGTATAAAAAATATTTACACATATTTGACATGTAGGAATATTTGAGTGTAAAATAAAGAGTATGTAGATATCATGATGTATTCTTTTCCAAATATTGCCTTTATCTAAGCAGTAAAGTTAGTGCTATATATTAGTAGTTCATGCGGATTTCTTTTCCATACTTACTTCAATATGTAGATGCTATTGTAGCATCCATTCAGGCACCTACATTTTTTTTTATATCTGTCGGTTGTAGTCGGTATTATTTAGAGTTTAATCTCAACTTTTCTACAAGATTAAAGGTTTCTTTTTTACCCATGATTTAACGACTGTAATTTATTATTTATGTTAGTCTGCTCTTAGGAGATGGTGCTTTTATTTATGTATATATATAAACAGTCGCTATGTTTGAAATTTTGAAATAAACGAACAAAGCGAACAAAATCACAAAAAACGTCCACACTTGCAATACACGAAAGTTCGGCTGAAGCAGATCTGTATTTGCTTATGTTTTGATGACGTCATGAAACACTACAAATAGAAGTATCAAACTCAGTGTCGCATCAAACTGAGTATTAAACATGCTATTACTTGAAAAAAAAATTCTATGGCGCATCAAATAATTTTGCCAAGAACGAATGTTATGCATGTAACTAAAAAAAAAAAAAAATCCGTGCGTTTAATATTGTAACCATGGTCTGTAAACTAATTATGCCAATGGCTTAAAAAAATCGGAATCAATCTTTAGAAACTGCACTACTTGCTGAAATAAACGAAAAGTACATGTCTTTTACGAAAACTTCAGAAAAAATTCTTAAATGTGGAATTGCAGCGGTAAAAATTTTTCAAATTGTGACATTTCGTAAAACTTTTGATATTTGAGGATTTTCTAAACGTTTCGTAAGTGATGCAGGTTTTTTGTTCATTACGGTGTATCTTAAGAGACATCCTAAAAATTTGAAGACTGACAAAATTAGTTTTATTCCTGTTCTAAACTTAAATGATGATTTCGAACTACAGCCTTAAGATCTTGCATAAAATCTAAAGTGTGTGTAATAATTTCTCCAGGGACTGTATATTTGAACGAAAATATTATAGATTAAGTGAAAAATACTCTAAAAGTAAAGTTTAGGGACAGCAAACGTGATTGTTTGCCTTAAGTTGTAAAATAATTCTTTAAATTATAAATCTCCCTACACTTAAAAAAAACTGTGCTTTGCAGAATAAGATATTAAAAGCTATTTTCTGTGTGATCATTTGAAATAACAAATCATTTGAAAGCATATCCTACTAGGTGTTATTTTTCTCTCACATATATAAACAAGAGAAAGAAATGATTACGTGGAATTTATTTTATTAAACCTCGGAAAGTGTTTTTGGATTATGACAAGCCTAAAGTAGGGTCATCTGCGTACAAGGGGAATTTTTATGGGGTTCTAGCGTTAACTTCGAAAAATATTCAAAACGTCTATTTATTTGCTATGCTGAGCAATTTTTTACAGGAGTGAACTATGAAAATTATGGCGCAAAAAAAGTGTCATTAGTAAGAAACCAGGTATTCCTTCTCTACAACCAGAGTAAAAAGTCTGAATGAAAATTTGCGTCAGTTGTAGATTAGGCGTAATTTCATCCATTTTGCCAGTTTGAAAAACGTTCTTGTATATTACTTTTGAATTTAGATCTAGACAGCGCTGGGCAAACATAGATGGAAGTAGGGATGGACGCGAGACGACTTTTTTGGGAGACGAGACAGAGATTTACAAATTTTTGCGAGACGAGACACGCATTTTTAACATTACGATATAGGGATTTTTGCGAGACGAGACAAGCTTTTAGCCTATTTTGCGAGACGCGAGACGTTTATTTTTCGTCTCGCGTCCATCCCTAGATGTAAGATTAATCAATCATTAATCTAAAAATATGATTAATGAATTGTCAATCGTAAAATTTGCAATTTATAATTTTTCAATCGTTAATTGCAATATTGCAACAATTTTAGAGTTAACAATTAATACAAGCTTGAAATTAACAATTAATCAATTCCTTAATCTTGAATCTATAATTAGCTGTAATGATCATTATGATGTAATGATCATTAAATTAATTTGATTAAAGCTACTAAAACCGAAATTCTATTACATGCATATCGAGCCGATTGGATTTTTTTCCCTGTTTATAATAGTTAGGGTTTTGTTAAAAATTTCCTACAAAGTTAAATTTATAGATTCAATTTGCCTGGAGTCTGAGTCTGCGTGTGCGCTAACAACCGTAAAAATGAAAGTATAGACTCAAAATTCGGGTACGTCATTGATATAATATGCAAAATGTTCCTTATTGGAAAAAAGATATGTGTTATTTATATAATATATATATATATATATATATATATATATATATATATATAATATATATATAATATATATATAGGACCTCTCGGAGGATACAAACACATTTTAGTATACAAAAGCACACTCTTTTTATCAAGTTTAGATTCCACTCTCTTAAAACTTCCCAACAAACAGGAAAAATGCTTATAATTTTGATATTGCTCACTGTCTGAATTTTAATAAAATTTTCGAAGTTTAATTTAAACGTTAATCAAAAGACTGTTCATTCATAAACTACAACGTATACGATTACATTTGGTTAATCGTGTAAAAAAACGATAAATGTTATGTACCGTATGTTCGATCGAAAATAGGTTGTCCGTTTTAATGGTATATCCAAATTTCGAGGCTTATGCGGATATTTTTACGGGAAATAGAGCACATACAGACGGACGCACAAAGAAACTTATAGATGTTTTTTCAGGTTGCTGAAGTGCGTCAATAATATTAGGTTCAACTAAACGGTGTTTCAAGAATTTTTCGGAGATCTTTAAGACGGTTCTGCAAAACATTATAAATGTTGCGTTCACCATTTTCTTACTCAACATACGTTGTATTCCATATCAATGAAATCCGAATTTAGAGATGATACGTTCATTTTTGCGGTAACTGGAGTACAAACGAACGGACAGATGAACTGAAAATACGAAGTTTTGTAAAAACTTGTAAATTTGTTTCGAGTGTGTTAATAATGGGGCTTAAACGATGAAACGCTATTGAAGAATTTGTCAACGTAGACACCAGTGTGTCCGGCTTCTTTTGGGGAAGGCTCTGCAAAATAACTATAAATGCGTACAAATTTCACATGCAACACATGTACAAATTTCAAGTCAATACCAGCATTTTTAGGCGAGCTGAGGTGCACATACTCAGACGGATGAACAAGCTGAATTTATAACTATCTTTGAATTTAGTTGGGAAATGTTAAAGAGAGGCATCCTCCTAGTCCATAATTTTACTAAAAGTTTTCCATTCTTACTAGTCTTACTTCTTTGATTGTTTAATCAAACTAATTTTTTATTAATGATGTGTTAATAATTAATTATAAAAAAATAAAAAAAATTATTAATCCTTAACTGTAAAATTATCAGTGAACAATTCATCAAGTATTAATTGCATAATTTTAGATAGCGATTAATTAATCGTAAATCGTTAGTTTTTCAAGCGATTCTATTTTGCCCAACACTGGGTCTAGACATGAAGTCTTCTAGTTTCCCCAACTATTTTTGAATAGAATGTTTCTAGTCTGCTCGATTAATATTTTATTTCAACCTATAATCAATAACCGTGAACTAATGTAAGATTTACGCAACTCAAAGTATATTTCATATTCGAATATATTAGTTAAATTGGAGGCTTGAAATAAGCTAAATAAGAACACAGTACGTGATAATTTTCTGAAGTACTGTTGAAAGCTTCGCGTGTTCACACAAATAAATCAATATACATTGATTTATTATTTGGCTTCGTTAAAAGATTGAATGTAATTGCGGATTGCATTCAAAGAAGTATTATTTTTATTTTTAAAGAATTATTTAGTTTGAATTACTATATAACTTAAGTAGGTAATAAAAAATATTATTTCATTTAAATAATCTGTGAAAGAAGGTATATTGCTCATCGGACACATTTGCTTGATGTTTGCAGTTAAACGTGAATAAAAAAAATGGTTTACACGCTATCTCACGGCAAAATTTAGACCATTAGCTATTCATTTTACTGAAAATGTATCACGACTATTCAGAACAGAAGCATTTTGTAGAAAAATAAATCGTAACGTAGGCAATAGTGTTTCTGTCAAATTGCGAGAATTTTACCATTCTTTTTACCTCTATGCTTTGAAAATTCACTATTCATATCATCCAATTTAAATATTAGCACAGAAGCTTAAGGTATGCAGATCATAGTTGGAAAACATAAGAGTTGTCTTAGGTATTGTTTATAAAATTGAACAATTAATTTAACCTTAGCAAGCAGTACTCATTTATTTCATACAGAATAGAGCTCTGAAACTGGTTTATTCTACACCATCCAAAGCCCAGACAACGGAGCAAAAACTAATTAATTTATGAAACCTACTCCGCTGTTGCATTTTTGCTTATGCTTCAAATTCATTACGTGTTTATCACACTTTAAAATTATTCCCTAATTCTATGCGATGTTTAAAACCAGAGTTCCACTCCTCTTTCATAGGAAGAGATTAAAACTTAATTTTTTTTTCTCTCCCTCCGACGTACCTGCATATCTTTAAAAGAATTTTTAAACCTGAGCCGAGCCTACGCAAAGCGAAGTAATGAATTCCCATAAGTAAAACGCTAAAGGATAGAACACTATATGTGGTAAACCGATAAGACTGCAATGTATCGCAGGTGATATGCAAAAACTCCTAATTCCCAAAAACCTCCTGGGAAGCACAGTGTTAGGCGATAGGCTGCGTTGCCTCCTCCGGGCAAGTGGGATTTAAACGTGGAGAATTAAATATAATTGTTTTTATATGAAATAAAAACTGAATAATTCATTATTAGAACCATTTTGTGTGTGGAGATTTTTATTGTGCTGTTACAGGGGAGGGAAGTACTAACATTGTTCTGGATTCTGTTTAATTTTTAACGTGGGTGATGTAAAATCGCTGAACATTTGTTTAAATAAAATAATCTGGAGTGACTCCACTGGACTTTCCGAACACTTACGATTAAGATAATTACCAAGCATTTAAATAAATTTTAATCGATGAATAATTCAAATATACATACCAAAATGAAGCTCAATCGAATACGCCGTTTAAACGCTTGCGCACTTTCAAAAATTTCTCCCCGTATGCCATAATGAAAAAGATATCTTCGACGCATCCCTGTAGAAAACCTATACATATCAAAGACCTATGCACATCAGACCTATACACCTATACACATCAGATTAAGACCTATACACATCAAAATCAATACCGGTCTTACAATGGTGGTTTCTAACATGTATACCCAATTTGAGCTCAATCGAATGGACCGTTCAAACGCTAGCGCACTTTCAAGAATTTCCTCTCATTGGCCATAATGTAAAAGAATGTCGTAGCCCTGTAGAAAAACTATAAGTCCTATACACACCAAAATCAATACCGGTCTCGTGACGGGGGTTTATAACATGTATACCCAATTTGAGCTCAATCGATTGCCCCGTTTAGGAGCTATCGTGTTCAATCACATACACACAAACACACACACACACACACACACACACACACACACATGCATACATCTCGTAAAAATAGCATCCATGAATTCAGAAGACCTCAAAACGTGTCAATACACCAAAATCTCGAAGTCGAATTTTTTCATGATTACAATACTTCCCTTACATGGTACATGTTCGGAAAGTAAAAATAAAATTTCAAACTTCTTAATTTCTTTTTTTATTGTTGTTTTTAAGTTTTCCATATTTGGGCAGTTCTGGTTCTTTTACTAATTTTGTATTTTTATAGACTTTTCAGGAAATTGAATTTCGAAGTGTAAGTTTTATTTTCTATTTTCGTATTTAGATTGTTATTCGTATTTATTTATATTATTTAGATTGTACGTTTAATACTCCATGCTTTCTCATTAACTATATTTGATGTAAATTAGATAAAAATTTACACTATTTCTATGGAGAAGTACTGATTATCTTTTACAGATTAAAATGTTTTCAATCTTTTTATTGAATTTGATTACAGTCTAATTTCAGAATGCTTTACATATTTTTGCAATGTAGCATGGTATGTACATCGAAGTCTGAATGAAAATAAAAGTACTATGCCTAGAACTACGCATCTGTTCTAGGAAGCTACGTCACCTACATCATAGTACACCGTCCTGAATTTAGTACCGAATTGCAAAAAAGGAGTCAGTGTACACGAGTTTAAATTTTTTGACCTTAGTTTTGACTTTTTCTGATATCTGAATAGCTTTATGCTCAAGCTATGAAAGTCTCCATAATTTTTGGATTATTCTAGCATTACGGATTATTAATTATTGAATGCTGTTGAAGTATCCAAACGAATAAAATCTGATAACATACATCTACCCTATTAGAATACCGAACTGATCAAAGAACAGTGCAGTGACTTAAAGCAAGACATTTACTAATACCGTGATAAAACGTTATTGCAAATATGTAAAGAAATATTTACTTTATAATACTTAAACAAATGTTAAGGTAAATTTATGATTACACAAAGCGCTCTCTGCTGTGCAAATGGAATTATGCATACTTTAATATAATTTAGCATCCGTGTACTTTAATTTGTTACCGAATCTGTGCGAGCAAGCTGGGGAAAAAAAGAAACTTGCTTTTCATTCATTCATTTTTCATCCTTCAATTTGCAGTGGGGTTTATTCTTTGATACTTACTTTCATTCACTTGAAGAATCTCGGATTCATTCATAATATATGTACACTTAGGTCTTCAAAAATGAGAAACTGGCAATTTTTCTTGAAAGTAAATAGAATTCTTTGCCGAGTTTAATTGCATTGTTCATGCTATTGCACGCTCTGTAATTAGCATAAGAATGAACGTTTTCTGAAAATAAAGAGGAGGGAGGGATAGAGAACACGAAATTTGCTCGCGAAGCAAAATGATAAAATTAAGTGGAGTATCTTTAAATACACAATATTCTAATACGTGCTGCAAATTTCTGTTCTAAAACTGATTCCAGTAGCGGATATTTACAAACCAAATAAAAACTATATTAAGAAGGTAGGATACGTTTATAATATTGGCCACATTATAAACAAAAACACATGTAAGGATTAAAATATTTTACAATTATTTTTCAATTACCTTTGTAAATCGGTAGATAACTGAATAATCTGTTACATAAAAGTTATTTATCTCAAAAATAATCTCTCTCTCTTAAAATAGATACTTTTAAAATTGGATAGCACTTTCTCTAAAGCTCAAAATGATGATCTGTTGCAATTTTAAATTTTTAATTGCATTTTATTAAAAATTAAATGTGATTTTCTATTACAAAAGTGAGGTGTTTTATGTTAAGACCAGTATACTGAGTCTCTTGCTAACTTCTTCGAATCCCTTGCAATCCCGCTACCAATACTTGATTAAAATATTATTTCGACGCATACCTTTTATACCCAAACATTAAACATCAAGCCTTTTCCTCTAAGAGGCATTGCTTTATAATGACATTCTTTTTTATACATCTGGGAAAGGGAGGTTTGGTCCAGTTTTTCCCGGAATATGTTCCATTTGCCTTTCCCCCTCTTGGGCTTTACAACCCTTAATGTTTACAAGGGTGGGCTCAAGACAAGCGACAAGTGGTAAGATAAATGATTCATGGCCAAACATGTCGAGGTCTTCGCGTAATTCAATTATTCCCAATCTGTTACTTTTGCCACTTACGATGCAGATACATTCAATAGATAGAGCACTTAGGGGATGCATTGCATTTTATAAAAGAATAGTGAGAGGGAATATCTATAGAGACGTGAGGGTGGGATAGGATAGGGCTTAAATAATCTTAGGATAAAAGAACGCTAAAAGTTGTTAAGGAATAGATTTGGTATAAAGCCAGATGATGTACATCGATGAACAGTACTTCTAAACGGTGAACTAACATCGAGGACAAATACAGATTTCACAAAAATTTGCAACATTCGTAAGTGATTAACTTTCACAGATGTCCCTTTATTCAATTTATAAGTTGATCCTAAATTAAATGTAATGAAATTTGTATCTCAACATTCAAAAAAATGTTATATTATCTGAGACATTTACTTTTAGCCTGTAAAATTTAAATTAAGATTTAAAATGTTTTATAAGGAATATTTTGGAATTAGGAATTTTTTCACTGGTTGCAACATTCATTTTTTTAAGTTACTCTACATTCCAAAATTTAGTTCAGTAGGTGGCATCTATACTGCAGTCGAAACTACGAATAATTTTTAAGCCGCGTACCAGTAGCCAATTCATGATGATGTAAATAACAGTTTGAATAACGGAGCTGCCATAAATCATTCATGAACAAGCCAATATATCTGTTTTCATGTAAATCACTTTTTACTAGCCAGCTATTACATTTTTGATGAATGAATAAATGTCTATTGTAAAGAAAAAGAAAGATCATTTGGATATGCTTGTAGACTGAGCCGGGAAAGAAACAACGATCAGTGAAATAGACATATAAGAAACCTAAATATAGTGTTAGGAGCAAGTTGACAAATTGTAAATCTATACTTGATACCTAAAACAAATTATACATTTATTTCGAACAAGTATAGTAGTTATCAACGGTGCATCTATTGAGAAAATCGAGTATCATATTGATGAAATAAAATGACCAATTCATTTTTGGCTCTGTGTGTAAATGGGAAATTTCTCTAATCTCTGTGGTTGTCGTAATAAAAAAACATTCAACAGAAATATTTTATGTGTACGTTAATTGATTGCATTTAAAAAATTCCATATTAATGTAAAAAAAGTAACATTTTTATCGTTGCAAGTGCATCATAAAATTGAATATTTTGACATTTATAAATTCCCGCTTAGTAGCTGTGATTTTTTTTTCTTTTTAATGATAACTTATTTCTCTTTGTATAATATCCTACTAGATATGATGGCTAAAGATACTGGAAAACTGCATTTAAAGATAAGAAAATAGTTCCCTTCGAATTTAAAAATAAGTTTCATTTAAAATTGAGCTGCATTCTGAAAAAAATAAATTCGTATAACTATCCCCATTATCCTGATTCATTTTCATAGTTAGAGACTGTGTAATCTGAGGTAAACTTCCACGCAGTCACTGTTACTTAAAATCGCATCCGGCATTACGGTGTATTTAAAATTATTTTCCTTTTTACAAACGAATTTTTGAGAACCTTTTTTTAGATATCCATGTATACCAATAGTTTATAACTCAAGTAGATTTTTCCAAAACATAACAGAAATAAAATTTCGATATTTCTAATGACTGTAAAAGTAAGTATCTTTCGGAAAACTGTGTCACTTATTGAAATATAATCTCTTTTCAATTAAAACATGTTGAACATCATTAAAAAAATGTCGATTTTCAAAACCGTCCCAAAACATATGAGATTAGAGACAAATTTCCTTAATAAAATTTGAGTGTGGTATTTCATTATTTTTACAAGTTCATAATTTACAAAATTGCACATTTTGTATAATTAAAATTAAATTGCTTGAATTAAATATTGAAAACACCATTAGTCTTAAGATACCTTTTCTGAAGTACAATTCTATGTATGTCATGTATTCTTCTATATCACAATTATGACGTAATTTTTTCTGCAAGTCATTACTTATCTTATATTACGTTTTTGATCACGTTAACATTTTTTTTCACTCTTCTTTCAATTTAAAAAAAAAAAATCACTTCAGAACTCTAAACTATTCTCTCTGTGTTAAAAATGTGGATCTTAAAATACAGTTTAATACATTTCCAAATGTAGTGTGACGTTAGCAGGTTTTTAAACTGACCGCAACATAGAATTTAAATTCTTTCATAGGGTGAGGTTTTAAAAGCTGCACACAAACGTAGCAATGCCAGGAAAGACCTTTACGTTAGTAGTCTGTCCCGAACATTCAATTTTTTTAAGTAAGTAGCCTTAATAAAAAAGTAAGTCCCAATTCTAATGGTTTCTTTGAATCTTGAATCTCTATACTGCATTCAAAACGCAATTTTGAGAAATGAGACAGAAAAAATGAAAGTGCATTATCTCTTTTTTATCAAAACTTTCAAGGCATCAAAATTATGATTTAATATTTTACGTTAAATCTCGCTTTTCATTGTTTTTCAACTCCGAATTTGCGCACCTGTTTAGCGTTTTTACAAAAGGCTCCATTGCACTAATGTGCATTTATTTGGAGGGGAGCTATTAAATCACGGAGCCCATCCCATATCCTTTTTACAACAATAAAAAAAAGAATTTATAAAAAAAAACCCACAAAAATAGTGATTTTATTTATTCTGAATGCCTTAATTTACAGCTGGCGTCCATTTACAGCACTTTTCATTTTGACAAGTTAAAAAAAGGTGTAGAAACTATCAAATGATAATCAGTGAAATAGAAAGCTTCAAAACCTAAGATTCTGAAGTTATATAATGTTTTGGGGGTTTAAAAGTTTAAAAAAAGGGTTTTGATTACCGTTTAATATTTGAAAAATAGTAAAGTTTAAAATAAATATATAGCTATAAGAATGCATATTTAGAATGAAAATGTAATTTTTAATGCCAATAATTGTACTTTCATGTTGTACAATTATTTAAAATTCTTTATTAACCAAGGATATTGGGTATAGGGCTTTTAATAATCTTCTGAATAAAGCATTAGATTTACTGCGGAACCGATATTTTTATATTTTCAACTTGCATTTATTAAAAGCAGATTTTTTTTAACCATTTGCTCAGCTAAACTTTATTTTTTTTAATTAGAGGAGAGGGATAGTTTAATAATTTGAATTACAAGTTTTCACTGTGCCTCACTGTTAATCATTTCTATTGTATGCTATATGATCTTTACGAACAGTGTAAATGTATCCCCTCTATATTTCCTTTGATACTTTAAAGTGCTCTTTTTTTGCAAATACCTTAAGCCAATTTCACTCTTGCGTGTATTGTTCCACAGCCGTTAATGGTTTTTCAATGCGTTGATCAATTTTCAGAAAAAACTGGACTTTACCTTTTGAAAAATTTGAATTTTTTTTCTCAGTTACCCTAAATGAGGGTTCTATTGTTTTAAATAATCACCATGTCGAGTGCATAGCTTCATATAACAAATATCTGCAAATTCCTTTAGATTGATTGAGGAAATTGGCCGCTAGTAGTTCATATATCAGAATTGTTCTATTGCTATTGTCTTTTCTTTCCCTTTTATTCATTTTCCAGATTTTACTTTAAGATACTTCATTTTTATTTTAAAGTAAGAGTTCAAGTTCAATCTAATATATACCATCGTTCTATAAATATTCAAAAGTAGTAATGCAAGCATGAGGGTCTCAATAAAAAAAAATTAAACAATTTTTAATTTAGATTGCTTCTCTACAAATGTAAATATAGTGTTGGGACGATGGCGTCTTCTCTTGGAAAACAACCAAAACAAAGAAGTCATAATTTCTGTAATTAATTCTTTAATTAAACGCATTCTCAGTAAAACCGTTTTAAACAAAATACGTTGTTTTTTAGAGATGAAAAATACAAGTTTAAGGAAAATATCAGGTACTGTAAACTATTTTTGGATTTAGTTATGTGTTAAACTCAGTCGCACGCACGTGTAATAATAATTAAAAGAATATGATCCAATTGCTGAATTCATCGAGCTATAACCTGCATTAGGCTGCTACCTTTTAATTTTCTTTCGGAAAGAATGATTCCTAATCTACGTTTTTAAGTTTTTCCGGATTTGGAAATCTCCACTCGTTGGGTATTAACGCGTTTGTTTTGCAGGAACGGAACAAACTTAATAAAAGTGGGTGCTCTCGTCTAATTTACTTTGTTTTGAACCAGCGATGAGAGTAATTTGGGAAAGAAAAGTGCCCTGGCTCTTCATTCATTTTTCACGCTCCAATTTGCGGCGCCGGGGCCCCCTCCATTTTTCAAAGCTGTTACATGTTGATAGGAAAACAGTTTTCACCAAACCGAGATTATCAAATAGGGAACAGAAAAAAAGGATGAAACCCAAACCCAACCTTAAATGGTTTTCTTTAATGCTCTTTGTTTTTGACAAGACAAATGTTCGGCCGAAGAAAATTCCATCAAATTGACTGGAAAAAATAAAAATAAAAAATAAAATAAAACGAAGTGAAATAAAAACAAATACAAAGTAGACTTTTGTATCGGGTGGAAATACCTTCAAATAAATGGCGTATTATTTTAGAATATAATGAGTGCTTTTCAGGAGCATTTTTTCCCTCTTTTTTGCTAAATTAAATATTTTTTTTTTCTTTCTCATGAGCAGTCTGAATTTTAAAATCCGAGCAACGTTTTAAACCCCAATCAGTTTCGGTAAATGAGCTTATTTTTCAAACTATTTGCATTTTTGTTCATGCAATTAAAATTTGCCTTTCTGCATCGAATCTCGGTGATTTTTTTTTTTTTTTATTTCTTCTGTGCGTAAAAGTAAAACGGGATGAAAATACATTATGTGTTTTAAATGATGGGATATTTTGTGGATGTTTTTCGCTTTATTTTACATTTTTATGCTATATTTCAGACGTTACAATTTACATAGTCGCGGGTATTATGAAAATTCAGAAGGAAAATATGTATTTTATTTAAACTACAATGTGACTTTTATAAATACATTGGGTGATTTCTTGTAAAGACGCCTGATATGGGAATTTTTAGGTAGGGTTGTCTAGAGTTTTACGTTTCATAAATGGTGGAGGAATGGCTATAATTATTAAATGTTACTAAATAGAACTGTTTATAAATGTATTTTGGATTTTTTAAAATTATTATGTTTATAAAAAAACTGTTTTGGATTTTTAAAAATCTTTTATTATTTAATTGTATTTTAAGACAGGTGAATTAAACTTATCAAACATATTTAAAGTTTAAAAAATGGTTTATAAAATGATATAAACAGAAAAATAACAGTCATCACGAATAATAGTATTATCTAAGTTTTATCACAGTATTAAAAAAAATGAAATATGGGGTATAAAACTTATATAGAGTGTGTTATGCAGCCGAAGAATTTTTATTGCGTTAATTATACTTGAAAATTTTCCTTAAGAGCACACATGAATGTATTGACAGTTTTAGAGGAACTGGGTAAAACACTTAAAAACCTTTTAATAATATTCACTTGCTTAGCCCCCTACCTTCTCACCTAAAAATTCCTTTTTCTGATTCCACTCTACTATTATCTACTATTTAATAGATTTCCATGATGTAAAATCTAGATTTTAGCTACTCAAAAAGTTTGGATTACATTTTGCGCTGCCTGCTGAAATGTATTGTCTGTTTCAATTGAACCAAGCATTGATTGTCAAAGATACGTTTACATTTGTTTCACTGTACAACGATGCGATGTAAACGAAATACTTTGAAAAAGTTACAACTCAATAATTTACACTGGCTTTTTCTATATTTGATCAGTTATACTTACCGGTAGATTAAAAACGAACATCAAAGATATAATATAATTAACTTTTTGTCAAAATTTTATAGAAAGTATGTCTTTTTATTTTCCCCACTGAGAAAGAAAGCTGGATGGATAAGTTGTCAGTGAAGTATCGTAATTTAGTTCCTTTCTACGATTACAAAAAGAAAAAAATTCTTTCTTTTTTGTTTACCTGGCAAATATGAACTGCGATTGACACAGGAAGTACTGAGGATTAGTCAGCACAGAATTCCACGATCTAGCAATGGATAGAAATTCTTAAGCATCATAAAGAAGTATCTTGAACGCGTTATCTAGCGCCACGGTAAGTTTAATTGACCACAAAGATCGTGCGATTGGACGCCATTAGATTTCTTTCTGTGGGGTTTTCGGAAAGGAAAAAGTATACCAATGCTTCGTGAACCATCCCGGAGCTCAAAAAATTCCCATTTATGAAATGAGTTCATAATTATGTGAATGACACATTGAAAACTTCGTCAAAGGAGTAAAAATTTGCAAACACTGTTGAAGTGTCTATGTTGTGCCCTATCAGCAATCTCCATGTTATCTCCATGTCTCCATTTTAAAATAAAAATATTCACTCTTTTTTAATAAATAATAAGTTTTATAATTAAGTCGAACTTACGAGTCCTTTTGAAACGCCATTTATAATAGCTCATATTTCCGAATTTTCAGCAATAGGCTTAAGGAATGGATTATAGGCATTTTTAAAACGATGCATTATTTGGTGAGATTGGAATCTGCAAACCCCACGTGATGAAAACACAATGAAAACTGTATTTTATTATTCTAATACATCATGTTTATTGTACTGTACCAAATTTTAAGGAGACAAACTAGAGGAGTACCGAATGGGCATATTGTAAATTGGTCTTAAAAAAGTTTTCGGCAGTAATTCGTTCGATAAGGCTAATGTATCAGACAATGTGTTATAAACGATCAGTGTGGCATGATTCATCATATGAATTTAAACTAAAAAAGTTTTGAATGCGTTATACTTTTAATCAGCAGGTCATTAATAGCATTTACGTTTCTCATTGCTACAAGTTTAATTTTTACGTCTTAGTGGCTGCATCAAAATATGTGAAATATTCTAAAATATTTTTTAAAAAATATTTTCAAAATTGTTTTTTGAATGTACAAAAATATTAAGCTCCATTTCAAGTATTTCCCGAATATCGAGAAATTGTAAAATCATCTAACTTTAATAGACCGTGACCTTGTTTTTAGCTAATAGTACATCTGAAATATAAAATACAATATTTTTTTCCGTTTTGCCGAGTCCTTACAGGATAACGGTATGCGTTAACTCTAATCAAATAAATAAGATCACAAAACGCTTCTAACTTCTATCGGTAATTTCTTTCAGGTCCATAAAACCTAGGTAACGAAAGCTCGTAAATTTTTGTTACGGCTTTTTTAGGGTGTGTTTTACAATTTGTTTCTTGATTTTTCTTTGACAATTACTAAATAATTAACGTAATCCAATCAGCCCTTTTAATGGTCATATTTTGTTCTTGGGATTCTTAATCAAATATGAAATTTTCACTGATTATATAAAAAGATTTTTTTTTAGATGTTATTTAAAAATTATTTTTGCAAGTATGTTACTCGATAACATTTTTGACATATCTAGTAGAATGCATAAACGTACGTAATTTTTACTGGCATTTTACAAAAAGTAATATACACATTGGATATTACAGCCATATTCAAATTAAAGTTCTCAAATTTAATTTTAACTTTTTATGTGGACTCCAATTGACATCCCGCTGTTTCGAACCTTTCAAGTCAGAAAATGAATTCAGGAAAATAAAAGTCGATATCGAAGAGTAAGGGAGAAGGGGGGGGGGAGAAGAGAAATCCCCATAACTGACATCGGTCACTGCTATCTAACTGACAACGATTGATTCAAAATGTTTCACAAAAGATATTGAGTAAAACAATGCAGTGCAACATTTTTTGAAAATGCTAAAAATAAATATTCCTGAGGTGGTTGAGGGCCGAAAGAATTTATTACTCGCTTTACTCTGGGATGCTCAAACGTCGTTTGTGAAGTTAATGCGATATTTACGTAATTCTACGTCAGTTACATGTGAAATGTAATAATGATGTAAGGTAATACGGCACGTCCGAGATAAAAAAATACATATTCATAGTTAAAATTAACCATTAAATTTTTATTGCTAAGATTTTGAAACATTTTATGCCCATTTTTTTCTCGCTAAATATGTATATTTAAATGGGTATAGACTGATTTATTAGGATTTAATATTTGCACGAAATATTTAGATGATTGTTCTCTACAGGAGAAAATCAGTTTGAAATGCATGTGGTTATATTGTTTCTATCTGTATTTTTGCGCTCCGATAAATACTCAAGTGTTAAGGGATCGTTTTTCAGTCTGAATAAAATGATAATCAATAATTATTTTATCTATTTATTTTTTGAGTACAAACTAAGCAAGTATTATATTATTCCTTAAAAAAAAACTTATTTGTATTTGTTTTGCTAATCTATGCGTCAAGTTTACATGTATGTATAAAAATACATTGATGTAATAAAAGTGGAAATGTTAAATGTTGCAGTTTATTCTTAATGATAAAAAATTTTATATGACCTACAATATACATACTCAATTTAATTTATTCGGATACACCGTTTAGACACCGGCCCACTTTAAATGATTTATGTCCATAGACTATAATGTAATATTTATATATATATATATACTAGCTGAAGTACCCGTTCTTCGCACGGGAATGAATGGACTTTTTGATATTACGATTTGAGGTGATTACTATTCATTGTAATAAACAGATATAGAAAAATGGATATCGCGTTATATTGTGTCCAATAATCATGCATACCGAATTGCAAGGCAATCGTTTGTACGGTGCAGAAGGCCACGCGGCGTAGCGCAATCTAGTGGCGAGTTTTAGCAAAACGGATACGGCGAAAATATTCTTCGCATTCAGATATCGATGTATATACGAATTTTCATGATTATCGGCTGGACAGTCCAGAAGTTCATGTGTTGACGCGACATCTAGTGGTAAGTTATAGGAAAATGGATAGCGCCAAACTCTTCCCCGTGTTCAAATATCTATGTATACCTATTTTCATAGCGATCATTTGCACAGTCAAGAAGTGATACACTGCAGGGCCATCTAGTGGTTAATTAAAGTAATGATTTGCTACAGCGCCGTCAAGTGGCGAGTTATAGCAAAATGGATAACGCCAAAATATTCTCATTGTTCAAATAGCTATGTATACTGATTTTCATAGCGACCGTTTGAATGGTCAAGAATTTGGCCTGCTGCAGCGTAATCTAGTGGCGAGTTAAAATAATAATGCATTGCAGTGTCATCTAGTGGTGAGTAACATCAAAAAGAACGCAGTTAAAATATATATTCTTCGTGCTCAAATGGATAATGGCGTTGCAGCGCCATTATCCATTACAGCCTGTTTATTACAATGAAGTTACAGCAAAATGGAGAGTGAAAAATACTTTCCGTGTTCTAATATCCGCGTGTACCAAATTTCATCGAAATCGGTTGGACGATATTCGCATAGTAAACGGCTAAACGGAATAGAATTCGACGTTCTGCTGCGCCACCTGGTGGCAAGTTAGAGGAAAACGGATAGCATAAAAAGCTTCTCCATAATAAAAGACTTAGGTGAACCAAATTTCATGGTGCAACGGTGCTCAACGGTGCTGGAGTTTTTCAACCTCATACACACATACCAACATTCATTTTTATCTATAACCAGTGGCATTATATATCCCAGTCTCAAATAAAATCCAGTTTCAAATCTAAGCCTCGCCAAAGTGCCAACATACGCCATTTTGCAAGCGTTTTTTCAGGAAATCATTCGAAGCATTGACTTAGCAGCAATCGAAATGGGAAATGGTTCGACCGCGAAAAAGTAAAGCAAGCCTTTATTTGAAAAGTGGAATCTCTTAATACAGCCGAATTTTTTTAAATTATGAACTATAACGTGCTTTATTCCTCGTTACTCCGATGTACTAAATGAGAAGATTTCAATTTTCTGAAATTTGGCGGAATTCCCCCAACTTAAATCAATGTACTCATTTGGCGAGAATTCTGGAGATAGATCGCTTGAAATCCCTTAATAACTGCATTATTTCTTTACGGATCATTAAAATTTAACGCTGTATTCTAATAAAATCTTTGCACTTGTTTTCAAAAATCTATTTCCTTAAGCTCTCAATAAATTGCGCCAAGCCGAAATCTGTGCAAACCGCTAGAACTTACTTTCTCAAAATCGGCATTTGATCCATTTTATTTTTTCGCCAAACTAGAAAAATTTACCTATTAGCCTCGGAAATCTTCAATTGTTATTGTTTTGCGTATAAAACATTTCATTCCTGCTCTGATTTCCCATGCACACGATATTATAATTAAAAAAAATAACCTTACGAATATAAGCTAACAAAAAAAAATCATTATTATTCTTTTATTTTTACTTTGAGAATTTAAAACATTTTATTCGGCAAAATCGCCACACATGGCAACCACGATCCTTATTTCACACTTTTTTCACTACAGGGGTTACAATTACGGAAAGCTTTTGCGTGGAGAGCATAAAAAATCTCTTAAATTGCGGGAACGGGTGGACTTTCAAAGTTTTAAAGTGGACTACGATTTATTCTATATTATTTTACATATCTGTGCTAAATTTCAGGCCGATAGGTCCCTTTTTGTGGATTTGTATACGCATCAAATCCACAAACAAACAAACAAACAAACAAACAAACAGAATTTCATTTTTATTTATAAGATATATTAGCAACCCTGTAAACAAACTATCAGCTGTACTCACACCAAGATTGGAAGCCGCCCCTACCGCCCATCGACCGATCTGGCACCGCTCCGTGGTTGCCAAAGCGCATTAGAAACAACAACAATGTTGAAAATGTAGTTTAATTTTAAATTCTTACTTTTTTAGGAAATATTTGTTTCCTATAATAAGAACAGCATAAATTTTGTTTTCTTCAACTTTCGTTTTTCTTTACGTATTATGAATAATTTTTTTATGGCACTCTCATGATTTTTTTAGAAAAAGACTTGCATATTTCAGGAATGCACGTCCTTTACATGGTAAGGGGTTAGTTACACCGGTCGAAGGGAGAAAAGGACGAGTTGTACCGCTGATGAATTAAATCCACGGAAGAGTTGCACCCGCGAAATGGAGAGGAGGGGAACAATCATAGGGGAACCCTTCGGTCTCGCAAAGGGCCAGCGGTAGCGTATTTTCGAAGGGCGTCCTACAGCTATGGCCGGATCCAGTGATGTTTTTTGCGTCTCGCAAAAACCCGCGGTAACATAATTTCGAGCCCCCCCCTACAATGTTGGCCAGACCCAGTGATGTTTTGGGGGGATCTCGCAAAGGGCCATCGGTAGCATATTTTCGAGGGGGGGGGGTCAAGATAAGGATTCCAGTGCAACTCGCCCCTCGATTGATTGATAGCTGTTGGAGCGGTTGCAACTAACCCTCCTCACATTATTCACTCACATTCAGAATCTTTTTTCATACTTTGCCTAAATAGCATTTGTTATTCTATAGAATTCCTAGGTGTTATATATAAAGCCTAGGGAAAGTATATAATAATTTCATACTTTGCCTATAAACGTCCGTTCTATAGAATGCCGGAGTTTCATACCTTGACGGTAACATACATACCAAATTTCAAATCAATCGAATGTACCTTTTAACAGCTGTCGGTATAATCCACGAACACGCACACATTCATAAATGAATTCAGAAGAATTCCAAAACGTGTAAATACGTCAAAATCTCAGTCGAAATTTTTCATGATTACAATACTTTCCTACATGATACATGTTCGGAAAGTTAAAAAAAAATGAAAAAAAAAAGTTTAAAATAAGACTACGTTAAGAATAAAAGGTCTTCACGTTAATTTTCATAAAAAGTGACACTTCTAAAATTTGTGTACTACTTCCGTTCAAAAAAAAAAAAAATTCCCCATGCACTAATGAAGTAATATAAAAATTTGAGAATTATATCATAAAAGTGTCAGAGATGTGAAAATAAATATATGCTGCCTTAACCACTTTCAATATCTTTTGAAGGGAAAATGAATCGTCGAATGATCGTATTTCAGAGGTCGTACAGAAATTACGAAAGAAAATAATTTTGCACTCGAGTATTAAACTTTTACATTCTAAAGCATGTATAGCCCCTGACCATGTTTGTTTAAGGATATCTTTGAGACGTTTTATGATGAAAGGCTGATATTTTGTACATCATCTCAATAGTGTATGGAGCACATTAGACTGAGAATATTTTTGTACGGGAGTGATATAATTTTTTTCAATTTACATTTCCCACGTATCTTTTGGATAAAGAATTAAAGCATGTTACCATATTTTTGTGGGAAGTCCTATATATGCCACTTTAACATAGAACTTTTAATGTATTCATTGTCTATTAGTTGGTTTTTAACCAAGTTTATTATTATTAGCAGTAGTAGTAGTAGAAGAAGAGCATAGAACCTTTTTAAAAAATATTCAATTTTATCAACAGGGATCCATGAAGACGAAGTTTGGGTCCGTTTTACGGCCCTTTCACAAAATTATAATCGATTAAAACGGCCCTTTCACACAATTGCAATCGATTAAAATGCTCTCTATACAAAATTATAATCAATTAAAACGACCTTTCACAGAGTTGCAATCGATTAAAACGCCCTCTATACAAAATTATAATATATTAAAATGGCCCCTTCACAAAATTATTATCGATTAAAATGGCCCCTTCACAAAATTATAATCGATTAAAATGGTCCCTTCACAAAAATAGTCGATTAAAACAACCCTTCATTGCCATAGTACCATATATTTTAGTTTATTTTGTAAACTATTTAAAGAAAAAAGTGACTTTTACAATAATTGTATGAAAATTCACAAAAATGCATATTAAAATTTCCAAAATTAAACAGTTTTCACGAAAATGGGACCCTGTAAAAAATTTTTTGGATCGACTACTGATCAAAGTTATTATTTAAAATCAGTTTTTCTATTTTTATAGCTTTTCAAAAACAACTCCATGCTTTAACTAAGAATTTTAACTTTTAGAACTAATTTTTCGTCTGGTTCTTTTGAAAATTCATTTTTAGATAATAAATTTAGAAGAGTAGCTTTTTAAATAATTTAGCTGATTACTGAACACTACATGTGCACAAAATCGTGCAAATCTTGTAAAATAAAACTTATTTACAATAACCACTTAAAAACGAAAGCGTTTAAAATTTTTTTGGCCGTTAAATACTTTAATTTGTACACTGGATGGTCCTGAACTATATGTGAAAAATGTAAAGGCAGGTAGAGGAGACCACGTTTCAGAATCATATAGCAATGTGGGGTCGAAGATGTCATCTTCGTGTGCCTTTTAATAATCACTTTGGAAGAAATGGTGAACTAAAAGTGAACTTTCCGACCATTGTTTGTTAAAAACGAACATTATATTTGCACGTACAAACAAAACATTTCGCATAAATGCAATCTTTTTTAATATCGGAAAAACTTTTGTTTAATAAAAAGATAATTTTCATGAAAAACCTATATAAAGATATTTGTTTAGTGATAATTTCGAATACTTCAACTTCAAAACAAATTATCGTGTCATTTTTCAAATCCGATTTTTTTCAGGACCAATAGTGACATAGCAATGGTAATTGTATTTAAAGACAAAGAATATTTTTAATGCATTTAACGTAATAATGTATTTAATTTTTAATGCATTTAAGGACAATGTCGTAAAAATTACCAAAGAAAGAGTTTTTTGTTCAACAAAATTACCAAGGAAAGAAATTTTTCAAAATTTTTAGTTTGCGAATCACTAGAAGTTTCAATTACGAAGATTAAATTTGCTGGTTACGTAATTACGATATCAATACCTTGTACTATATTCAAATGTTCCTTTTATTCACTCAAAAACACTGATTATAAAAACAGTTCAGATTTCTATGTTTCATGCTGTTGTAAATCTCAGGTGTGTAACGCTTATGTTTTGCTTGATTATTTTAGAAGTAATTTAAATAACGAAACCTCAAAGCGTTACAAGGATAAATGCAAAATAGTAAATTAATACATCAGTGGTTGATCTAGACATACCTCAGCATGTGAATAAAATTTTAGATGCATGTATATATTCAAACAGAAAGTTCTTTAATAATTATTATTATTATTTACTTCCAACGAATGCAAAAGTCTACTTTTAATGTATTATACTTACTCCTCTTTTTCGTGAATGTGATGTACTTACTAAAACGTGTACCAAGAATATTTTGGACTCAATTTGCAATTGAAATATATCATCAAATCTGCGAAGGAATAAAAAAAGTAAAGCGTATGTAAATACGGGCTCTGATATGTATTCGGGTTTGAAGTAGATATATGGCGATTGTCGAAGTCTAGATAGGATGTTTTCACAATACGGGAAGATCTTCTTGATCTTTTCAGGAATGTTTACTACTTTATGGGCATATTCGAGAGTAAGATTTGTTCTAAAGACTGCTAAATATTGTTATAAATTATTATAAATTGTGCATTTTCATATCATATAGGATGTTTGCAATTTTTCCAAGCGAAAAATAATGTTTTTCGCCTGGAATGTACAATTTTACTGATTTCGTGTTCTGTTTTTTTTTTTCCCTTGAAAATAGCTTTCAGTGTCCATTTTTAAAAATAGTTAATACTTGTGATGAAGATCACATATCTAATTTAAAAATCATTTACTTTGGCTTTCTTTAATGTAATCTATCCAAAATTCAAGAATTCTAAATCACTTCTGTTTTCATTTTCCTGTCATTTCGGCTTTTAAATCTGTATATTTACTTTTCCCTGTATGCACTATTCTTTTTGTTCTTAATTGTTTCGTCTCTTCAGACCGGTGTGCTAAAAATAGATTATATTACGTCCGTTTGCAAAATCAACGGCCTTTTTGAGTTTCCTCTTGGCATCCTGCTGGCGTATGTTATTTAGTTGTTCCCCTGCGATGACTTTCAAATTATTTGCTCACGATTACGTCATTTTTTATTTTATTGGATTAACTTTTAGGGTTGCTCTGGAATTGGTGTTATTGGTATCAGCCAAGTGTTTGTTCTCGCCAATGTGTAATTCTGTGCTGGCGTATTTTTTAAATCATTCCACCTTAATTTCACTGTCCATATAGGACGTATTTTTATTTTCGCTGAGCCACCACCGCCGTTATTATAATGTTTCAATAGTATATGTTTAATAAAATAGTTTCGAGTATTTAAAGCCTCTTTTTATATTGCAACTAAGTGTATTTCGTACCTGGTTTATTCATGTCACAACGCAACTAAGTAAATTTAAAACAGCCCTTCTAATTAACCTTCTTTACAATACTATAATATGTTTGAGTAGTATTGTGCAATATATTAATGTCAAAGTTTGAGAAAGAATTAAATATCGAGATGCAGTCCACCTTAAAGACTACATCAATTTAAATAATTTTTATTAGATTATTCTTAGTCGAATGTCATGTGAAAGAGACTAGGAGAATGGTTGTAAGTTAAATTAAGAGTTATCATTTAAAAGGAGTGGGATGTTACACTTACATTTAATTATATATCTGTGAATCTGCAAAACCGTTATTTACGTTTCAATGAGAAGACGGTTGAGTAAATGGGGAATAAATCATGCTGTATAGCTCACACAGAATAAATTTTATTCTATCAAATCTCAAAAATTTTATTCTATCAAATTATTTTGACGAGATTTAAAGAATGAATTTATTGCTAGGAAATCTTCCGATGCTTTAGAAGTATTTTAATGTACTATAGAATATACAATAGTATGAAGTATGAGAACAATTAGGTAAGCTGTCAATAATTTTAAATAATTTTGTTTAAAGAGCATTTATTAAGGCTTTAATGGTTTACGAAATCAATTTGTCTGAAATGTTGCAAGAGCATACTTCTAACTTTTCAAAGCGGGGGAAAATATGCGATAATTTTCCAGACGTAGATGAAATAAAAAGTAGCTGTGATCTCCTGAAACATAAAAGTGCTAAATTTTCTTTGATGTTACCGATTACTCTCCCAGGAATATGTTTTATGTTTCAAAGCAAAATGAGGTGTTGATAGCATTCCAATTTTTGACACCCTAGGAGAAATTCTTTTTGAAGAAACGCTGTTGGATTTCTTTCAACATTTATTTATTCATAAAAGCGTATAGTCTGTAAAGTTATGTCCATGATGGTTACTGCTTAAAAGTTGGGAAAAAATCATGTGAAAATGTAACAGACTTGAAAGCTTTAAACTCTTCAAAAATTTCGTTTATGCTCTTAAATTCAAATACACCTTTAAAATAACGTGCAACTTAGCTAAAATAATCCAATCTTTCCGACAAGTGTGTGTTAGGTAGTGTTTATAAGTACAGATAATAACTTAGAGAGGAACAAAATTGTGTATTGAAGAATTGATATTTCAACAAATTAGACATGAGCTTCGTTAAATCTCAGTTATTATAAAGTAGCTGTGTACACAATTTATTTCATATTAAAGAATCTCGCAACATCATGAATTATATTCTATCTCATAAACATTTGCAATAACAATATTGTTTTAAAATACTCAAGTAAAGTTAGATTGAGAAAAGGCATTACAATGAAAAACTGGGAGAAGAATCTGTATGAAGGGAAAGCAAACACTAAAAACTTTTATTTCTAGTTAGATATTTTCTACAGCAGAAGTACGTGTTTGTCCCTCTTACAGTTTAGTATTGTTTTGTGAAACTCATAGTAAGCAAGAATAAATTATTAAGCAAGAAAATGACACTCACCGCTTTTATAAAGTAATGTGACTTTCCAAGAGAATTGGAGAAATGTAAAGCTAATTTTCCTGCTTCGCATTTTAAGAAAAATTGTAACTAATACCAAATTGAGAAAATTGGCTGTCTGAAATGATTTATTTGCAGATTTTCTCGCAAATTAAAATTTCCAGGCATAGCAGTAAAGACTGTAGTGTACGTTACTAATGTATATGAGTACACTCTTGACAATCATGTGTGAATACCACTGAAACAAACCAAATGTAATGAAACGGAATATTTCTCTTGTAATACAAAAGTGTCCTGATAAAGCATCTGCATTACATTTGATTTCCATTACATTACATTTAATACCAATAGCTACATCATACTGCAGCATTACTTTGATGAAACCCTCATAGACGCTGTGTTCTACATAATGTGAACACTATTTTGTTCTGCCTTACAGCATAAGAGGAGAATTCCATTTATCACTTCTTGGTTTAAAGGAACATCTTTCTGGGATAAGAGATTAAACGAACATCATTGTTTTGCAAGCGTACATATATTCATGAGAAAAGAATTGCAGGAGTAAAATATGCTCTAAAAATATTAATAATCGTATTATTTCCCCTAAATATGTTTGTAATTAAAAATATGTGGTGAAAAATTAATATGATGTTCAAGTAAAAATAACTTAACAAAAAAACGTAATTAACTATTCCCCAATGTCAGAGGGCATTTACTTTTAAACCCATGCTATTATTTCTCCTATGTGAACCTATACTATAATCTTTCTAAATTTAATTAAAAAACATTTTTCAGTCGTTTACAAATAAGTTACATTTTTCAAGATACTAAAAGTATGCATAAGTTATAAATTAAGCCAAAGCAAATATGTGTTTTCCTCCTTTTATTTATGCAGACGAACTTAATAAAGTACATTTAATGAAGCATATGGAAGGCTTACCCATAATACTTTCATAAAGTTTTAATATTTCTTTAGTTTCTCAATTTTTTTAATCTTGCACTTGATTTTGGAGAAATTTGGTGCTATGTCAATTATTGAATTTTCTTCCTAATGCACAGTGCTCTTTAATTATTATTGGTTTTTATTTAAAACCTAAAATGTATGTTAAATAGAAACTGTTTACTTAAAATTTTGAGCATTCCAATGTACACTGTAAATAATTAAATTTATAACTCTACTTCATTAACTCAACGGATTAAAACAAATCACACATGATTGTAAAAATTTAAATCTTACTGATAAATAACTTGAGATCCACCTCCAAATTGACATTTAAATAATAAAGCAACGATTACCGAAATAGTTCGTTAATATTAGCATCGTGCTCTAGATTTCCTTTAGCGATATAAAGCTTACTCTTTGATTAATATTGAATTATTATTATTTTTTTCTTTTTGAATATCGGGCAATGTATTTTATCAAATAAATTTTTTTCGGAAATCTAAAATATATGTTAAAAAGAAACCAAGCCATTTTGGATCGAATTATTGAAAATCGGTATTTGAAACGCAGAGAAATTCGCCTTTGTTAAAGCCATTTTTCTCTCCCCTCTCCCCCTTATAAATAGATACCAAAAAAAAAAATGGGTGGGGAGGGTGAAAATCACGGTTAAAATAAAGAATCCGTATATTCAAGGAGGAAAGCTTTTAACGCGAAAGAAAGTTCGAAGTCATCTTCAAAATATAATCATGGCCTTTTTCCATAAGCGTTGAACTAGATCGATTTGCCAGCGAGTTGGCAACTTTTCAATTCTCACATCTACCACTCTCTTTTACCTTGTGGCATGGGCTTGGCAAACGCACACATGCTTATTACTCATTCCTGTAAAATGAATGAAATGCTGGCTAAAAATGCAAATCTCTATTGGTTAGCGTTTGATTTGGGGTTGAAAGAACGGGGGATGAAAAATAACTACTGTGGACAACCCATTTTATTTACTGCCTGCTGATTTATGATGATGAAACTCTAGTATTATCAGTCATTTGCTTTATATTTAAAGTTTGGCAAAACGGCAGGTGAAGTCATTCAGGGCATTTTTCATATAGTGTTTGAAAATTTTAGATTTTTTTTTCACGTTTATCTAGTTTTCGTACAAAGGAATTACTATAGGTAAACTACGTGTTTTAACCACACAATGTTTTAACCCTCTGGCTGCTCAATTTCTGGACCAAAATCGCTTCAAAAATTGTGTAATTTTTTTTTTTCATATTTCAAATCTATATACATTGGAGAATTGAAATGTGCATTTTTTCTTTCTAGAAAAGATTTTTAAGATAGATTTTTATCATGACAAACTAATCTTCAGAAAAACCAATTTCAGATGATATTACATAAATTTTTTTAAAAATAAATTTCAATTTAATTACAATTTCCGTTTATTACATAATATAAGAAAATGCACCACGGCCTAACGCTTTGCAGGTTGATTGAATCAGGGTCAGATTCATCGCCGTCTGAGGAGTAGTCCAAAAAATCTAAATCACTATCACTATCAAAACTAAAATCTCTTTCGGAATTTCATAAATCATCCGTAATAGACATTCTGTCCATTGCTGAACGATTTCTACCAGCCATTTCTGATCAGACGAGGCGGCAAACAAGGGAAGTGAGAGCATTACATACCGAGTATTACCTTCCAATGCCTCAATTGAGTGGACGACTCACGACATGTGCTGGTCAAAACCTAAATGAAACGTCTAACACTGTATCTAATTTATTTCACTGGTTAACGGTGAAAACACGGGATGCTCCCCTTAATAAAGGAAGAAAAACACCTGCCCGCGAAAATCGCGGGATGAGCCAATTTTGCTACATTTGAGTTGCCCGTGGAAATCGCGGGATGATCAGCCAGAGGGTTAAACTGTAGCATCTTACAACAGCAGTAACTATGATTAGATATGTGGTAGCTTACAGGGTATATTTAAGCAGCATGTTGTTATTGTCTGACTTCTGTTTGTATAATTTAGTCAGATATACTCACTCAATGTACCTAATACTGCAGATGCACATACTTATCTGTTTTGGGGTCAGATCTTTCTTTAATACAAATCCTTGTTGAAAAATGGAGATGTAAATAGTTATTTTCAAATAATTATCAAATATAAAATTGTAACATTAAAACAGTCTCATCAAATGTCCATAACTAGGACGTTCTATTGAAAAATAACAAAAGAGACGTTTGAATATGTTGAACAGCTTTAAAAAAATAAATACACAATAAAATTGCGATATAAAGGCTTCTGTCATGTTTTACTTTTCAATTGTACAAACAAGGCGAGTGCTACCAAGTCAACATTCAAATCTTTTATAATGTAACAGATACGTAAAACTAAAGATCAGGAGATAATTATAATTGAACATGTTAACATGTAGTACGGTTAAAATAGTTTTGCACGCTCACAATATGAAGACACTTTTAGTACGATTAATACAGAAATGTTAGTTTTAGCTGATCTAAAACTTTGAGGTAGACCTAAAACAACGGTCTCGATAAAACTGATCCAACTTCTAAAATTCAAGTTAGAATGCAAAAATAATTCTGTATTTGAACGACATGACATTTGTTTAGATTCGCATCAAGTCATCAAGACTTCATAAAATTCGCACCAAGATTAAAATTACGTGAAAAGTAAAGAAATATTTTTAGGACAAATGTTATTAGAACCGCGTCCCTTGAGGTAGGTATACCTGAAACCATAGCTGATTCAAACTGACCCGACTTATAAAATTCGCGTAGCAGTGAGGATGACATAATGCTATGCTATTATGCCGTTTATTATGCCATTACCGCTCATTTGATAAATCATAATGACACTTATTTAATATGAGTTGCGGATTCCAGACTCATGGGAAGTTTTGATTCAAATTGACACATTTCGTGTTAAAAACAAAACAAAAAAAAAAGCACTGATAAAAGCAAAGTACTTAACTTTTTTATAGATATTTAACAACATAAAGTTGGGAAAAGTTACAAAATTCTTTTCAGTTCGTAACTTTTTGAAAAAATCGGTAACAACTTTGATTTTGGGTCAGAATGACCCATCTCGCGGTTCTAGTGTTAAACTTATCAAATCAGTTTTCAACATTCAAAAACAACATTCTTTAAAAAAATCCTTTTTTTTTTTGTGAACTTTAGGAAAATAAAGCGGATTTGAAATCATTTTCGGAAAAATAATTCTTAGAATGTCCACCACACATGAATTATATTTTTTTGGTGAAAGAATGCAGAGAATATCTCCGGATAAAGCTCAATTGTACTGTGTGCATTTTAATTTTGGGATTTCTGTACATTTAAGAAAACGAACTCCACGAGAGCTCCTAATTTAATTGTAATTAACTCTCTCTGCTCATTTGTGTGTAGCTGTGTAGTCACTGGCGTGCATTATCGATGGCTTGTCTGGGGTGTTCCACCCTCCCCCCAGACGGGGGAAAGCATTTCATTGGTGGGCTGTGCGTGATAAGTACTCTCTAACTAAACCACGAGTCTTTAACTAGAATACTAAACTATTATACACACAAACTTAATATCTTTTGCCGTAAATAAACTTCAGAGGATTAGTGCTGTTAAAATTGGTGATTACATAAGACGGAAGTCTGGGTTGGGTTTTTTTTTTTTTTTTTGTAAAACGTATGTGGATTTTTACGAAAGATGAATAATTAGTTTAATGTATGTTTCATAGAAGTGAGTTTGAAATGACATGTTTTAAAATTACTGAAGCCAGTTTTTTAATTTGGGTGGCACGTTCGAAATTTCTAATTTCTTGCAGTGTGAGGCAGACGTTCAAGTTCCCTGTGTTCTTAGGAAATAGAATGTGTGGGCAATACAATACAATATTTATTAATTAAAAATTATAATTAAAAACTTTGAAAACTTTCAGAACTGCAAATTCAACTATAAAGTGTTCAAGGTATTCGAATGCGTTAATATGAAGAATTTTGCAAAGTATTGTACCTCATTTAAAGAAGCAAATCTGAACTAGTTGAGACAACTACTTCATTTGTACTGATGTCGGATATTTATACCCTTGAATGACGTTATGACAGATTTCAGTTGTACTCAAAGCACATATTTGTTTGCCTATAGTAATCATTAAAAATGAGTAATGAAATAAAACTTAAGTTTCTAAAATTTCAGGAAATTTTTTCTGTCCTTCCCCCCCCCCCCAAATTAAATTTCATTTCATTCTGAAAAACATACTAATTTAAGAATAATAAAGTATTTTATCAACTATACTACCAAAATAAACTACATAAAAGCATTACAGATTATCGAAAGCATTTTTAAATATCAGCGTTATTTGAACAAGAGATTAGTTAATTTCAAATATTTTGGTTCCAGTGGCGTAGCCAGAAATTTTTCAGCGGGCGGGGGGGGGGTTACGACTACTAATGCAACTCACTTATATGTATACGTGTGTGTGATAAGGGAGTGAAGAATATACATATTTTATGGAGAAAAATTCCACATGGGGGGGGTTATGAACCCCCTATCCCCCTTTGGCTACGCCACTGTTTGGTTCTTAGAATGCTTGTGCATTGTTTGTTAGTATCCAAGGCAATACAAAAAATGGCCTTTGTAATCAAAATTAGCTTATAATTTAAATTACCATTTTCAAAAATTAAATTGCGCTTTGAAATGCTACAGAAATATATATATATATATATATAAACTGTATTAAACAGTAGCCACTTTTCAATAACTATATAGTGAATGAACACTTTATATTTTTCACCCTCGTCTTCTAAACTGGTTTTTGAAACTATTCTAATCCACATATTTGTATACATACCCTCGAAAATTGACCTGCAAATAGACAATATAGTGGAGTTAGTTTTCCTACATAGCAATTAAAACTTCTGAATAAATTTTTGAAAAATCTTACTTTGTGCATAATTACAATCTACTTTGTCCGCAATTACCCAAGATGAGTTTTATTAAAAGCTCATATGAAGCGGGGTGAAATATGGAGAGTGGTGAACTTACAAACAGTCTTATCAGACGGTTAAGTGTGACTGATGAGTCTGTATGCAGCCTGGCGGAAGACGTGAAGCACTTGTGGAGATAGTTACTGTAAATTCTGCTCTATGGCATTGCAGTTGTTTGAATAGTAAGTGGGGTTAATTACAGTAGATATCTTTATTTTACGAAAGCTCTAAGTAAAAATGAAATTTAAAGTTCTTCATATTAGCTAGTGAGTATTCAAGCTACAGATAATGGAAGCCACGTCTGAATAACAATTACCCACTAAAAATTAATAAATTATCTCTATCTTATAAATGAATAATAAAACAAAGCAGACACTTAAACTGAAAACAACAAAAATTTATTGAGCTCTGGCTCAATGTTTTGATTAGAATAGGCTGATGTTGAAACAGCAAAAGTAGTAATTATCGTTATTGACATCGCAGTCAAACTTCTGAAATTATGATATCCACAACGGAGATAGCGACTTAAAAAAATTCTGGCCACCAAGGAATGGAGTAAGATAGAATTGTGAAAGTAGTGACCGCTAAATTTTTAGTAGTATCGTGCAAATTTTATTAATGTAATTCAAGTAATATTCTCAGTTTTCTTTTTAATGTATTTTAATTGAATGTATCGTTTTTTGTGGGGTTTTTTTGTGTTTAATAGTTAAATCAACTTGCAAGTTTCAAGGATGTTATCATTTCATATTTTGAAATAAACATCGAAATTTAAAAATTTGATAATTAAATCATCTGAAAATATTGATTTGTTTAAGCAACAGACCTTTAATTAAATACTATGATGAATTCTCTTTATTCTTTTAAAGACTTGTAGTTTGTAGTTATTAATATTTTTGTTTATAATGAAGTAATCTTTTTTCGTTTTAAATTAAACGAATTTCCCTCGTTCGAATTTGCTTCATTATAGAACTTGATAGAAATACATTTATTGTTCTGTCGCATTTGTGTAGGAAGTAATTTAATTTCTATTTCCGGAAGAATTTAATCAATATGAAAAACTTTTTCATTTTTAAATTGTTTTTCTTTTGTTAAATATTCTGATGATTATAAAAAATGTTCTCATTTATTTAATTTTAAGATAACAGCAAATTAGTTTTTTTTTTTCCATTTTTTAACTCTGTCCGTAAATATATTTGTTGTATTATGCTTAAATTTATGAATTTTCCACAACTGCCATTAATGAGGTTTTTAATCTAATTTTCTAATTGTTTATGTAACTTTTTATGTTCAACCAATTTTAAACTTAGTATGAACTTAACAAGCACAGTACAGATTTCCTAATGTGTGGAAATATTTAGCAATTCACATTTTAATATACGTTTTGCATGTTTAAAGAATTGGTTTCTTAACTATACATAACTCAAGGCAAACTATTTGGATTATTAAATTTCAATTGGGTTTCTTATTAATTCAAACTTACTTGAAACAAACGGTTGAATGTTGTTCGTAAATCAATATTTAATTTCAAATTTACCCTTCCATAAACTAAAAATTTTGATCAAATATGTTCGGTGTTTTTTGAGTAGCTCTAATCCTCACCAAAATACCATATCAAATAAAATGGTATTTTTCAACTGCTTAGCTGGAGCTTTCAATTTATAAAATTTTAGAAAACATTCTTGCATACCAATCATGATATACGCTCATGCGCTGCTATGTTTTACTTCATAAACGAGTTTTCCAAAACTCCTATTTACTTATGTGAATTAAAAGGATGTTATAACAATACGAAAAGGCTGACTAAAGTTAGAAATAAAACTATTAAAATTTATCTGATAATCAAGCTTTCTATTGATGCGCTCTTTTTATCGCAATCAAAACCCTTTTCTCTTTATTGAATTTGAGATATTAACTTCCAATGAAAATAAACTACTTTAAAATATGAATATGGCCGGATTGTATACAAAACTATTGAAAGTATCACCTCTCAGATACCTTACATTAAAATTTGTGCAGATATCTACTTTTAAATTTTCTTTTTCTTTTATAAAGCTGTAAAAGTATTTCTGCATAAAGAAAAAAATTCTCCCAATTCATACATTTCACTTAAGTAAGCCTCAAAAAGACTATTTGAATAACATAAAATAATATTAGCATTTAAATACAAGACTCTTTGAATAACATAAAACAATGTCAGCATTTTAATACACATGAAAAATAGACATGCAATATCCGCTGGTTTCAGTGCTGGTAATAATCTAGCAATATAGATTTATCTTCTGAAAGTTCTTTCTATTGGCCTTTTTCAAAAAAGTAGTTATCTTCTAATTTTGTGGTTAAAATGTTACATAATTAATCATTTAAAACAAGGGGCAGCTGAACTATAATTCCGCTTTTATGTCTTTCTCTTTGGTTTTTAAATTGGTGATTGGTTTCTTTTTAGAGTTACATCACAGTGGAATAGAATCATTTATAAAGAAACATGTGTTTTTACAACCTTCCTGATTATTTAATCTACCCTTCAAAAAGTTAATGTTAATTGAAACATGTTCAGATTTTTTTTTTTTTAAGTATGTGGAATGTAGATTAGAAATTTTCTAAAAGTAGCAAGCTGGTGTAACTTGCTGAAAATAAATGAATGAAGTAAGCTGAAAATAACTTAAATACGAATTAAATATATTGCTATAAGCAACGGAGAATGTTTTTATCGTTAAGTGCGAACTTATCTTCGCCTTTTTAGCAGGTTTCCCCGCCCCTATATGACCAACCAGGGATAAAGTTCCCCATTTCATTCCCTATCTCCCTTTTTCTACCGGAAACTTGGGACCAAGTTGTGCGCTTACCTATCTGTAAAGGGATTTTTTTTTTTTTTTTCATTCTCTTCATGTCTTTTATTCCGCTAGATTATTTTTCTAAAACTGATGCGAAAATTAAATTATCGTGTCCACACATCAATGAACTATACGATATACATAATTTATTCATAGCTTATTGCTTCACAAACTTAAAAACTTACGGCTTGGGCATATAATAGCTGTACAAATAATGTCAAAAGAAAATACCCAAATTAAGAAAGTTTCAAGTTCATATTTTTTTACCTCTCACTAATGATTTATTTACCTTTAATAAAAAGTATTTTCCATTTATCAGAAGTTCAGTTATATTTATTTTTTCAGTTTAAACAATACATACTATAATCTATATAGATTATAAAATAATTATTTTTTCACCGTGTAAATCAGCTTTGTAGCTAAAAATTTCAGATTATTAACAGCATTAAAATCAAATTATAAATAAATGCTTAGGTTCTACTTTATAATGCTATGACTAACTAGTAAGTAAGTAAATAAATAAATTTCTTACTTCAATGATTCTCACTTTACTTTTATATAGCATAAATTTATATAAAGAAAAAAGCATTTTAGTACCTATCCTAAAGAAGATTTAGAATAGTATAAACGAAAATCAACCTTCAAAAGAAAAAAAAATGGCTTCAAAGAAGCATTATATGTGACAAGTATTAAAGTACTGCATAAATACTTAAGAATATTTTGAAGAAAGAGAAAAAAAATCACAAATTCTTCGGTGAAGATATATTAAAAACGCAGCGGCTATTCATGCAGTAAAAATAAAGCAGAAAGAAAAGCAGTAGACGTAAAAATTGTTATACTTTAAGTATTAAAAATGAGTCTTCCGAATAATGTTCTGGCATTTTAATACGGTGAAAGTATTAAATATCATTCCTTGGTTTTGTTTTTCTATAACAAAGTATTATCCGTGTAAGAAAAGTTTCTTTTAAAAAGTGATTTGATAATGTAACAAAAAATTATATAAATAAGTGTTAGTATTTTACTTGGCAATATGATTTATTTGTCATCCAAAGCTAAATTTCAGTGATCCACTTGAGGTAAATTGTAGATGTAGTCTGGAAAAAGTTTTTATCCGAGAGGTATTAGATGGCAAATTAAGTACTTCTGTAGTATTAAACGAGATAAAACTCTTCAAAAGTCTGACATACATTACAAATAAATAGATAAAATATAAGTTTGAAGTAATGATTTTTAAATTTAGTTAGTTACCCTCATCACAGAACGATTTCTCTTTATTCATAGAAGTTTAACAGTTTTGAATGTTGTAGATTTTTTTAGCAGCGTTTGAAAATTCAAATGTTAGTTTTTCCGGAACCAAATAGTTTCAAAAATATCATTTTTCCTTTGAAGAATGTGGAACTGGTTTCACGCTTAGAAGACGAGCAGCAATTCTTTAGAAAGGTTATGCAAATACAGCAATTTTCAGAAGCATTGTAATTTGTTATGGTATTATCAGACTCGGAACAAAACCTAGTCAGGATATTAAAGTATTATAAAATCGCCATCAAGCATATTTTGTCGTGTCTATTCATACTGTAATATATACCAGAACTATATCAGCCACTGCCAATAATTTACGTTATATTTTAATATAAACCGAACCAAGAGATAGTGAACTACTATTCCTATAAAATTGAACATTTGTCATTGGAGCAAATTTTGCTAGTAAATTGTATAAAGGTACTTTGTCATACTTATTGGCTGATTTTTAACATTATTTCATCAAACTAGTATCTGTAATGAAAAAGCTTTTCTCAGAGTAGGTTTATATAAGCAGTATAAATAGTCTTTTATATGTCAAATACAAAATGGGGCTGTGTAAGGGAAAAAATATTTTCTCTATTTTGTATTAATTATTTTCATTATAACTGTGATATTCTTTTTAGGTAATACATAAAGATATTATTTACTTAAGATTTTCTTGGTTTCATATTGAAATATACTCAAAAAAAATATTTTTTACGTTCTGTAAGTAACTTTTTTATGTTATAACTCACTTATAATGTATTTATTTTTGTATAAACGACTTATTAGTAAAACTGTGTATTTTTAGTAAAGTTATTTAACTTACTATCCCGACCTATTTATTTTCCATTTTAACACCCTGTCACTCAGAAGTGTACTCATTTGTGAAGTTTTCGATTACTGGCCATTGCCATTAAATTCAGCCGGCGAATAACACACAAACAAATAATGTTTTCGGGGCACAAAATATAGACTGTCTCTCTCCGCAATTTCTGAATCCCTCAAAAAAAAAAAAAAAAAAAAAAAAAAAAATGCTTCTTCTTTTGAAAATAGAATATTCCAGATTCATACTTGCTGCTTCTGTCTAAGGTAAAAATGATGGAAAGAAGAAGAAATTAAAAAAAAAAAAAAATGTTTGGATAGTCTAAATAAATGGAAGCACAGGGCAGAAAATGCCGAAATTGTGAAGGCGTCCTAATTGAAAACCTTTCCCCAGCATCACTACCTCCCCCCCCCCTTGTCCTCCTTCCTCCCTTCAACTCCCTACCCCCCACCCCCACCACCTCCAGGGATCGATTTTCCTTAAATGCCAATGCTTTTGAGATAGCATTTAGCGCGCGTTGTGCTGCCGTATCGAAATTGGAAAAGGAACGATTTTTCAACTCGGGATCGAAGTCTCTGGATTCAACAAGTAAGAGAACTCCTGGGGGGGGAAAGAAGGGGAAAAAAAAGGGGGGGAAGAGGAATCGTGAGTGGAGGTGGAGGTGGTGAGGGGGGGGGGAGAAAAAAATTGGCAAAACCCAGCTTTTGTCTTTTCTCTCCCGTTTAAAAAATGACGCGAAATATTTTTGAGGGTGAACAAATTTTCTTGCCGGTACGGACGAGAGGGTGTTAAAATGACTAGACATTACATTTGAGGGTATTTAGGGATGCGTCTGTCTCAGTTGTTGTTATGCAAATGAGTTTCGAGGAGAAATAAGCTGGAGGAATACGCTTTGTTGAGGTACCGGTTACTTTGATGAGGATATAACTAGGTAGAAATATGTATGCAAATGTTTATCTTAGCATTTCAGACGCGACTGTTGTTGTCTCGAAGTTATTCGATGAAGTGGCGTATGTGCATTCTTTCGTTTGATAAAATATTTCAAACTGAAAGATGAGTGATATAATGTACAGGATTCAAAATCAAGTACTATGCGTGTAAATATACTTTGTAGGAAATATTTATCAGTTTGTTGAATGAATGTTTTTGTATACTGAATGCTGTCTAGTTGCATTTTCGGCTACATAAAGCAGATGAAAATTTTTATGTTCGGTTTTATTTCTATTGTTGTATGGTAGAAATATAGCTATACTTATTGCAATTAATTTTCGTTTATGGTTCTGAATGTATTTAGTGTCACTCATCAAATAACTTCATTTTGAAAACTTTACTTAAGATTTAGTGGTACTTATAAAACAAGCAGTGCAAGATGCTGTAAAGGAGCTTTAATTAAAACTATTTAAAATCTGATAACTGAAATATATATCGGCGATAACGACTACATACTGTCTAGCTTGGGATAATAGCATGTGTATACGTACAGTGAAGTTGAAGTAAAGTAATTAAAAATACACTTGGCGAAAGCAAATTTCTCTTTGGTTATAACATGCACTCGATAGCCAAAATAAACTTTAAATGCAGGATTACTACAATTTTAGTCCAATAGCCAGTGATTGGTTAAATTTGAAAGTTATAGCATGACAACGAAATTTACTGAATGTAAAAATGTAAACCGAAGTAAGTCAGTTCGGGGGTGGGTGGGTGGGGGGGGGGAAGGGGAGGAGAAGGAGGTTGATAAGGACGAGAAAAAAATGAAGTTTGTAATGACAGACAACATAAGCTTTATTGTTGGAACTCAAACGCCGCTTTGAGTGACGAAGATTAAGTTACAATCTTCAAATAGTAATTAAGGCAGAGAGAAAAAGAAAAAGTTCAAAGCAATTTAAAAACGACTGATTTGAGGTATAATATTATTTAACACTGCTTAAATGAGATGCGAAAATAACAGTTAACGGATAGTACAAAAAAAAAAGCTATTCCTAGCGTAAAAAGAAAATAAAACCGTAATACTGCAATTTTTCATAGCCAAAGTGAGCAAATTATAAAGAAGGCAAACCAAAAGTGAAAATAACCGTTTTAAATGGAATTGTATTTAAAAAGAAAAAACTCAAATCAAAAAAGATATGGTACTATAAATCCCATATGTAATTTAAAGAATGTGATCCACATCACACATACATTTTAAGAAAAAATGATAGTTACTGACGTAATTTGTGCGCAAAATTTCTTTACGGAAGCTGCTTTGTTTTCTAGTACGTAGTAAAGTATTGATTAATACAATGTGCATTTCTTCTTAAACCATGTTTCAAATTTTTATGTTTAGAATAGTTATTGCATGGGGGTGTTAACCACCAGGCTAGGGCTATGGCTATGCCAATGCCAGATGTAGTTATAAATGTGCCTTAAAAAATACATTCGTGAAAATATTATCTACGAAGTGGCCCATAATTTGCCTTATAGGTGAAGAAAAACCTCAACAGCTTTTTTTTTTTTTTTTTAAATACATTAAGAATGTTGTATCTACAATCGCAGTTTGGAATCTTAAAATGTAAATGTTTGGGCTATTAATTTCCTGAAATGTCCGTCTATTATTCTTTGCAATAGATTCACAAATATTAGGTTTTTTTTACACGTGAAGTAATATTTTTTATCGCAACTTGTGATGGCAAGATGCCAGAGAAAATCTTTTAAGAATTGTGACTGGTAGCGTTATTGAAAAATAAGCGTTATACACATAATTTCTTTTTTTAAAGATAAAAAATGGTGTCGAAATTTTAGAAAACTTTGGAAGCTCAAAAAAATTAAATACGCAAATTTATTATACTGAGATTTAAGAAAAAACAAAGCACAACTGTAATGTTGTTTGATTTTTCTCTTCGGTGCTTCATTTTTACTATCCGATAAGTGTTCATTTTCTTGAAGTAAATCAAAATCTAAACAGTCAGTAATAATTAAGACTTTATTCTTTTCGAGAAAGTTGAATAAAAAACCCGGTATTGTCTTTTTTGTGTACTTTGGTTGAATAAAATTAAATGAATTAATTTTTTTAAAGATTTTTTGAAGAAGTACGGCCTAGATTTAAGATAAATGATTCAGTTTTTTCTTGACAATGCTTTTCATATTTCGCCGCCCAGGTGGTGTAGTGGCTAAAGTACCAGTCTATCACGCCTTGAGACCGGGTTCAATTCCCGGTTTGAGCTTGGGCTTCGTCCCTTCTTAGGGGGTAATGTCGCACCCATAACAGATTGGGCGATACCTTCGGGGCGTTTTAGTGGCGAATACCTAATAGGTAAGTGTTCGCCTGTTACATATTTATATTCTTAAAGGAATAGAATGGTTTAAAAGTTCTTAAAGGAAAGAACCAAAGTTCTTAAAGGAATAAAAAGTTCTTAAAGGAAAGAACCAAAGTTCTTAAAGGAATAGAATGGAACAATTCCATAGATTGCACGAAGCAGTTACTTAAATTTCAGCCAAATTACAAACAATTCTTCCCACAAGTCTAATTCCGTTTCTACTGAACAATTCACATAATTCAACAGCTCCTTTCCTGAATTTTTTTTTATTTCGATTTTGTTGTTTACATCTGGAAAAAAAGCATGTTATTGTGACAAAAATCACAGTATAAGTAAATTTTAACGATTTTTATTCTTTCTACAATTACCATGCACCGACAGAGAGAGAGAGGAAAAAAAATGTATCATCAGAATTTCCCAATCTTACTCGGAAGTATTGAAAACATAACAACATACAATTTTCTCATTCATTTTACTTAACGTTTTAAAACATGATTTCAAACGAAATAGTTTTTTCTTCCCATACATACATATTTTTTTAATTTTCCAAACCGAAGCTAAAAACCATCAGCTTCGATCGCTTTTGGGTTTCTGTTTCCAAACCATCCTCGTTTAAGAACACTTAAAAACTGCTGTGAGCTGCATCCTAATTCTCATTAATTTCAGCAGTGATAAGAGTAACTTACACTGTTCTTTTTAGTACTTTTTAACGATAACAAATTTCATAATGTTCATTTAATTGCAGCTTGGGGCTAAGTATTTTTCTTATGCAGCATAATTGGCTGCTCTTCTAAATCGCATTTTAATTACTCAACTTGATCCGATAATCTATTACTTAACGTCTTTTCTATTTATAACTGTTGAACAACATTTATAATGACTGGTTTCTTTTTTTCTTCATGCATCATAAACAAATAGGCCTCACTTTTTTTGCTTTTTTTTGTTCTATTTTGAAATTGTACTTGGAAGACGTACAGTCTAGATTTGGGATGAATAATTTCGGGCTTTTTTTTCTGGGTGTTTCCCGCGTGAATAAGACTTTATTCTTTTCGAAAAAGTTGAATAAAAAACCCGGTATTGTCTTTTTTTTGTGTACTTTGGTTGAATAAAATTAAATGAATTAATTTTTTAAAAGATTTTCTTTGAAGAAGTACGGCCTAGATTTAAGATAAAGGATTCAGTTTTTTCTTGACTATGCTTTTCATATTTCGCCGCCCAGGTGGTGTAGTGGCTAAAGTACCAGTCTATCACGCCTTGAGACCGGGTTCAATTCCCGGTTTGAGCTTGGGCTTCGTTCCTTCTTAGGGGGTAATGTTGGTCCCCCATAACAGATTGGGCAATACCTGCGGGCCGTTGTAGTGGCGAATACCTAATAGGCATATGTTCGCCTGTTACATATTTATATTTCATCTTTATTGTCCACTGGTTGGAAAATAAATATTTCTCTCAATTTATTTTAAAAAGTATCTTTGTGAAGCAGATAATTACTTTATCATACTTTAACAAAATATTTACTCTTAATTTAATGTTGAAGCCTAACTAAACCAATAGCTAAAACTATTTTAAAAATTTAAATATTTTAATAGAAAAATAAGTATGAGGTGAAATCGTTTTGGCTGTAATATGTGCAATAGCATTTAACAATTGTAAATTCGATAAATTTCGGAAGTTAAATTAGTTATTTCTTTCAAACTAAAAATAGGAAGCATACATAACATATACAAAATATTGAAAGATGTTAGGTACTTATCGGCGTATCACAGCCTGAAAATTAAAAATTTTAGTTTTTGGATTATATAATCTTGTGCATGAAGTGAAGTATTTGTGTTGCTGTACGTTTTATAAATAACAGAGAGTTGATAGTTAACGGTGATTTGAAATAATTACATTAGTGGAACTGTGTCGGGATTGACTGTGGTATTTAGCATATTTACAAGAAAGGCTTAATTTATGTATTTAATTTTCTTAATAATAAAATGAAATAAAAATTTGACATCTTCCGCAGTTTATACGCATCAGGAGTTTATTTTAGAATAGCAAAAGGAGTTGTGTGGACTTCTCATTTTTTTTTTGCCGTTAAAGAAAGTTATGTTTAACCCTTACAGCATTCACAAGAGTTTTTCTGATTTCTTTTATATTTAAAATATATTTGTGATGAAATGTTTCTTACATAATTCTATACTTTATGCAAGGTAAATACAAATAGAAATATATATCAAATGCAAAGAAACTCTGAAAATCATTTCTGATGCTCTATTTCCAATCGGCATCACTGAGGCTGAAATAGTTAAAATGGGTAATTTTTTTTACATACGAGAAGGGTAAAAATTACTGCATATGAGAAATTTTACAAAATAAAAAGCCGATACTAAAAAAAAAAAAAAAAACAATCATTTCATTGTTGCATATCAACTTAGGAAGGTATAAAATTACAAATGTTTGCGAAATGGGACTTTTAAGCTAAAACATTATATATATCTTACTTAACTGGATAGTCACACTTCATAAGAACAATTGCACGTATGAAATATACTCTATTATTACTAAAATAAAAAGGAAACTAATAAATACTTCTAGGATTAAAATAATCAAACTGGCAATGTAAATAAGTAGCTTGAGTAAGAAAATATGAGCAGAAAAATCGGGAATGTTTATCCAATTTATTTTATTTTATACGTTGTGAATGAGTCAAAAAATTAAAGAAGTTACTGGCATAAGGAGACTTGCTTATTTAATTAAAATGGTACCAATAACACTTTTTTTGAATAATCAATGTCATTGAAATAAACAAACAAAACAAATATATATATATATATACGAGACGTATTCGGAAAGTAAGTACCGTTTTGAAAAAATAAATAAATAAATAAATAAATAAAAAATAATAGTAATTTTTTTTCAAGTCAATTTTATTTTTACATGAAAGATCATATCATAAATAATTTTTCTACATAGCTTCGGCCAATATTCAAACACATATCGAAGCGGGTTACCAGCTTTTCTATACCTTCTTCATAGAAACTTCCCGCCAATGACAATAACCACGACTCCACAGCATTTTTCACCTCATCGTCGGATCCAAAGCCCTTGCCGCTTAGCTCGCGCTTCATGTGCAGGAACAAGTGGCAGTCGGACGGGCGCAAGTCTGGGTTGTACGGCGGGTGATCGAACTGCTTCCAAAGAAACTGTCGAATCGCCGTTTGAGTGTCACCAGCAGTATGGGGCCGAGCATTATCATCAAGAAACAAAATTCCTTTACTGACTATAAAACTCAGCCGGTTTCACACATTCCTTGCGTTCCAATAATCGAATGACAGCTCGAATATCACAGTCGGCGGGATCAGTCATTGACTTAAACATTTTAAATGTGTACAGAAAACTGAATACACAACGTAGGGCAACCAAAATGGCGTCAGTTGAGAGCCAGTGAAGAAGGAAGACGAGTGCGCATGCGCGGAACGCCGACCGCAGCGTTGCGGCGGCGGTACATTGAAACGGTACTTATTTCCCGAATATACCTCGTATATATAAATATAAGCTAGAAATACAACCTTAAAAAGAAAAATTATATGTTTATTTTGGGGGCTTAAACAGATTGACTAGAAACCCTTATCACCAGCAGATAGTTTTTTAAAATGAATTTAAGTGTTGGACAGTATGCACCAAAATATTAATTAAAATAGTTTTTGAATTTTAAAAGAAGAATTGTTTTCCTTATTTCATCCCAATTCGTAGAATTTATTCCCTACACATATTTTCAGACATACACAATTTGCCAGCAAAACTTCCGAGAGTGAAAGAGAAATGCGCTTTACTCAAACAAAAGTTCTGCTTTGGAATAATTTATCAAAGGCACGGGTCATTAGACCTTACGGGCAGAAAAACGGCGAAATATTTAAACCATTTCGCATTTTCCAAAAATAATTACAACATGTATCTCTTTCAACTGGTGCTAGATTACCAGAACAATCAAAAATCGCGTTTGCAGAAACATTCATCTTAAAGAATGGCTCAATACTCCCGTTCCCGAAAGATTTTCTACTTGAGAAATCTGTGCGCAATGCCCAAATGAAGATGACTAGCGTCTCGAGCAGGAATTCCTATTACTCCTTAAAATAAGATTACTCTAAAAGCGTCTAGATATATTAAGACGTCAACGCTGATTTTTATGGCCCTAATACACGAACATGAGCTCTGCATGAGGGTCGTTAAGAAGCAGAAAACATGCCATCAAAAATAAGTGTTCTTGAAATTACGCTTGTCGTCATTTGGTTGAACAAATTGACGGATTAGAGTTGTGCCGGGGAGGAGGGGGCAGAAAAAATTGAGGTGGCTTTGTTCTTAGTTCGATAAGCTATATTTAAAATGCGATGAAAATATAGGTGATGAGTGTTAGATGCTCTTTACAGAAATAGATAATACTTTAGGTATTATGGATGTTTTTGGAACCCGTTAGAACTAAGTCTTTAAAAAATATTAAATGACTAACAAAATATGTGCCAAAGTATTTCCTTTTTTTTTCATTAGAAAACTATTAATGTTTTCATTGCGTAAAGTATTGAATATCCCTATTTTGTCTTGCTTTGTACATGATAATTGCAGATTATTGTAACAGATTTTATCGGCATCTAACGTGACATGCATAACATTGTTAACCTTTTGAGACGCAACCCTTTCCCAATGCTGAAAAAATTGCAGCCGTTGCCATCGCTCGGCTTAACTACCAGCAAGAGGGCGGACGATCGAAACGTACATCGCGTGCCACAAATCTAGAGATCTTTTTTTGGACGCAGCTGTCTGTGCCGCACAGCCAGCTGCGTCAAAAAAGGGCCTCTAGATCTGTGGCACGAGATGACCGTTTCGATCGTCCTCCATCTTGCTGGTCGTTAAGTCGAGCGATGGCAACGGCTGCTCTTTTTTCAGCATTGGGCCATCTATCCAGCTGTTCTCGCATTCTTCCATTTTTCAACAGATGTCAGTGCTATTAAAAATAATCGTGACCCTTTTTTGACGGGAAAGGGCGTGCTAAAAAGTAAAGGATTCTCGTGGAGCTATTAGACCCCCAACTATTTTTATAGAAATCCAATCTATTCTTCGTGACTGGCAACAGTCAAAACGTCAGAATTCGGTGTTCCCAGGGCGGGAACACTGCGCGTTAGAGGGTTAAAAAATATTAAATGACTAACAAAATATGTGCCAAAGTATTTTTTTTTTCTTTAGAATTTTTATTTCTTTAGAAAGAAATATTGTCCAAGTATTCATCAGCATTTTATTTTCTAATAAAATATTTTCTGGTATTAGAATCTATGTCACTGTGAACGTAAATATTTTCATCCATTATTATTTCGATATTTACTCCTGGCAATAAGGAACATAGATCATGATCTGGGTAAGTACTGTTGAACACAAATATAACTCAACTCGGCAGTACCCTATACACTTCAGCTTTATTTTTGAAATGACGCGTGCAGTATCAAAATAAAACACTCATTTTGTTCCAATGATTTTTTTCTGAACAGACGTCACGTGTTTGATATCTGATTTGAATATCATTGTTCTAACTATAGCGTATTGGCTACATGGATTATGCTACAGCAGAGTAGTGCCCAAGTGAGCTACTTAAATTCAGTTACTTATAAGATCATTTTTCGGTAAGGATGAAAAGTCATCTCAAGCAATAAAAATTCTCAATGCTTCATGCTTTACTATAACGTCTATAACGTAAGTAACGTAAGTTTACTATAACGTAAGTTTAGATGACTCGAAAGGGCAGCTGGTGTAAAATACTCCATGTTATAACAAAAGAAGTTATCCTAAAAGAGTGCCTCTTTATTAATGACTACCGCTATTTTAATTGAGTTTTTATAATAATGCAAGAAGGCAATATTCACTATTTTGACTTTCCAAACATGTACCATGCATGTAAGGAAGTATTGTAATCATGAAAAACTTCGACTTCGAGATTTTCGTGTAATGACACGTTTTGAGGTCTTCTGAATTCATTTATGCTAATTTTACGAGATGTATGTATGTGTGTGTGTGTGTGTAATGTGAGTGAACACGATAGCTCCTAAATGAGGCATTCGGTTGAGCTCAAAGTGGGTATATATGTCATAAACCACCGTCGCAAGACCAGTATGCAGTTTGGTGTGTATAGGACGTAGTTTTTTTTACAGGGCTTCGACAAAGATTTCTTTTACATTATGGCCTAGAGAAAATTATTGAATGTGCGCTAGCGTTTAAACGGTACATTCGATTGAACTCAAATTGAAAAAAAACTAAGAATTTTTGCTGAATTATTCATCGATTAAAATTTATTTAAAGGCTTGGTAATGATCTTAATCGTAAGTGTTCGGAAAGTCGAGTGGAGTCACTCCAGATTTTTAATATTCCAATAATTTGGATGGTTTTCTCCGAAGCGTTGCTTAAATACGGGATAGGGTCCCTTAGAAAGTCTCCCACGGAGGGCATTCTCCCTATAGGCTTGGACCCTAGCGCAGTCAATCGGCCTTAATTCACAAACAAACAAACAAACTAGTATTCATATTTGAATACTAGTATCGAGATCCGTAATAAAAATCTTAGAGACTGTTACGATTTGCAGAAGACTGAATGCTTTACGTGGGGGATGCACTGTAAATGTCAAATATATACAAGCATATAAATTTTGAAGGCGGAGCTTCAAAATTGGGCAAATACGAGAGACGTTCTGAAAGTAAATTTCATCATTTCACGACGAATGTCTGTATGTTCGTGGAGACTATGTCGAAAAACATTGCAAGGTTGTATTGATTATTTTTTTTAATAAAGTATCCGTGTGACAAAAAAACGACGAAATTTTATTTTTGGAACGTCCTTCGCAATAGGATAATTTTACATTTCAGTCGGTTTTACGTATTTACATTTTTTGCCAAATAAGTTTTAACAAATGCGATTCATTTCCGCCCCACCAGTGGCCGAGAGCACAGCGCTCTGAACTGGGCGACAGAAGGTGCCTGGTACAAAACCAAGTCGCGTCCGCCGACCTAACAGTTCGGAGTTTTCCCCGGTTTCTTTCTAAACTTATCGTAAATACGGGTTAGGATCCCTTAAAAAGCCCCAACCTTCGGCCTAGACCCCACGTGTAGCTAATTTGCCGCAATCCCACAACCCACGATTAATTTCCTATTTAATTTTGATAAGCATCTTTACTCATAAAATAATTTTAAATGACTGCCAAAATGTAATAATTTAATAATGATGAAATAATTCTGTGATAAAATAATTATCACTTTTAGCTGTACTTCACCTGAAGGAACTTCACGTTCCGTTTAGACTGAAAAAAATGCTATTAAAAGGCTATCAAGAACATTTCTTATGACCTTAATTGTTCCCCGACACTAAACTTATCTCGGCAAATTAAATAAATGCTGCTAGATTTCCTTTAGCAGCTTTTTCTTTTTCCCCCGGCTTACTCCTTTAGTTAAGCAAATCATTTTGAGACTCGTTTATTCAGCGCAGTTGGTCTCACCATGTGGTCATTTCACTTGGGATCGCCTGAGATTGTAAACGGAAAAAAAGACTTCTAAATGGGGCGATACGTTTAAGCATGTTCAGAAAATGAAGTCATCTGAGAATGGAAAATTTCGGTATAAATTATTTTGAAACTGCTGAGATATAGTTTTACGGTGTTTTTTGTTTTTTTTTATATACACTGGAAAAAATATTCAGTGAATATTGTTGATAGGGATGGACGCGAGACGAAAAATTGGTGTCTCGCGTCTCGCAAAACAGCCTAAAAGCTTATCTCGTCTCGCAAAAATCCCTATATCATAATGTTAAAAATGTTTGTCTCGTCTCGCAAAAAAGCTGTAAATCTCTGTCTCGTCTCGCAAAAAGTCGTCTCGCGTCCATCCCTAATTGTTGACGCTATCTCACCAAATATTTTTGTTGAATCAATGAATCTTTCTTTATTTTGTCCAATTAGCAAATCTTTCTTTAATGTTTTGTTCAATCAATAAATCTTTCCTTGATATTTTGTTGAATTGACAAATCTTTCGCTTATACTTTATTGATTTAAAAATTGTTTTAAAAATATTCACAGTGTTGTTACTCAGCTAAACTGTAGCTTCTACTTCTTTCACTGCTGTCGTATTCTCTAACTAAATTTAAAATAATAACACAAATAAACAAATGTTTCTTTGTGAAAAAATTGAACACTTAAATCATTATGTTAGTGTACACTCACTGAAATTGCAAATCAAGCACACGAGATTTCACGTGGAAAACGTGTCATTAGCGTTAAAACTAGCGAGCTTGATTTACAGTTTTAAACTGGTATGTATAAGAATTGTGATATTTTCTATACATTTAATTTATGCTCTTGTAGAATTTTTATAACAGAAACAGGATTTTTTAGATCAAACATAAGTCATCTTTTATTTTTAAATCATGCCGTTGATAAAAATAAATGAATACTAAAATTTCAAATAAAATATGGGAAAGGCAAATTAACGCTTCTGAATATCAGTGCAAAGTAAGGAATTTGAAGGAGTGGACAGAAATATTTTGGACAAATCTGCGACTTGACGCTCTAAAACAGCTGCTTATCCCAGTTAATTTTTCCCTTTCTAGAATAATACCTTCAACTGCAGGAAACTGGGATTTCAGAAGAGACCGTAAGCTGTAGAATGTTGATAATGGCTAGGATTTACTCTACTTTAAAAACATTTAAAGATTTGAAACAGATTCTTTATAAACAATACATTCTTCAGACTTTGTAGAATGTACTTGTCTCCAATTTTAAGTGATTGCAGTTTCAAAAAGTTCTTATCAGATTTCTATTAGTTTTTCTTTAATTTTTTTTATCGCGTGTTATTTAATAGGTACAGTTTCGTTTGCAAATTTTATTTTAAAAAAATATTTTCCCTTACTACTAGTAGTATTGGCTTGATATTTTATTATTCAGAAGTACATACTTTTAAAACAAATTCGAATGAGATAGTACTTCATCTTACACATTCTAGTACGATTAAAAATTGTTAATTAAAAATTAGTTATATTATTCATTGGAGATTCCCATATTTGCCTTTTGCAGCGAAGATAAATGCTATGAGATAACACACAGTTTTAACTTCCTGAGATCCGTCTACATATTTCCAGAAATTTCTGAACACAACTAAAAATTCTACTTTTTGACAATTGATCCATACTTTGTGCTGTTAACATTGTGTAATCGGGAACCAGAATCTTCAGTTAGGCTGAGTCACTGTCAAAGGTGTACGTTGAACCGCTTTCTTAGCTACAACTAGTTTCAGCAGGTCACCGATAACTCAGCGACTTACGTAAAGTGGTTCCGAAATACTGTAAATGCTGTTGCGTAAGGTATGTATGTTGTATTACTATTTGATAAATTTATTATAATGGCATAGCTCACCAAAATCTATTGGTGAAGTGGTACAAATTTTATTACCAGGCCCTTTTCTTTTCAGATCTGGAATATTTATTAGGGTTATAATAATACATAAACCATATTTTTATCCTGCGATCTCAAACATTTCCGGGATATCTTAAAATACTAGCCAAACTACATTTGCAAAACTCTCTGAAAGAAGGTTTTCTACAAAGGGATTATCAAGAAAGAGAAATTATTTGAATTCATCAAACGCCCCTATTGTAAAAATAAAACAATCCAGTTTTTTGCGAATGAAGATCAATTTTATTTGGATACCTTTCCGGGTATTGGATTTTAATAGAAAGCGCATTCAATCGGTATGTCCGTTTAACTATCCTAATATAACTGTGTGCAGAAGCTTATTATCAGCTTCTTTCTGGGAGGTAACAGAAAGGCAGCTCGATATATGTCGTCAAATAATTTTCACAGTTTTTAAAATGTTTAATTTGATCTTTATGCAAATGCATTATACTCTTGAGTAAAAAATTATAAAAGGTAACTAGATCGTTTGCGCATGATTAATTAAATATACATTTTTTTAATCTTCCAAGCTTCGATTAAAAAATAGGATGTAAAAATAAAAAAGCACGTAAAAAGCATTTCGAAAAATTAAGCATTCAAGAAAATGTCTAAATTTGAAGATATGTTAGCATGTGTAATTTTAAAAATAAGTAAATTGTACTTTGATTCATATCGTACTGCTTTGTATTTTGTAATATGTTTTAAGAATAACAATCTAGACGGCTCAGTCGCGTTGTAACTAAATAATCAGGATAACATATAGTGTAACCTCGATATCTCCAACATTGATATCTCGAATAAACGTGTTTCCCCTTACAAACTTACCCACTCTTATTTCACCACGTAATCCCGAAAACTGGATACTTTTTTCGATATCCGGTCGACTTCGTGATATCGAGGCTATACTGTAAATAATTCTTTTTTTAATATAAATTTAAAAACTGTTGTTAAATAATCCAAATCGGACACATTACATAGACGTTAATGAGTAAAGAATAAAAATTATTTTCACATTTGCACAATTTCACGCTGAGTTCTGAGTGGGGAGTAACATTAAAAAATCTGTGCAATTACATTGTGTAATACATATTTGATGATGATGAAGATTTAAAAGACCTTTAAATCTATTTCCTAAGCTATTTTAGCTCCTACAAATGATAACAAGACAATATTTTAAAAAAAATGTTTAAGTAAATTCTTACTTAGGTCAACAAAGAAAAATTTTATTTTAGTTACTTTTTATTAAAGTTAATGAATGAATTATTAATTAATTAATTAATACAGGGCCGTTTGTGAAGCAAGGGTCAATACCGTTAATCCAATTTGTTTGTTTAGTTTATTGCTTTCATTAGCCTTTAATCCCACTTAACAGGATCTCAAATTACTTAATTTAATTTAATTAATGAATTATATTTGAAAAAAAAAGTATTAACATCAAGTGTCACCCACTACAAGTTTAAAAAAATGTATTTAAACTTGAGTGGATGACTAAAAAGTATTTTACTAATGATTGAAAATTTGAACAAGATATATAAATATAGGGAGAGGGTGAATTAATTGTAGGAATCGGAAAAAACATGTTGCGATTGTACATTTGCAAAACTTCAAGTTTAGAAATATAAATACATATAAGTTGTAATATAAAACTTTCCTGGTGTCCTTGATTTGCATTTTAAAATATATTCATTAGACTGATGTTTTCATACATAGTCAGTGTAGTCTAACATCCATATATTACCTCTATTTCCCTTTTTAACTATTTTGACATCCCGTTTCAATTTCATTCCTCCAGGCATTTAGAGCATTAATACAATTACGAAATCCCCAGTTTACCCAATTGATTAATGAGTGGCTTCTAAAATTACGTCTGCCAACTCTTTTAAGGTCCTGCATTAGATGAGAGTGTGGCCGGGTTTGTTTGTTTATCAGGTGACAGTAATTGTTTGCAAAAGATTTACTAACTAAAGGGACAACTTTAAACTTCATTCAAATAATTAAAAGTGTGAATTGAAATATGTTCCAGATAATATGGGTTAGAGAAAAAGATATCAGTCACTCTTTGTTTTTAACCCTTTGAGGCGCAACCCTTTCCCAATGCTGGAAAAGGGGCAGCCGTTGCCATCGCTCGACTTAACTACCAGCAAGATGGCGGACGATCGAAACGTTCATCGCGTGCCACAGATCTAGAGACCCTTTTTTGACGACAGCTGGCTGTACGGCACAGCTAGCTGTCGTCAAAAAAGGGTCTCTCGATCTGTGGCACGCGATGAACGTTTCGATCGTCCGCCCTCTTGCTGGTCGTTAAGTCGAGCGATGGCAACGGCAGCCCTTTTTTCAGCATGGGACAATCTATCCAACTGTTTTCGTATTCTTCCATTTTTCAGCCAATGTCAGTGCTGTTAAAAAGAGTCGTGACCCTTTTTTGACGGAAAATGACGTGCTAAAAAGTAAAGGATTCTCGTGGCGCTATGTCAACTATTTTTATAGAAATCCAATCTATTCTTCGTGACTGGCAACAGTCAAAACGTCAGAGTTTGGTGTTCCCAGAGCGGGATCACTGCGCGTTAAAGGGTTAAGGTTATTAAAATTGTCACGAACAGCGATGGTTCGAATAATATAAATTATGCTAATCATAAACAACCGTTAAGCTTGTTTGCTTCCATGTGGAATATATTATATTGGGTTCGAAACTGTCCAACGCTGCATCCGAAAGTGAATAGCAACAAAGCATTTTTCAATGTAGTTCTAGACTATTTTCACTATTAAAAAATAGAAATAACCGCTATTCAGTGAGTTCCACGTGTTTTTACAGTGTATAAATTCCTACGGTGTTTTTAAGTACAAGGTGGTTATAGTTGAAGTTCCACTTTGAAACGGCCAAAAAAGTAAAACTACTGGACCATTTGTTATTAAACTTGGTAATCGTGTAAAGGAGGTCTTGGGAATTCATCACCAGTGGGAAAAATAAGCTCAAAAACTCACCACCGGGGAAGAAAATGGCGCTGTATGGAATATTGGTACGCGAAATGACATGAAAACATGTATTTAAAATGTTCGTAATCGTTTCTGAAATGTGTTACAAAGCATGTTCAACGCGAGTCCACCATTGTCCGAAAGTTAGTTGAATCGTATTACCTCATTCTCAACAGCAGCTCTTAGCATATCAGAAGGAATTTTACGGACAAATTGTTTTGTGTGTATCGCACATTTCAATTTCGCCAAATTGTTTAGATTATCACCATAAACAGTGCCTTGGAGATAATCCCTCACCTAGTTTCGTCTTAAGAGACGATTACAAACATTTTAAACCGATGATTTTATGTCTTATTTAGTTTAATTGCATACAGCGTCATATCCCCCTCGTGGTGAAATTTTTAGCTTGTGTTTACGTTGATAATAAATTCCCATGACGTCCCTTACACGATTACCAAGTTTTATAACATTTGGTCCAGTAATTTTTCTTTTCTGACTTCAATTACAACAACCCTGCATTTTAAAAAGGCTTTCTGTTGGATAAACTTTAATTTTTTTTTTTTTTTTTTTTGAATTGCTCATACGATGTATACACATTTCCGTTAGAACATCATGCTATTAAGTTAATGAATATACGAAGAAATTTGTAAATTTCCTGGTTGAAAAATTTTCTCTCCATTAATTTTATTTTAAATAAAAATTTATTAAAATCGAAACAAACTGTGAGAGAGTAAATATTCACGCTTCGGCATTTTAAAATGAATCAAGAAGAGTCTGAACAATCTGCACTATATTTTATTTTTTGAATACACTTCTTAATTTAAACATACCATTAAGCTGTATTTCTTACTAATACAATTTCTTTGCCGTAATTCTATATGCATGTTCAACATAAATTTCTAGTCTAAAACCTCCAGACTGAGAAATTCTGCTGAGTCGTTTATTTTGTATAAAACTTTAATTACGCCCAGCTATATTCGTATTAAATTCTATGGATGTTTCCACGCCGTGCTCCATATATTTTTCCTCTGGCTGCGAAATAAATGCCCGCCGTCGAGAAATGTATAAATTGGTGTAATTGAAATTACAGACACCGAGATACCGAAACGCGACGCTCCAAAAATACGCATAAATCCCAGTCTAATTCCCTTCCACAGACTCGATAATGCATTCTGTAAAAGCGGAACCGACTATTCGCAAACAGGTTGCAAAGGTGTCGCTAGCAAATTTGCGGATTAACGCAACTGGGTGGATATTCTGGTGCCGAAATAGTTGGGATCTTGGGGGCGTAAGAGAACAGTCGAGATTACTAGTCGACAGGATTTTGGGTGCACCTTGGTCGGTGTGTGTGGTGGAGTTATTCTGTAGCACAGCCGTGATTAAGGAAGGATTAGAATAGGTTTAGCTGCTCTGGCGAAACCGGGAAAGTAATTTTGCAGTTTCCTTAATGAATTTAGATCGACCCGGGGATTCAAAACGAAACGGGTCCCTATGTCGTATTAGTTGCGCAAGTTTTTGAAAAAGTGAGTCCCATAAAATTAAATCGTTTGATAACATTTCATTTATATTGGCGATTGGATAATTTATGCATTATTGACGATTTTACACAAATTCTTTCATTGGAAATGCTTTGGACTTACTGTAAACATTATTCTATCAAAGTTTTGTTGTTGGTACACATTTTTTCTGTAATATGGATTATACATAGATACAAGCTGAAAATTGAGTGTGTTAATCTCATCCTTGGCATTCGTTTAGTTGTACGCTATGTTTTTCGCTTTCATAACTTGTAACTTGGACGTATTTTTACTTTCCGAACATGTACCATGTAAGGAAAGTATTGTTATCATGAAAAATTTCGACTTCGAGATTTTGGTGTATTGACACGTTTTGAGGTCTTCTGAATTCATTTATGTTATTTTTACGAGATGTATGTATGTATGTTTGTGTGTGTGTGTGTGTGTGTGTGTGTGTGAGTGAACGCGATAGCTCCTAAATGGGGCTAAAACAGCTAACTTCACGGCATTGCTCACTCCATTTAGACTATAATACATCCACGATAAACTACCCCACGCACCTGCGTCTTACTCCAATCTGGGATTTTTTTAATGCAAAGTGAAGTGAAATAAATATTTTCGCATCACATTAGCAAAATTTCGTCAGATGTCGACCTCGATAATCCGATTCAGACGCAAAAATGGAGACAGATGAATCTCCTGGTCATTATACGAGAAGAATGAGACAAATCAATCGCATTTTAAAAACTCAGGCTCCAAATTTATAAATACTAATAAGCGAAGTTTTAATATCTGCTTTCATTTTGTTTCTCACGCGAAGCGTCCTACAGCTTCGATCAGTTTATTAAAAATATTGAAAAGAATGGACACTCATAATAACTACCGCATTTACCCGCGTATACGTCGATTCCGCGTATTAGTCGCCCCCCCCCTCACACACACACTTTCCTGATTAAGAAATTTGATTTTTTTAAAATCCCGCGTATACGTCGACCTACCACTTTCCCGATCAAGAAACTTTAATTTTTTTTAAATACATTTATTCAAAATCATCCGAAAAAAAAAAGAAAGTACTAAATGTATAATAATAAAGATAATATACAAAAGCAGTATACAAAATTAAACTGATAATAATGAATAATAATAATAGGACACTACTGATAGTATGATATGGTAAAGTACCAATATATTAGGTTGAAACGAAAGTTTCCCGCCACCTCAAACATCGTCAGCACACAGTTCGCGTTGGCGTATTTGCTCATATTTTGTCAAACGATTTTTGGCATTTGGAAGAAAGAGACTTACTTTATAACACTATGGTGTGAAATCTGTAAAAAAATATAGTTATCATTAAGTACAAGGTGTCTCAAATGACACTATCACTCTAGAGGATTAGAACCATCATTTACTTCCAGCTGTGTTGCAAAAAGTCAGCTACAAAATATCAACGAATTATGAGTACAGTACAGCTTTAAATACTATTGTTGTATCATATGACACTGTGCAGGTTTGGTACCGAAAGTTCAAAAACAGTTATCTAAGGAGTTAGAAGTGAGTTTTTCAGGCAGATTTGGCGGAAAACTTTCGTTACAACCTGATACAAATGTAATTAAACTGATCCAAGATCCGATTCAGTATCGTACTCGCCAAACAATTAAAAAAAATTCCTTTGTCGTCATCGGCTAATCATGATACACGTATTGGGTATCCCTTAGGAAGACCTCCACGGGGGCACACTACCCTTCAGCCTAGAGCCCCGTGTAGCTAATGGGTCGTAATTCCACAACAACGACAACATGATACACGCTTTCAATCTTTGCATCGCTACGTTCTTCCTGGTAAGGAAATCGACCTTAAACGACGCCATTGTGTTACGGAATGCGGGAAGAGAGCAATTGTCTTTTAAAAGGGCATGTTTGTTTTCTGATTAATTAAAAATTAAAAATGAAGGACCCTCGTATAAGACGACACCCTACTCCGAAGCCTTTTATTTGTCCAAAATGTCTCGACTTATACGCGGGTAAGTACGGTATGCATTTTTACACTTTGGCCTCCAGTTCATTTGGAATTATGGGCTATCGTAAACCATTGAACTGGATGAAATGAATTTGCATATCTTGAGGACAGTGACTGGATTCCAATAAAATGTCTTCTGCAGAAGGCCCAATCATTGCTTTCTAACCGGTCTACTGCCGGATACACCCGGTCACGCAGTCGTGAGTACTGAGCGAGAGAGAGATGCCTTATCTCGGCTATTTATTCACGCTATATATATCAAGTGAGGACTGTTTTACCGATATTCTCTTCTGCTGCTACTGTTTTTGAGATTGTGTAAGAGTCATGGCCATTGAATTCCATTTTTAATAGCAGCACTTGCGTACCTAGTAATATTCATTATTTTTAAGTGGTATTGTTAGTTTTAAGTTATTGTGCTTGAAATGTTAATGAATTGGGGTTGGGTTAGATGCATAAGTAGGCGAGTTTCGCGCATCATTTTATCTAAATTTGCAGCCGAAACTAATTAAGCAAGCTCCCTATGAAAAGGTGGTGATGTGTTTAAATTTCTGCAAAATCAAATACTGTATTGAAATAAGTAAAACATCGCACTTTTTAGCTACTTCTTTTAAGTAGTTACATCGAAAATGGCATATGTATCGTAAGTTATTATTTTACAGAAGCGACCTCCAATACGTTCAAGTGTGCGGGCAGCGATTGCTTAAAATACATTTTATGTTAATACATTTAAATACATATTATGTTGTTATGCGTTCATATGGTCATGTTCGTAAGACGTTCATAAAATGTTTGAGTTTATGGAAGAATGTTATCTAACAAAAGGGGGGCCTTTTTATAGTTTTTTTTTTAGAGGCAAATAATAATAATTATTATAAATCCTAGAAAAGGCCCTAAAGGCAGTGGTTTGGATGTTAGAACATGCATTTTTAGTGAATGATTAGTTTAATAATTTGGATGTTTTGAAGTTCACGTCACCGAATGTGCTGTTTAGAGCTAAATGCGCCCTTCCTGGATATTTCTTCCATGATTTAAATCTTCATATAAGAAAACGGGGGGAGAAGTTCTAAGTATTCCAAAAACAGAGATTAAAAAAGTATGCGACTTATGTATCTTAACCCGTTCATTTCTTTCGTTTCAAAACAAAACGGTTTTTGGTTCCTTTCTGTACCTTCGTTGAAAAGATATCTGAACGCCTTGCTATACTTTAACGTTGGGCCTTTGCAAACGCTGTCCATCAGTTTTTGAGAAGTATAAAACCCAAATCTTAGCCGTTGTTTTCGTTAATAAGACAGATTATGATGAACACGAAAAGGTTGATGCCATTGTGATAGTCTTTTAAAGTAAAGTTGGTCAGTAATTAATTTGTAACTCAAGAACATCTTCAAATTTCAAAGAGAGCACTAATCTAGTGGATTCGAACCTAGGTCCTCACTGGCGCATCGATCTTCCAAGTTAAGGAAAGTATGAAACAGCTTCTTAACCGTCCATGTGGTAACAAATTTGAATTATGTTTGGAATGCTTCTAATTGCAAACAACTTAGTAACCGCCATGATTGCACTATATGGATTTTCTATTTATTGCTTATTAATAATTTTGAGAAAATTAAGGTGCAATATGTGATCTCTAATCGCTTTTTGGGTTACTAGAGGTGGTTGAAATTTCTCCCGGTTTTCTCCCATTTGATATGCAGCTCCCCACAAAATTTTCTCCTAAACAGCAATTTAAAAGCATACCTCCGAGGTGGACTAGAAAAAAAAAACAGCATTCGAATATTGCGACATTCCTGTATTCCAGAATAAAACAAAAAAAGTATCGACTTAAAAGAAATTATTACATTTAAGTGTAATTATTAGTAAAAGGGCGAAATACAATTCGCACATTATTTTTTTTATCTTGCAATCCATAAACATCACCAATAATTTATGCACTTCTAATGATAATACCGTTGAAGATAAGCCGAAGAAACTCAGTTACCTTATTTTCATCTTTCACGTAGAAAAACAGGTGAGTCTTCAGTTTAAAAGACAAAAAAAGTGCAAGACAATCGTTAGATTTTAAGACATGACATGGTCAACCATCCATGAAATGGGTGGGCTGTTTAAAAAGAAAAAAAAAAAAAGAGCAGACATTAATTAGAAGACATGGTAGAAGATCGATGTGCTTAGAGATAAGAGAAAACGTATTCTTCATAAATAAGGTAAATCATGTTTAGTCTCGGTAAATGTGTTCCCCGAGAAACTGTGATTTTTATTGAGTTACTGCTCTAGAAAGCTGAAAAGTCTGTCATAAGTTTTCGGAAAAATAACTACTGGAATATACTTATTTTCCGTAGACAAAGAAAATGTCATGTAATCATTTTGTCAATTCGGTCGATTTTCTTTTCGAAATGTGTATTATCTATCACTATGCATTTGTGTGTGTTTTTTTTTTTCCCGCTGTGTTACTAAACGAGATCGTTAATATCTTTATGTAGTCATAGTATTGCTTTTTTCTTTAAAGCACGTAACTAAGCAGATGTACTGTGGAGCAAACTAGAATGTGGGGTGTATTTTAAATGTCGATGGTACTTTTTTTTATGAAACCAGTGTCATTTTTTGGACGTGACCTGAGTAAGCGGTATGCTGCAAGAAAACGACCCCATTTCGAGATTTCTTTCATCCAAATGTATTTGGTATTCATAAAATATAGCTGTCACTTTTCTTCATTAAATGATTATTTGTTTTTAGCCTTAATAATATCAATGAACATTGTTATCTTGTAATGCGTATTAACTAAACCGTCACGGTAAGAAAAATTCGGAAACGTTACCCCAAAAAATCATGGTCACAAATATCACACACGTCATGGTCACAAATAAACTTCACAGTGAAGTTACATCACTCACAAGTTACCAGACCCTTATTATCGCATGGGCAAATCGGGACTTTGCCCAGGGCCCCCAGTTTCAAATGTTGTTCTGAAATATTCTTTTATATGTCAAAATATTATGAAAAAGAAAACAAATTTTATAGATGGGGACCCCCAAATTCATCAATGCCCGGGGCCCCTGTTGGTCATAATCGGGCTGTGCAAGAAGTTACAATGTGACAGTTCTGTGGCAATTGTGACCCTCTGTGACGTCACAGCGACTCTTTTGTGACCATCTGTGCTATTAGGGAAAACGCGTTCACTCTTATCCGTCTCTTGGCACTTGGCGCATGCGCGCGAAGTCCCAAATAAAGATTTTCTCTCCCCCGTAAATACTTTACCCCGAAATATGGGTTATGTTTCCGAAATCGTGAGTTCGAGTAGAGCATCGGTAGGTTACGCTATACTTTCGGAAACCTTTCCGCTATAAGTATGTAACGTTTCTGAATTTTTTTACTGTGTATTACGTACTGTTTTTATTTCCCATGCGTCAAGTTTGCTTTCGTTTTATCAAAAAAGGGTGATAGAGGGGTTAGCTACGTTTTCCTTTTTTTTATTCATTTTCGAACGAATACTAAATTTTATGATATCGCTCTACTCTCATTTTCTCTTAAAAAGTAAACATATTAACACAAAATTCCACATCGTAAATCTGACGCTTCACAAAAGACAGCGCGTGTAAAATAGAACTTCAGCATGTGCACATTTCAGTCTTTCAGTTATGAGTATCTGGTACAGTTAACCCTTTAACGCGCAGTGTTCTCGCTCTGGGAACACCCAACTCTGAAGTTTTGACTGTTGCCAGTCACGAAGAATAGATTGGATTTCTATAAAAAGAGTTGCGGGTGACAGAGCTCCACGAGAATCCTTTACTTTTTAGCACGTCCTTTCCCGTAGAAAAATGGTCACGATTATTTTTAGCAGCACTGACATCTGCCGAAAAATGGAAGAATGCGAGAACAGCTGGATAGATTGCCCAATGCTGAAAAAAGGGCAGCCGTTCCCATCGCTCGACTTAACTACCAGCAAGAGGGCGGACAAGATGGCGGCCGCTGCACAGCCAGCTGCGTCCAAAAAGGGTCTCTAGATCTGTGGCACGCGATGAACGTTTCGATCGTCCGCCCTCTTGCTGGTAGTTAAGTCGAGCGATGGCAACAGCTGCCCTTTTTTCAGCATTGGGAAAGGGTTGCGCCTCAAACTGTTAAAATACGAGAACAGCCGCAGCAGGGAATACGAATTTACAATGTATATTCAGTGAATATTGTTCGCATTGAATATTGAATAGAATATCGAATATTGAATATTGTTCGCTCTATTATCCGCAGATGGATTAACTGATTGTTTTTACGAGACGTGTATTTTCTTCGGTAAAAAAAAAGGATAGAAATTTTCTCCCCTTAAACAAACATCATTAAAGCTTTCAACTGTTTTTTCGGCAACTGAAGTGAAACATATACTACGAAGGGAAAGAAATTATTTATAAAAGAAGTCGTTCAAATGGAAACATTCTCTACGTTTGAATTACTTTCGTGTCATCGTTTTCAGCGTGTATAATTAGTTGTATCCAATAAACTTGCATGCGGTTTATTCCAAGTTATAAAATTCACTTTTTTATCAGCATCTATCGGGATAGGGAAAAGGAAAAAAAAAACAACAGTTTCGTTTTCTTATTTTTTAACCAGTGCCTGTCACTTCTATCTAGAGCTACTAGACACCCGTTCTTTAACGACTTCAGCTTTCTTCCGCTTCAATATTATTCCCCTTTGTGCCTTTTGTTTTCATGCTTGAAAACGAACCCGCACGCATGATTAAAGGGATCCCTGCGCCCAGATACAAGGGCCTAAGCCTCGTTCTCGACATTTATTGCACTTGTTAGATTCCAAATGATGCGCGATTTTCTGTAGCGAGCGGAAAAGCAATCAAATATCGCGCATTCCACCCTCCCCCCTCCACTTTAAATTTCGGCCGATATTGAAATTGCTGTTGTGTTCAGAAAAGGAATAGTAATCAGAGACGATCGGGTAACACGTATACATGCAGGGAAACGTATTCTTATTTTGGAATTGAAATTCATGGAATATGGAAACTAGATAATGAGGAGCGTATACGAGAAGTGGAATATTGTAAATAGCCCTCCCCCGCCGATTTGTACAACCGAAACGGGCATTCAATTTTCGTTTCCGGTATACGCGGGACCAAAAATCGAAACCTTATTGAAGAAGTGTTAACAAACCGTTTGCCAAACCTAATTACCATTTTTAATAATGGACGGGGAAAAGTTGGCGTTCGAGTCGACCGGATTAATGAAAACTGATTTCAATAAGAATTCCGCCACACACACACACAGCACGAGGTCGATTTCCATAAAATGTTGAATTTTATTAGCAGGTGCGAATTTTCTCGCCAAAAATTTTGGTCTGGTTTGTTTGTTCTCGGGCCGGAGAAGCAAGACAGCTGCTGCATCATTTAAAAGCGGGGGGAATTTGTTGATGCAAAGGAATTATATTCCAGAGTAGAAACGGCGCACACACACACACATACATACACACACACAGACACACACACACACCCATCCATGCTCGCCTAGAACACAGAGAATTCTACGAGATACAGATAGGCTATGCAAAATGGTGCGGGAAATCAATACTGACGTATCCAGTAGAAAGCCCTAGAAAGGTTTTCCAACATTTGTCCTCAGTATTTTATTGAAATACACCACTTTTGCTCGCGTTTCTGAAAGGCTTTTTTCCTAAAAACTAAGTGATATTGCAGATAGTATCGGCGTGGAGGGGTGGAGCGGGGTGGGGGTCTGCCTGCTCTTTTAATGTCAAGATAGTTTAGTGTTGCCGTTATGCATCTGGTATACAGAGAGATTTAAGCTAGGCCCGCACTAGGACATCATTATATATATTATCTGTCTTTTTTATGAAAAATAATTTCAACTTTAAGGTGCGATAGGGTACTCAAGTAAATTGTTCTAGAAGCTCTGTGGGACTATCTCGGTATAAAGTTATATTTTTACTGCTGGGAAGAAACTTTTATTTTCTTTCTTTCTCCTAACATTAAAGTTAAAAAAAAATCCATTGTAGGGAGTAAGAGCTATGATAGACGGAAAATAACTAATCTAAATATTTCTAACCGCAAGTTTTATTAAGCATATGAAACAATGGTTTAAACGCGTAAAAATTGGGGAATACTCAATTCTTACTCAATTTTCGTTTGATAACTGGTAATTACTTCCATATAAATGTCCTAGCGCACATTATTAGCTCATTTTAGATGCAAACTTTTAAGCTCTGATGTAAGCATTAACCCCGATAGTATTGGCATCTGCTGATGACATGAATCAAACATTAACTATCGTTTCAAACTTAACTGCGAATGTACATGTGATGTTGAAATTTTTAAATATATACACAACGTTATCCCAAATTCCTTATCTAAAATACTTTCAGTGTGAAATCAGTATTGGTTCATATTTAATTACCCCGGAGAAATAAATTCCACTGCGTTTTTGTATCGAGTTGGAAAATCCCCGGAAAACTTCAACCAGATAGCCACAAAAACTGTACTTGACGACTTGTCACAATAGCCACCGTGCTTTCCTGATTTCTAAAAGGAATATTAATCAGCACTGTTAAACTTTTTCTTTAATTAAATCCCCGCAGTAACTAATTGAAAACAAACAACTAAGTATAATTACTTACAAATTCCTTACGCAACTAACCGAAGGAAGTCAATTGGGTGATGGGTCCGTGCGGCATTATGGATCTTAGTTCAGATACATCCAGATTAGCACGCAGTGGCGTAGCGATCAGAACTGGCACCCGGAGTAGGATACCATTTTTTGACGGCAATCCATTTAAGTTTTTGTCAATTTTCCTTTGTCTTAGGAACGATTTGGCCCTTGCCCTCCCCTCACTAAGCCACTATTAGCACGCTGTTTGAAGTCCTGAAGGTATTCCCAAGATGCAACTTGATTACCGGCCAGTTTTTCTTGAAAACTGTCACTAAATAAACCTATCTATGAATTGTAGCCCTCGTCGTAAATAAGCAACGTTTACGCAGTCAATATACTTAACTATAGCAAGACTTTTAAAGATCCATGTAAATCTCTGGATATCTCCTGTTCATCATATATCTAATTAAACAACAGAAATGTCTAAAATGTGTCATTTATTTGAAAGCTAAATGAAGTATTTGAGACAAGTGGGGAAAAAAGTTAGAATGCTTCTTTTGCACTGAGTCTGTATGCTATGTATGTGTATATTGCATTTGTATGTGAATATAAGGTGTGAAGCATATGAAACTTTACAAATATTCCCTAAAACGTGACGCACTAAAAAAAGATATTATCCGGTGATATTTTTAATCTAAATGTTTCATGCGTCAACGTTTATCAAGAATGCATGCTAAAATTAGCAGACTGGCATTCTAAATTTTTCTGAAGTCTCACCTGTTCTTTGGCTTATGTCAGCGTTTCTCAATATGTGGGTCGCAACCCCCAAGGGCGGAGGGGGGGCGCAGAGCGTTTGCAGGGGGGGGGGCGAGAAAAACCAAAAGAGCAAGTAGTGATGCATATTTTAAAGAAAATCATCTTATTTATTCTCATTTTTACTCAAAAATATATCCATTTTCGCTTAAAATGTTCATTCAAATTTTACTGATAACATAATTTTGTAAAAAATTCGACTAAATGTTCATTGTTAAAGATTAAAAAACTGAATATATGCTGAAAAATGTGAGGGGGGGAGGGCGCCACCGTAAGTTAGCCTTTTTTACGGGGGCGCGACGTTAAAAGGTTGAGAACCGCTGGTTTATGTTTAAAATGCTCAAAAATTGTTATTTTTTTTAAGTTCTTTAATAAATTTAAGTAGAGAGTTAGCACAAATGAATGACCGGATTTTGAATATTTATATTTTCGAAATTACTACACGTATTACAATAAATGATAGACGAAATAAAACAAATATATTAAATTTTTTTCACAATTACAAGTGTTTAATATGTGACCCTTTTTGTTACACGGTAAACATCCAATCTGCAGTCATGTTCGTTCCACGCGTTTGCAATGTCAATAATTTCTAATGCTGCACAACAGCTATTTATGAACCACCGATGCGAAAACACTCCAAGAACTTAAAGAACGAATTTGTGCAGCAGGAATTATTGACAGTGTGATACTACAAAATGTATGGAGCGAATTTTATTGCAGATTAAATATTTATCATGCACGCTTAAAAATATCGAGCTACATATCTCCGATAGATTTAAAATGGGGACAAATTTAGCCCGGTTTTAAATCCATCAAAGCTAACTTAGCACGATATTTTTAGTGCGTCTAACACAAAGGTTACACACCACATTTGTAACTAAAAAAGAAAGTTCATTTTTCTTTAATTTTGTTCATTACTTACGGCAATACATGTAACAGTTTCGTTAATATAAACATTTAAAATAACATCATTCATTTGAGCTTACCCTGTATATTTCTTTTCTTGTCGGTTTGCTATAAAAAAATACACGGCATCGGACATCTAAAAAGCTATACAACCAACCTTTCTCAGCCACGTGTATTAAAATCGAAAACTAGTCCTTGGTTCCTAGAATATTTTATCCACTGTTACTTTACAAATATTTTTTTGTTGTTGTTGTTAAATGATATGCTTTTAAGAGGTTGCAAATACTGAAGAGAATGAATGCATTAGGTAAAAGTATCATTTAAACAGAATTCGGCGAGCATTAATGGAAAAGTGTCGTGTTCTTCTTTTCCCAATCACTTTGGTAGAACTGATACATTATTTTTTTACGTATTAAAAACAGAGTTTCTAAGAAATCGAGCTTGGTGTTTCGTAAAATCGGATGATAACTTGTTAAAGGAGTATTGTCCGGAATTAAAAGAAAGGAAATAAAAAAAAATATTTTGTAGGAAGTTTTGAAGTAAATATTAGATTTCCATCTCTGTCCCAAGTTGCTGATGCCATTTCTGTTTTGACTGAGTGGTACATGAAAAATATTTATTACAGTATTTTTTTTTTGTACTTCTGGAAGTTAATATTGTACGTTTTGCTAAATAATTCCTCTTGAGAATATTATTAATGCTTTTGCTGCGAGATGACTGAAATAAAGTCTCACTTTTCTTTAAAATTACGCGCTGGTGGAATTCGGATTGAAGTGATTTCGTAAATAATTCGGAGTAGGCTTGCGACTCATCATTTTGTTGGAAGCTTAAGTGACACATTGAGCATTTTGCATTTAATTTATAAACTATTTTATACAGATAGCTCCACCACCGAATGCTGGGAGATGTCTCATAATACATTGTAAATCGTCAAAATATACCGCAAAAAAGGTTTAGTGCAGTGCCGTCGGTATGAACATACAGTGGGAACGTAATATATAAAATATCGCCTTTTGTTTAAAATTCATCCGTGAAATCCTCACATAATGCTTTGTGTACTGAGCGGAAGTATCAGTTCACTGTAGGCGTAATGACTGGGCTTAAGGTATACAGTTCAGCAGCCCAGTTCGTTATGATGGCTAACAAACTATTCTATGACACCTTGGGTCAGCGTTCAATTCCAGGCTTGGGCATGGCTATTAACTTGTCCGTCCCTTTGTTGGAGGGGGGGGGGTGTTAAAACTAGTTTCCCACAGTCCCACAGTAGCCTAATTGCTAAGCTCAGTTCCTATAAGAACACGGAAAGTGAATCAGCAACGGCTTGGCCAGTGCTTGGGAGAGTAAAAACCTCTCTCGTCTGTGCTGCTCTGGAACCTTGAACGCTGATAGGAGTGGGTGCACGTAAAATCTGTTCGTGGCTCCAATGTCTTCCATGTTCAGACGATACCTCAGGTGCCAGATCTCTCATCTGGAGTGGGTTCAAAATCAGGAGACCACTCATAGGGGGCAATGTTGGTCTGCCTAATAGGCGTCCCCATAACAAAATGATTAACATTTGCAGCCCTCGTAGCGTACAGTAGACCGCTGATCCGGCCATTGGAAAGGGAAACAAAAGTTTCCCAGCAAACACACACAGGTTCTCTGAACGTTAATAGACGTTCAGAGAACCTGTGTGTGTTTGCTGGGTTCCCTCATAATAAAATGGCCAATACTTCAGGCCATCGTAATGGGGAATGAATGATCAGTAAGTGCCTGTCCATTTTTTTTTAATATACAAGTCCTAGTGACACCAAAAAGTGTACACCTCGCATTACCGGAGCTCATTAATTTCATCTATTGTGAAGCAATAAATAAATGACACTTTTTTCGGCTGCAGATTTTAGTTTCTTTCACCAGCACTGTCTTGTATAAAGCTGTGTCCATTAAGTTTTATTTAATTGGCCAAGTGGCAGGCCATTTTTGGAACTTACATATTTTCCGACGTTTAAAGCAGTGAGCTTTTAACGTATAATTTTCACACAAGGGAAAGCATTTGATTTGAGAACGCGCTCAATGCTTGATTGATAATGTGGTTATAACGTATATATTTCATAAAAGAAATTTTCGCAGACAATACTGGAGTTGCCATCGCAAGGGTTGTGGATGTATTTGATAGGAAACCGACGGAAGAAAAAAATAAATTGACGTTTAAAGATAATTTCGAATGAAGCAAATTTAAAAGAATTTTTCCATGATACTTTATTAATAAAATATGAAGCACTTAAAATGTATTACAAACAAAACTGAATTTTTGTTCTCACTCGCTAGGTTTACTCTTTTATAGATAGACCTACTCCATGTTCCAAAAACTGCAATACATCCAATTTACTTTTGTGTTATTGTTGTATTAGCTTTGTTTAATTACCTTTACTACTTAATCAACTAAGCTATTAGCTCATTTAATTACCTTTAATCGAAAATTCCTTAATGACTCAAAATATGAGGAATGCATATTCATGGATGTCCTCTCCATCCTATTTCGTAACTGAGCCCGATGGCCACCTTCTATTAAGCACGTTACGCTTTAAAATGCAATTAACAAAGCGTGTCAATTTGCTTATAATAAACACATATATATGAAATACCGTTTCCACAACAGGACAAACAAGCAAAAAAGAAATTAAAAGATACAAAATATCAGGTTTAATCTCTCGAATTACAGAAAACGAAAGCATCGGGCAGACAGCACGAAACAGTAATAAAAATGAGGCAACAAATCCCAGTCCAAGCGAAAAAAAAAAAGACAAAAAAAAAAAAAAACTCTTATGCTCTTAGGGTTAAAAAAGACACAAAGCAAATCGGGATTTGAGCCGGGATTTGGATTCCCTCAGGATCCGAAGCAAATGAGGGAAAACCTACCACATCTGTAGTTATAAATAGCAGAGTGGCTACGGCTTTAGTCCATGGCATAAATTGGACTAGATGGAGACCCCTACCAGAGGAAAGATTTAAGGTTATAAGTACTAGGCGCGGAGGAAAGGCACGAGAAAGCTTTTTTTATTATTGTTATAACGAGACTTTTGCGTCTTTTAATGCACGATTGATTTTTTTATGCCAAGTCCCGGGATGGAAGGAGGGGAGGGGGTCTAGACGGAGTTTTCCGTTCCATGCTCCGAATGCAGCTCCAGGGAATGCCACTACGTTTTAATGGAGCCCAGAAGGGAATTTTTGAAGTACACGGATTCATATCGAAATGCGTCCCTTTTTTTTATTTCTTTTTTCAGTTTGCATACAAGAATGTTTCGATACATAGATAGCTATTAAGATCTTCGAAATTAAGAGCCGCATAACGCATTTTTACCTGTTGCCTGCAGAAGAGAGACAGAGAGGAAAAAAAAAAAACTAAAGTCAGCCTTTCAGTGTTTTAGTGGAGTGCCCTTCGGTTTTTTAGGTTATTTCTCACGTGGAAAAAGTTTTCATTCCGGTGATGTTTCTTTTCAATAAATAAAAAATTTCATATTTCTTGCTAAATGAAGTTACTCTCCAATTCATTTTATTTGGAAATTCTTTCTTTTCCTTGTATTAAGTGGACTGCTACATGAGTTTACAATGCCTTCGTTGTACCAATTTTGCTTTTAGATGTATGCATATCTGTCTATCTATCTATCTATATGTACATCTATCTATCTATATATACAGGGAGAATCTAAACTCTTGGGCAAAACTTTAAGGGGTGATGGGGCACATAATAAGGAATCAGAATCACATAGCAATGTGGGGTCAAAAATGCAGTTTTCACTTACCCGGTAATAATCCCTTTTGGAAAAGCATTGAGGTGCCCGTTTAATTTCTTAACCAAGTTTCATAAACAATAGACTCGTCTCCGAAAAGTTCATCCATGAAATAAAATGGAATTTTTAAACTATCCATTTTAGTCTTCTGTTTTCGGGGAAAAATACTGTAGCTCCTGACGAACAATGGTCGGAAAGTGCACTGTTGTTTCGGCACTTTTATCCAAAGTGATTATTAACAGACAGACGAAGACGATGTTGCCGACCCCACATTGCTATGTGATTATTATTCCTTATTATGTGCCCTATCACCCCTTAAAGTTTTGTCCAAGAGTTTAGATTCACCCTGTATAGATAATATACAAAAGAATAATACAGAGGGTGTTTACATATTTTTAGAACGATTTCGGGGCCATTTAATTAATGTTTAAAATGTAAAGACTAGTTTTTAAAATGTTCGAGCTGATAGCCTTTTTTCTGGACTATAAGTCTGCATCGTGATTTCCATGATAGAAGAGCTTTTCTAAAATTTCCAGTGGTATTGCTTTCCATTCCTCTTCCACTACTTTCCAGAGTCCATCTATCGTGGTGGTTTGCGTTTAGAAAGAGCTCTTTTTAACAGACCAAAGGCACAATAGTCCATAGGTGAAACGTCAGGGGACTTCGCAGGAATATGTTGGAAAAGTATATATGCAATACCTGTATCAGTTTTCATTTTTTCAAAGAATGCAGTGGTAGTTTTCGAAGTATGACTTGTAGCTTTGTCTTGATGAAGTTTCACTCTTTGAAAGTCATTGGGATAAAGAAGTGGAATTTCTTCTGTAAATATTGGACGTAAAACCTTCTCCTGATAGTATGAGTTGATTTTAACATTTTTATCCACTCTTCTTATTTTTAATTTCCCATTGTAGGAGAAACCTGCGACAATCATAAACCCCTTGCTGAAACTTTCTTTACATTAACGGAACATTTTTGTACATTTTTTTCTCCTCGTTTTCTATAGTAAATATACCTTTTTTTGTTGCAGTCATCTAGGTAAACCCATGCTTCATCAAGAGTCAATGTATTTCCGTTTATCTCCTGCTAAATGGTTTTCATACAGGATTCTACAAAATGTTTTGCGTTGAGCCACATGTCTCGGCAAAAGCTGGTGAACATTATGTTTTTTAGCTTTTTTAAGTTGTAAATCTTGGTTTATTATTTTATTTATTGTTGCTACGGATGTATCTAAAGACTTTGCAATTGATCTCTGGGTTGGCGGATTTTCTCTTGTTACCAGCGATTTCACTTTAGAAACAATTGAAACTGTACGTACCTTTTTCGGATATACGTTTGGAGTCTTCTATACACGTAGAAATAATGATTGACGGTTTTTACCTTGCCGATTAATAATGTTGCTTATTTTGCACTTAGAAATTTTAATACCATGCATTTCACAACGTTTTTGAATTATGGAATAAGAATATTTCTCTTCTTTCTCTCTTTTATTCTGAAACATTTACTTTTTTAAAATTCTTTATCGAAATCGTTCTAAAAATGTGTAAACACCCTCTGTACTACGTTATACATTTATAATTTCATTTTGTATCAAAATAAAGGATCCTTTATACATTTCGTTCTTTCAAACTTTTTCGACATGTATGATGAAAGACGGCGCACTGACGCATGTGAAAATAACAATAGCATTAGATGTACAACTATATTTCCATCGTTCTCCTATAGATGGCTTCAGCGGTAAGCAATGATCGAAATAAATAGATCATAGACGTCATACAATAAACTGGGTATCTATCAATATAACCCCATAAAAACACGATTCCATTTACGAGATTAACTTCATGAAAAATCTTTATAACTTAAAACACATACAAGCAGATTCTTTAAGACGCTTTTTGATACTATCTAAGCACACGCGAACTTTCGCCAACTGAGTAACCTGAGTAACCTGATTAAAGCCTGTCTGTACACATATGAATTAGGGATGAGACGGGCTCAGCCCGAGCCCGGGCCGTGTAATTCACGATTGCGCTCGGGCTCGGGATCGTGAAAATTTCACCTTTATTGAACATACTCTTTGAAACAGATTTTTAAAAGTGATTCATGGGGAAAATAAAAGTACTTATAAAAAAAAAATATATTGGCACGTGCGCCTAGAAGGTGCGTGAAGTTCTTAGGGTATTTCAGAATTATGGATTATACTGCTCATTTTGTGATGAGATCGGACATTATTTGATAAACATGGATATGAAGAATTAGAAAGTACATTGAGAGTTTGCAACTATATATTTGTCTTTAATTTGCACAAACGGCAAAATTTATTGTATTCTATCAATGAAGTAATTGAATTTCATTTATCTTTAGCTGAATTTTCGGGCTCGGATTAAAAGTCCTCGGGCGGTCTCGGGCTTCAAAATATGAGCCCGAACTCATCTCTAATATGAATGGCATTTCATAATACGCTCTGTGTCAGAGCATGCGCGTATTCTCGACCCTAGTTCTCTCATAGTTCGCTGGACGAAAAATTAACGTGAAAATCTGTCACTCATTTCATTTAAAAGCTCACTAATTTCCCGTTTTTCCCTCTACACTTTCAGTGTTCGGCGCGTTCACGCCAGAGGCCATTCGGGGAGACTTATCCCAATGACTTTCAAAGGACTTATCCCAACTTCAAAAACTTTCAAAAACTTTCAAAGGACAACTTTCAACTTTCAAAGGACTTATCCCAATGACTTCTTTATCCCAATGACTTTCAAAGAGTGAAACTTCATCAAGACAAAGCTACAAGTCATACATCGAAAACTACCACTGCATTCTTTGAAAAAATGAAGACTGATACAGGTATTGCATATATACCTTTTCAACGTATTCCTGCGAAGTCCCCTGACGTTTCACCTATGAACTATTGTGCCTTTGGTCTGTTAAAAAGAACACTTTCTAAACGCAAACCCACCACGATAGATGCTTTCGGATAAGAAATTAGCCTAGCACTCATAAGTGTTTGCGAAAAGCAAGCTTGCAATCCTTAGCAACGGATGGGAAAATCTTGCCCATAGAAAATTGCCTATTGAATTTCGTGTTTTAAACGTATGTATAATTAACTGCTCTAACTGTTAGTTAACCCTTTGAGGCGCAACCCTTTCCCAATGCTGAAAAAAGGGCAGCCGTTGTCATCGCTCGACTTAACGACCAGCAAGAGGGCGGACGATCGAAACGTTCATCGCGTGTCACCGATCTAGAGACCCTTTTTTGACGCAGCTGGCTTAAGTCGAGCGATGGAAACGGCTGCCCTTTTTTCAGCATTCGGCAATCTATCCAGCCGTTCTCGCATTCTTCCATTTTTCAGCAGATGTCAGTGCTGTTAAAAATAGTCGTGACATTTTTTTTAGGGGAAATGACGTGCTCAAAAGTAAAGGATTCTCGCGGAGCTATGTCACCCGCCACTATTTTTATAGAAATCCAATCTATTCTTCGTGACTGGCAACAGCCAAAACGTCAGAGTTGGGTGTTCCCAGAGCGGGAACACTGCGCGTTAAAGGGTTAACCGCCTAAATGGGTATATACAGGGTAATTCGCTACCAGACTGACAAACTTGCAGGGAGTAAAGGGGCTACAGTGACGGTTCAGAATCCCATAGCAATGCGGGGTAGGAAACGTCGTCTTCATTACCATTTCATTTACCTGTTCAGTCCTTTGGAAGAAGTGGTGAAGTAAACGTCTCATTTCTAAACCAAGTTTCATAAACAATGCGCTTTCCTTCGACCATTTCATAAATGTAATGAACGAAAAAAATCTGAAATAACCAATTTTTATCAAGTGCAATCGGTGAAAGAGGGATTTGTTTTTGAAAAATCGTGGTCGGAAATTTGACTACCACGTGAACACTTCTTTTAAAACGATTACGAACAGATACATGAAGACTACGGGTGGCTACGGGATTCGGAATCGTCTCTGTACCCCCTTACACCCCCTGCAAGTTTGTCAGTTTGGTGGCGAATCACTCTGTATAGGTTTCCGTTTCTCCAGCTAGGCTCTGATGGATAGATTTCAAGCTGGTGATATATTGGGTTGGCAACAAAGTAATTGCGTTTTTCCGTATGTCAATATTTCGCCTGGCCAAAACTACTGAAGTTAATTATGCGAAATTTAGCACGTACGTGAGTTCTTCAACATAGGTGCTAGATCAGAGAGCATTTTCCAAAATTCGTAATCTTAAGGGGGGTAAGGGGCCAAAAAGTTCTTTTCACATATCCCGCGTGATCTCAAATAAAAATAGAGATAGCCGTGAAATTCTTTCTGTAAAACGCAGCAGTCACGTATACCTAAAAATTAATTTCAGGACATTTTTAATAGTGTCCTCTCAGGAGGATAGAAGCGAAAAAAGGGGGAGGGTGGCCATCTTTTATGGACGAAAAAAAATACTGCCAGTGAAATTCTTACTTTAAAATGTAACAAATATGAATCGTATGTTCAAGCACAGCTTACCTGTAACTAAGCACAACATTGAGTTACCGCAGCTGGCTGTGCGCGAGCACAGCCGGCTGTCGTCAAAAAAGGGTCTCTAGCTCTGTGGCACGCGATGAACGTTTCGATCGTCCGCCATCTTGCTGGTAGTTAAGTCGAGCGATGGCAACGGCTGCCCTTTTTCCAGCATTGGAAAAGGGTTGCGCCTCAAAGGGTTAAACCTAATGCTCCCGGGCATATATACTAGGAAAGACTAAGCGTTTGAAAGCGAGCATTTTACGGTTATCTAATGTTTGTGTTTGAAATAGGAAGGGAGATATGAAAAGAACGTTTAGGTCCCCCTACACTCTGGGGGACCTACAAGGATTTCTGAAAGCAGTCTCCTACCGAACACTTAAATGACAGACCAAAAAAGCAATTTCCAGAGTAGGCAGATACCTTAACTTAATGACCCATTTTTTACTTTCCGGACATGTACCCTGTAAGAAAAGTATTGTAATCATGAAAAAATTCGACTTCGAGATTTGGGTGTATTGACACGTTTTGAGGTCTTCTGAATTCATGGATGCTATTTTTACGAGATGTATGTATGTTTGTGTGTGAGTGAACACGATAGCTCCTAAACGGGGCATTCGATGGAGCTCAAATTGGGTATATATGTTGTAAACCACCGTCGCAAGACCGGTATTGATTTTGGTGTGTATAGAACTTATCGTTTTTCTACAGGGCTACGACAAAGATTTCTTTTACATCATGGCCTATGGGAGGAAATTCTTGAAAGTGCGCTAGCGTTTAAACGATACATTCGAATGAGCTCAAATTGGGTATACATGCTATAAACCACCATCGTAAGACCGGTATTGATTTTGATGTGTATAGGACTTATAGTTTTTCTACAGGGCTACGACAAAGATTTCTTTTACATTATGGCCTATGGGGGGAAATTATTGAAAGTGCGCTAGCGTTTAAACGGCGCATTCGATTGAGCTTCAGTTTGGTATATATGTTTGAAATATTCATCGATTAAAATTATTTAAATGCTTGGTAATGATCTTAATTGTAAGTGTTCGGAAAGTCGAGTGGATTCACTCCAGATTTTTTATACTTAAGACGATCAGTGCAGCAAAAAAATAATAATAATAATAATAATAATACTGCAATCATGTTGTGTTTGTGTTAAACAAAGGAATATTCGAATATAAGTAGAATACATCTATTTTATATTTTTCGAAAAGAAGATGCAACAGACTTCACTGAAAAATTCTACATAAGTAAGGCTACGTAGCTAGTGCTTCATAAATTTAATCTCGTCTGAAAGTGTCAGTTTACGTGACAAACACTTCGTCACTTGAGGGATGTTTAAATTTTCTACTCTCGGATACATTTGGGGAAGTCTTTATTAGTGCGAAAACTTGTTGGAGCATTCAAACCACTAACAAGAACGGCGATTTCCCCGTCAAAGACTGGCGTAGCGGTGGAAGAGACGGAATTGAACGTAAGACTGGTGTCAAAGTCAGAAAAAAGTGGACACGATCATTGGGAGTGACTCAGCAAGCTACTTCAGCTTTGAATGCATTACCATTTTTTTACAATAAGACCTCTAATTTCCGGGTGAGGGGAAGAAACTGGTGGAAAAGCAAAATTTTACTACTATATTAATAAAAAGTTTCTTATACTATACACACAATACCAGAGCTGCAAAGTCTCCGGCTTTTTCCGGGAGATTTCCCACCCCAATTTTTAGACAGTTTTATTTTGCATTAAATATTTGGACTTATTTTAAGCATTAGTTTGTAAGTAAAAATTAGTGGTGGGAAATCTCCCGAAAAAAGCCGGAGACTTGGCAGCTCTGCAATACTATATTAATAAAAAGTTTCTTAAAAATGACCTTTATTTTTAAAGTAATATTGAAAAAAATCACCAGAAATCAGAACAAATCATTATTACCGAGCATAAATTACCGAAGCTAATGATGCGAAAGCGATCCTATATTAGGTCTGTAATGTAAGTGTTCGGTAAGAGACAGTTTTAAGAAATTGGGCCCCGAAACGTTCTTTACATATCTCCCTTCTTATTTCAATCACAAAAATTGGATAGCCGTAAAATGCTAGCTTTCAGACGGTTCGTCTTTCCTACTATACCCTTGTGCAAAAATTAAAGACGAAGTATTCTTTAGTGTATAAAATCGATAGATATCATAACATCCTCAGCGTGGAAAAAATATGTGGAAAGTGAAGAATAGCTTGAAGGGGGGGAAAAAAAGTATACAGAATCATAATTGCTCAATTTTTTCACTTCGTTCGCACGTTTTGCACACCAGTGTAGATTGCGCACTTTGAAATTTAAAAACGTCATCTTGCTTCAGACATTGAATGATTTTTAGTATTTAGGTATCTTTATTTTCTTGTGAATGTCGCATAAGGTTTAGCAATTTTCCCTGTACGAAGAATAGGCCTTCAGTAATTTCGTAAAACTTGGATATTATTTAAGTGATGTGTTGGTTTTTAAAACTCGTTATAAACTTCCTTATAATATTGTTATAGAAAATATTTTCTAGTAAAATATCTTGTTTAATTTGTACATTTAACTCCTACTTATTATTATTTTATACGTAATATAACCCCTTTCAAGAAATATAACCATTCCTATTCAAGGACAGGGAAAATAAACGGTGACACATCACTGACCCGTAAAAAATTACCTCAGGAAACATGAGAAGTCATTAGTTTTTTAGTCGAAGTAAAATTTAATTGAAGATTCCAATAAGGATCTATTGATTCAAGTTTCCATTCTAATGATACCAATAAAGGTATATATCCTCTTGACGAAATCACAACACTATCTTTGGCTAATTCATTCAAGGTTTTATGCTTAAAAAATTATAATAGGCATTATTATACCGTTTCTTTCATTGTATGTGGCACTCATTAAGTATATTTAGGGTATGCTCCTTAAATTATCTTTAAATTTTCACAGCTATTTTGAAATTATTTACTTTTTACCATTAACCAAGGTCGATACCACAATGAATTCTACTGTAATTTTAAATAGTTTTTCTCCTTAGAGTAAAAAAATTAGCTAATTGAGAAGCATTATTATACCGTTTCTATCATTGTATGTGGCACTCATTAAGTATATTTAGGGTATACCCCTTAAAATCTCATTAAATTTTCACACCTATTTTGAAATTTACTTTTTACCATTAAACAAGGTCAATACCACAATGAATTCTACTGTAATTTTAAGCAGTTTTTCACCTTAGAGTAAAAAAATTAGCTAACTGAGAAGCATTTTTAACTGGTGCTGCAGTTTCCTGGATAATATCAAAGCATTTTCGTATTTCTTGTATTTAGTTCAAAATATATTTATGATTTGTTTTACACCTTAGTTGATACTTTTTTCATCTAATTCAGTCAGATGTTAAAATAAAAGATTTGTAATTTAGAAAGAAATACATTTTCTGAAATGCAGGTGGGTTGATTTAAGAAATATTTTAGAACGATGCATTCTTAAAAGTGGCTTTTTTTATGCAATTTGAGATTTTAAAAATGGTAAAACAGAACATAAATTTTAGTATTCTGAACTAGTTAGTCTAATCATAAATTTTAGTATTCTGAACCAGTTATTCTAATGCAAGAAATGCTTCCCCGGTTTCTTCGCGTAGTATCAGGGTTTTTTTTCCCCCCCCCATGAGCTATATAACATTATTAAGCATTCTTGTGGTTATTTTTACTATTAAAAATATTATGCTCCTTCGGCCTTCAAAGATATATGAAACAAAGAGTGTTCAATAAAATGATTTTCCTAACATTTCATAAAATTTCTGCCTATATGAATCCGACTCACTTGACATTATTTATTAAAATTGTTATTTTTGTCATAAGTTTAAGCGCGAATTTAGGGAATTTCATTTCAAAAACAAGCATTCTACCTACCAACCAACAAAATGTACTGGACAAAAAATAGTTTCGTAACATTTTTATTTTTGTCTTAGGTCGGCATCTTCTATTCGTAACGCGTTACACAAATTTTATTTGTGTAACGCATATCTGTGCCGCACAGCCAGCTGAGTCTAAAAAGGGTCTCTAGATCTGTGGCACGCGATGAACGTTTCGATCGTCCGCCATCTTGCTGGTAGTTATGTCGAGCGATGGCAACGGCTGCCCTTTTTTCAGCATTGAGAAAGGGTTGCACCTCAAAATGTTAAATAAGTTTTGACCATTCCGTACTGCTCCGCTCTCAGCTGCCTGCATGAAAGCAGGAAATTTGCGTTTTGTTCGTGTTTTACATCCAACCTCTCCTTCCAGTAAACGTTTTTTTCTTTATTTCTATTCTTTCTGTTTTAGGGATGGACGCGAGACGACTTTTTGCGAGACGAGACAGAGATTTACAGTATTTTTGCGAGACGAGACAAGCTTTTCGGCTGTTTTGCGAGACGCGAGACGCCAATTTTTCGTCTCGCGTCCATCCCTATTCTTTTTCTTCCCAGCTTCATATCCCTACCAGTGGTACAGCCCTTGCGCTTTGAACTGGGAGACGAAAGGTACCTGATTCGAAGCCGGTAGCATCCGCCTACCTAACCGTTCGGAATTTTCCGTGGTTTTCTCCGAAACTTCGCGTAAACACGGGTTAGTAGCCCTTAGAAAGTCCCCCACTGAGGGCAATCTCCCTCCCCCCGATATCCCTAGTGTAGATAACTGGCCGTAACTCAAATTTCCAATTTCCAGTATGGTAAAAATCGACGAGTTTATTTTTAACAAAATTGAAATCGTTTGCTCCTATGGTCACTCGATAAATGGGTACCCCCTCCTTCGAGCTAGCGAGAAAATAGTGATTGTTCGATGGCTACATCAGAAAGGGTCAGTGAAATATGAAAAAATACGGCGATAATTGAAAGAAATGCATTGCTGAACATCTTAACCATGAGTAGTACTTGTTTTTAATGCGAATTGTGTTTTGAACTATGTTTTTTAAAAGGGTGGTGCTAACTGATAAAATTATACAGAATGAAATGCATGCCTTATATCCAGGGAAGCACAATAATACTTGTTTGCATTAACTGTAAAATGCGATAACCTTGATGACGTTTCTCTTCTCAATGTTTCCAATAGACCTATAACCGAGACCACAACACTTTAACGTTCAACAAAGAAATTCTTAAAAATCACGGGAAACCACCGTAGCTGTTTTTTTTTTTTTACCGTATTAACCCTTTAACGCGCAGTGTTCCCGCTCTGGAAACACCAAACTCTGACGTTTTGACTGTTGCCAGTCACGAAGAATAGATTGGATTTCTATAAAAATAGTGGCGGGTGGCATAGCTCCACGAGAATCCTTTATTTTTTAGCACGTCCTTTCCCGTAAAAAAATGGTCACGATTATTTTTAACAGCACTGACCTGACATCTGCTGAAAAATGGAAGAATGCGAGAACAGCTGAATAGGTTACCCAATGCTAAAAAAAGGTCAGCCGTTGCCATCGCTCGGCTAAACTACTAGCAAGATGGCGGACGATCGAAACATTCATGGTGTTCCACAGATCGAGAGACCCTTTTTTGACGACAGCTGGCTGTGCCGCACAGCCGTCAGAGCCTTTAACCTTTAACCCTTTGAGGCGCAAGGGTTGCGCCTCAAAGGGTTAAAGGTCGACTCTTCAAGACCCTCTTGGCCTCCACCCCACCCCACCAACTCACAATTTTTAATGGAGGATCTCCGGAGTCGACCAGAGGTAGCCTAAACTTTTTGACCACACCCTCCGTTCCCTCTACTGAAACTGGAAAAAAAGATGATAGCTGGCCTTAATTTAACCATTTGTGCCCAGATATTTTTGCGACTTTCTTCGATTTTTGCTAATGCCAACAATAATAGATAAATTTCCGATATCGACTTCTTGCACGAGGGATAGTTTCTTTTAAAATCAATATGTATAAAAATTGAAATGTCCCGATCCTACTCGATCATGTTAAAATATTTTGTGGAGTTGAGGTTCAATACTCGTGAATAAAGGCTAGGAACAATGACTAACGTTTTCGATCGATTGCGAAAATGCCTTTCCAAAAAAGGGACTTAACTTTTTGACCACACCCTCCGTTCCCTCTACTGAAACTGGAAAAAAAGATGATAGTTGGCCTTAATTTAACCATTTGTGCCCAGATATTTTTGCGTATTTCTTCGATTTTTGCTAATACCAACAATAATAGATAAATTTCCGATATCCACTTCTTGCACGAGGGGAAGTTTCTTTTAAAATCAATATGTATAAAAATTGAAATGTCCCGATCCTACTCGATCATGTTAAAATATTTTGTGGAGTTGAGGTTCAATACTCGTGAATAAAGGCTAGGAACAATGACTAACGATTTCGATCGATTGCGAAAATGCCTTTCCAAAAAAGGGACTTAACTTTTTGACCACACCCTCCGTTCCCTCTACTGAAACTGGAAAAAAAGATGATAGTTGGCCTTAATTTAACCATTTGTGCCCAGATATTTTTGCGTATTTCTTCGATTTTTGCTAATACCAACAATAATAGATAAATTTCCGATATCCACTTCTTGCACGAGGGGTAGTTTCTTTTAAAATCAATATGTATAAAAATTGAAATGTCCCGATCCTACTCGATCATGTTAAAATATTTTGTGGAGTTGAGGTTCAATACTCGTGAATAAAGGCTAGGAACAATGAATAACGTTTTCGATCGATTGCGAAAATGCCTTACCAAAAAAGGGACAGTGCATAAATGAGTTAAAAAATGGGTACATACAGCCTATATATATAAAAAAAAAACGTTCATGCTAGGTTCACGAAATACTAACACTAACTAAACCCGATGTCAGGTCGGCCTTTACAAATGAGTGGCCCGGTTGAACATTTTCTACGTTTTCCAGCAGTTCTCACAAATAATTTCATATCACCATGCTTTCCAAGTGCTGGTAATATCTCCTCTAATCCAGGCATACACTTTCTTAACATTGAATATTGTCTCCGTTCAATGCAAACCCAGACAGCACAGCAAATTTGCATCAAACTTGCAGTAAGCTTGATTTATAAAGTCAATAAACTTGAATTAAGCTTGAAAATTTCAAGCGTGTAAGCTTATAATGCAAGCTTGAATCATGTGTTAAGCTTAATGCAAGCTTGAATCAAGTGTTCAAGTTTACACTTGTCCAACTTGCATTAAGCTTGACATAACAAGCTTAATTCAAACTTAAAAAATTTCCCCCCCCCCAAAAAAAAAAATCTTAATACACGGGGCGCCGGTCGGCGAACTCGCCCCATATATTTCATTTTCCCACGCATTTTCGCCTCTACGCTGAAACCCCAAGTTATTTCAATTTGTTTCCGCTTAGCGTCCGCGGCTGGGATCGATCTCGGGACCTAAAGTGTGGGAAACCAGCGTCCTAACCACCATGCCAATCTCACTCGCGATGACAAGACAAGGGACTGTTATGGTTGTCACGCCGTTTTTTGGTGAGGTTGGTCAGTACTGGCCGATGCCGATCGGTTTCTTTTATTTATCCATGGGATGAATCAAAATTAAAATAATGTTATGTGTGATTTATAGACTCTACTAATAGGGAAATAAGCATAATATAAACTTAAAAGCAGCACACGTTTTAAAACTTTCAATATCGCGACACTCATGTTGGGCAATATTGGCCAAAATCGAGACAAACGACTGATTTCGAAATTAATTTTGTAGTACATTTGTATATTATTTTGAAGAATTTCAATATTTGGAAATATAGAATCGTTTTTTAATTCTATGGTCAAGTACATTTATGGCTGACGATAAATTATTTGTTATATGGACGTGGCTTCCCAAATCAAGCAGCAATCAAGTTGTATTCAAGCTTGAGAGTTCAAATGACTTAAATTCGGCGGGAAAGTATTTGCTGACTCAATATTTTGTAATCTCCAAGCTTGCTGCAAGCTTAAAATGAGTTGAACTGTCAAGCTTGTATTAATAAGTCAGATTCAAAGAAATGTCAAGCTTGATTTAAGCTTATATGCTGTCTGGGAAATGAGTTAAAAAATTGGTACATACAGCCTATATATGAAAAAAACGAACTTCATGCTAGCTTCACGAAATACTAACACTAACTAAGCCGAAAGTCAGGTCAGCCTTTACAAATGAATTGCCCAGGCGTCACTGGCAAGGAGATGAACATTTTCTGCTTTTTCTCAAATAATTTCATATCACCATGCTTTCCAAATGCCAGTAATATCTCCTCTAATCCAGGGATACACTTTCTTAACATTTTCTTGAATACAGTAGAACTCTGTTAATCCGAACTAATTGGGACCGGTGCTTGTTCGGATTTAAAAAAATTCGGATTATCCGAAATTCCCATAAAAATTGAAAAGAAAGAGATGTGTGCTAAAGAAAACCAAGTTATAGTTTTGTACTTAGTATTACTCTCTCTTGAATTCTTTTATTCGAAAGCAATAGGAAGAGAATATATACGTGTACAAAAATATGCATGATGGAAAAGTAAGTACAATTGCAATCTTTTCGTTAATTTATTCAAGTTTAATGTAATTTTCAAAAATAAAATCGGTTCGGATTAACCGGAATTTCGGATTAGCGGAGTTCTACAGTATTGCCTCCGTTCAATGCATTAACGCACTTGGATTTATAATATTCAACGGACTTCTACAGCTCATAGTCAGTCACTAGTCAGCGCAACAAACGTTCTCGGTAATGAATGCACCATTTTTCATTGTTTTGAAAACCCTTCCATCTCCGAGCATTCTCGTTACCGATAGTGCTCCCATTCCGAAAGAAACACTGCCGCGTCTTGGCATTTCATATTAAAGTTAACGTTAACCATGCTTATCCATGTTACTTAGCTAACTTTCCATTTTATTTCAGGTAGCTGACAATAATAATTGGAGAAGCTTCTTCCCGAACCACTTTCAAAACGAGTCTCTCAGGTTTTAACGAGTCCCCTGCGACTTTCCCCATGTTGGTAATAAAAAAGGTAAGCCAACTTTTGTGTACTCTCCTTTCTCCGAGTACAGTTGTGGAACTTCAGAGTTTATTATCATATAACTAAATGATTATTTTCCGCCGAACTGCCGTATTAAAGTCTATAAGGCAGCAATGGAGATGTCGGTACATAAATCATAGGGATTATTACTTATTGGCGGTTAAAAGGGGATATTGGAGCATTTTCAGTGTTTGCTAACGTTGACTCTGTACTGTGTTATTTTAGAATTTCGCTTTCTAGAATCTGCACTATGTTTCTTATATTTCATAGCGGTTTTCATATTAAGAGAGTATGACTATGCTTATGAGTATTGGGCCTAAAATAAAGAAATTTTATATTTACTTTACAAATATACAGGGTGTCCCAAAAAGGTGGTAACACACTTTAATTATGTATATATTGGAAATAAGTGGGCAATGTAAATCGAAAAAATCAAAATAACGTACGATAAAAAGAAAGAAAATTCTTCTCCGTAATTTTCTAAAAAGTTGCACTTAGTAAAATTGTATGCTACCTCCCTCCAAGAAAATCCGAAATTGGTAAAATGTGCCCCGTACGCTAATAAAGCGATATACAAAATTTGAGAATTATGTCCCATAGACGTATCAAAGATATGAAGATAGATATATGCTGATTTAAACCACTTTTCAATAGTGGATCATCTATAGCCGCTGTTCCTCTTTGTTTAAAGATATCTCTGAGACGTACAAAATTTCAGCCTTTCATAATAAAACATCACCACAATGTGTTTGGGGCACATTTTAATAATTGGGATTTTTTTTTTGTACTGGGTTGTATACAAACTTAAAGTACAACTTTAAAAAAATTAAGGAGAGGAACTTGTAAACGTACTCTTTCCTACTTTATTTTGAACTTTTTTTCAATTTTTATTGCCCACTTATCTATAGATAAAGAATTAAAGCGTGTTACCACATTTTTGGATCCCTCTGTATAAAATAGTCCGGGGCGTACGTTTCAGATAGTGCAAAAGGTCTACTCTTCTTCAGCAGCAAAAAGTTAACTTCTACACAGTCAGAGGAGAGAGAAGTGAGCTTGAGTTCTCACACTTCTGCCCGTATGGAAGGATAACCTTTTCAAGCTGAATAAGAGTGGACGCTTTGTATTACTCGTAACGTTGGCCGTGCGTTACCAAGCCGGTGCTGTTTCGCTTTCCGGGTTCTTACGGGAACGGAGCTTAGTGACTAAGCTACTGCTGTACTATTAAAAAAAAATTTCAGCATAGAATGCTCACCTAAATAAGTAGTGCAGGGTTTTTTAAATTTTTATTTTTTTGGTTATCTTTGTTAGCAGCATTGCATCACGCGTTTCGAATTTTCGCATTTCATTTTATTTCCGTGGGATAAATCAATTTCATTTGCAGAGTGTTAAAATTTATGGAGGGAGGATTTTTGTTAAGTTTTTATTTAAAAGAGGAGCCAATGATCATTATAATGGTTAGTACAAATTTTGCGCTGTGCATATGAGAGAAATATTAAAATCTCACCTGAAATGTAAACCGCACAAGGACACCACTAAATCCTGAAATTTAGTTTACTCAAATAATAACTATATTTTTTCCAGACATGTCTTTATTTGTATATTATATTCATTGCACACACAGTTAGAATCAACACATCCTAAATATGTCATTCAATAATAATTAATACTTTATGATCAATTATTTCAGAGAATTATACTAAAATATCGGGTACCCTTCAATTTTGAATATTAACAAATTTATATCAAAAAGTATTTTTACTTATGAAAATATTTATCTAGAAAATTCTTCAAATGATTAAATCCCTTTCGTACTAATCATTTAAACATTAATTATACCAACATAATCCACTTAAAATATTATTTCAAAAACACAAAATACTTTTTATATACATAATAGGGTAAAATTGAATTTATCATACCATTTTGGGGCAGATGTAGTAATACCTCTCGAGCTCACCATTTTTCCTGCATCAGTTTTACAAATTTTCGAAGTTCATAATTCTAAAGTTCACTAATTTCGCGATATATTGTCACTCAGTCCACAATATTACGGTGTCTGTGAGATTTTATATAGTATCGCCAAGTCCACGATATTGCGAATATTTAGCGTTCTTCTCATAGTTCATAGTCCACGATATTGCGATGGCCTAGCGTTCTTCTGATAGTTCATTTCTCTAATTTTGATTTCGTATACAGTTAGTGCACCACAAAAAATTCTTCTTCAGCTGGAACAGTTCGATCTTATAAGAAATGATTTTTTTGGAATCGACGAAATTCTTATAACTTAGATGAAAGAATTTTCAAAATCTTCATCAGCAGGAATAGGCGATATTTCCCAAACGCAGGAAGAGACGTATCAGCTGAACAGTGGATCTCAGACGAAATGATGACTAAATTCTTGAACGTCAAACGAAAGGATTTTCAAAATTAACGAACATCTTGTAAGTATTTCCCAACCATAGGAAAAGGCGTATCAGCGGAACAATTGATGCCGAGTTCAGAGCATCGGTCGATCTCTAGGAATTTTCTAATAATAAAATTTTCATTTTCTTCAAACAGCGATGAAAAAAAACATCCAGCCGAAGGCATCGGTCGATTTCAGGAGAGAGACAGAGGTCTCAAACCCTTCAATCTTCCGAGAGGCCTGGCTTGCTTTTTTGAAATTTCAAATCCAACTGACAAAACCGTTACTGAAGTTCTGTATCTTGACTTACGCCAATTTGTCTAATTCTTATGTTTTTGGCTCAATGTCACAGTATCCACTGCATATTTTTAATTGTAGCCAATGGAGATAAAAATCACATGGGGGGGGACTTCCCTTTTCCTTGCAAACCTGAAAATTATGAGTTTTTTGACTGTCTGGCGAAACGAATTTCCTTGCATCGCAGTTTCGTTGTTTACAGAAATATGATATCACCCAGTGTGGTCTTCTTCTCTGAAAATTCGATGTCTGGGCGGTCCCCGTGTGAATGAACTCTGCAAACTTTGAGGGGAAAAAAACTGTATTTTATACTTGCAGTAATCTTAAAAACTTCGCCTATACTTGTGAGGTATTAAACTTCGCCTTTTCCAGAGCATGATTGAAAAATGTTATGCCTTCGCATAACACAGAGCTTAGAAATAAAGAAATGGACTTGGGACCGCTGAATTGAACATTTGACGTGATCTCACTTGCAGATTTTCTCCAACTGTATATAAAATTTAGATGTACAACTAAACAAAAGTATCTCATATAAGGTGTTTATTTTAGCTACGTTTATCATCAAAAGTATTTTCAAATTGTATTCCGCTGTAACATAAACAGCGCATCCCAATTCCCCTTACTTCTGCTGTTCAAGCACACACTAACGGCTGGGTAAGTGCAAGAACGTAAAACATATTATTTGGAAGTATATCATAACACATCAGTAACGAAATTTAACTCTGTCACCCTATCAATGCTCATATGCTTATTGCCCATGCGCTGCTGACGATGCAAATACAAATACTTAACCATCAATCATCCACTATCGTGACACAACTTTCGTAACAATTCAAACCTTGATTCATTGATAAACTCTGAGGCGTTTTACTGTGCATTTGACTTTAAAGTCGATGTTAACATTGAATGCTTTTGGTTTATTTTTCCATTATTTGAATATTTTATACTGAACGAGTGTAGTTTCTCGTCCTAAAACATAGTTTTAAAGAGACAACTAAATGCATATATAAACATAAAAAGCTTAAAAGTATTAATAGCTCGATAACACTTAATTTTAATTGACGTTTTAAATAAAACACCGGACTGATACTTCATCTTAAAAGTATGTAAAGTGACTTCTGGATTGTGTTCAACATGCTTTAAAGCAGAAAGGATTTAAAATATTCATCTTTTGGATTTTCATACGCTGTTCTGCGACTTTAGCTGCGAGTTTTATTGTTTATTTTCTGTCCATATTTTACACCGTTTTCGTATGACTGGGAAATAACGCACTTGAACCTAATAAGTGGTTGCTGCTTTGAAACTGAAGGTAGAAATAATTTTGTCATCTTGATTTTCAAAAATTACCTGATAATACCAGCATATGAAACTAATTACTGGTTAACTAGGTACTAGTTAATAAAAGTACAGTACCCGCCGTTTAATAAAATCACTTTAATGAAATCAGCAGCTTAATCAGATCAAATTGCCAAGAACAGAATTAAACAAACTTAAATGTGTTTTAAAACTACCGCTTAATAAATCGAAAATTGAAACTATCAAATCACAGTGCAATAAACACACGCCTATCCATCATTTGTCATAACAATTTATTTAGTTAAGTTACATTACCCCGAAAGGATAAAAGGCGATCGCAGCTCTTTTGTTCATCTGCTAGTTAGTCCTTTTAAATCTCTATGGGGTAGTCGACTGGATAGAAACTTATTTTTCGCCCGAGACAAATAAAACTGGCCGAGCATGTATACTATTGTGAATCCTATAAGACTGGCCAGTGACCTGGAGGTGCAATTTTTTTTTCTATAATTTCTAAGATTTTCTAGCTCTGTTTGACAAGTTGCTTGTAAGTGCTTTCAAAGTGTAAAAAATTTAGCCGAAAATGTACTCCCAACGTTACTCCCTTACACTGAACGTTTAATTGCGGTGCCCAAACAATGCAACACTGATAATTTTTGAGAAAGCCCGATTTGTAACATGCAAGTAAATTCATTTTATACGTAGTATGCGTTTATAAGTTTAAATTATAAATTCTGAGTGAATGATTAAACTAATTATCAATTAGAAATTAATTTTATTTATTAATCCTATTATTTTATAATTTCGTTCCGCAGTGGTCTGGGCATTTAACTCCGTTCCCACTAGAACGCGGCAAGTGAAGCAGCATCCAGCTTGGCCAGGGCTTGGGAGGGTGAACTCTTCTCTCGGCTGGACTGCTGTGGGACGGTTTACACTAAAGGGAGCTGGTGCACGTAAAATCCGTCGTGGCTCCAATGGAGGATTTGGCACCGATCTGAGGTTGCCAGAGGGAATCAGAAACATGTTAAAATTTCTCTCGGAGTTTCAGGGGTGGCAACAGACTATACATTCTCATTGGGTTTCAATGTTCGCCGCTTATTAAAATCAAGTTAGCTCGGAAGGAATATGATTTTATGAACGTGTGGTTACTGTATTTGTATGTAATTTTATTTGAATGTGTATCTTTAGAAGAAAAAAAATAGAAGAAAGTCTCTGATTGAAGTGCTTAAAAACAAACAACCTTTAAAATAAGTAAGTACTACAGCCTAGCCAGGAAAGCTTTTCGGGGGGGGGGGGAGTGAATATGAAATAAATCGGGGATAAATAAACGAAATTTGTGCACGACATAAGCTTATGCTAACTAATCGGGGGGGGAATTCATCCCAATATTCCCCCCAGTCTACACCCCAGCTGTTCTAGTCTTTATTGCGTTTCACCTTCATGCAGTCTTCTTGAGTTTTACGTTTTAGTTATGGGTTTGACACCAGCATGATTTTTTTTTTCCAGTACCATCGGTATTTACTGCTTACTGGCAATGCACTAGATCGATCTTTCGTTGGTAATTGGGTGTAGACCGCAAGTAAGTTGCGATCCATTCTAAACTTCGGCTCTCGTAATTGGGTGTAGGGATGGACGCGAGACGGAAAATTGGCGTCTCGCGTCTCGCAAAACAGCTTAAAAGCTTGTCTCGTCTCGCAAAAATCCCTATACCGTAATGTTAAAAATGTCTGTCTCGTCTCGCAAAAAAGCTGTAAATCCCTGTCTCGTCTCGCAAAATATCGTCTCGCGTCCATCCCTAATTGGGTGGAAAAAGGAAGGATTATGAAATATTGAGTTCAAAGTTTAATATAATATTAACTAAATGAAATTCTGTTGATAATTTTCTGACGAGAGAAAGTACGAAGCCTGAAGTATGCTAAAAACATATAATGCAGAAAAAGTAAAATACCATAAGCCCTATTTAACTCATTTTCATATCTTCCACAAAACTGTAAAGATTATTCTGGTGTTGATCCAATTTGGTAAATACATCATCCAAATGCCGGCAATTTCATATTTCAAATAAAGAGCGATCACTAACTTGACTACTCGAGTCGGGTAGAAAGTTGTCTTAAGTATCTCTCAAGAACTCGCAAATGAAATCATTTATTCAGAGAATGCGCTAAGAAATATCCTTTTATCGGTTTGAATATTTTATTTTGTCATTTTCTACACGCTCTGAAGGACCTACTCTCGAAAAAAAAAAAAAAATCAATCCTCATCTTCTAGTACAGGCTTTAAGTGTACTTGCACATTTTAAAATTACATTCCTTGACCTATTTCTAGCTCGGAGTACTTTTGCAAACCCTCCTCAGCATTCGAAACACTTTTATAAACACTCATCGGCACTTGAGGCACTTTTTAACCGCTTTTCTCACTTGTACGAAGCGCTAATTTTCAGGACAGTCTAGAGGGGAGAGCTTAAAAAAAAAAAAAGTTGAAGTTGGTAACGAGCTGCCTAGCTAGTTTTTCATTTGGGGACTTTTTTTTTTCTTTTCTTTTATTATTATGCTTTTTTTTTTCTTTCCACGTTTAGTAACGAGGATTTTTAGTTTTGCCTCCTCATTGTATTTCTGCTGATTTCTGGAGCACAGGTTTATGGTCACGACACTAAAGAGAAGTTTTGGAGAGTTTTTAGCCGGAAGACAACTCCGGGCGTTTTATCATGGGTAGTATTTTATCTAATTTGTTGTTGCTGTTTTCAATAAATCTGAGAAAAGGAAACGGTGACCAAAAAAATAAATAAATAAATAAATGAGAAAAAAAAGCTGATAAGTTAATATTACTTTTCTTAGCTTAAAGAGAAAACTTTGAAATTATTCTCCGCTTTTTAAGATAAATAAGAAATGGCGTATGAATACTTGTATATAATTTTTTAAAAGCTTTTTGCGATAATAGGTATTTGTAAGAAAATGTAAGGCATGTGGACTGCATAATTGTACGTGAGAAACCATAAAAAGGAAATGGAGGTCGGGGGAGGGTGGGGGGTGGGGGAGGGAGGGATCTGCGAAGGTAAGTTAAACTATTGAAATTCCAATAGTCATTAAAATGTTGAATTCTTCACAGATAGTGAATGATGTTTGGTCTTTATTCATCCAGTCAATGAACTCTGTTCTAACAGCCCTTTCCACTCGTAGGCAAATGTCCCTATTATTGGTAGAAAGTCTTAATATATATATATAAAAAATGGTGAAAAGTGTGTAATTTATGAGAGCCTCTTTTTAAAAATTCTCATGTATCTGGAGAATATCGAGAAAATAATTATCCGTTTAATAATTAATGACGATTATTTTGAATAGGGATGTAATGGATAATGGTTTTGCCGGATACCGGATATTGGATATCCGAAGCTCCTTTGGTTGCCGGATACGGATATGCGGCACTAAACATGTATTTAGTTATTGTGTTTTTTTCATTTTTTTAATATAATTGTCATCAGAACAATAAATTGCAAACTGTTTCACACATCATTTAAGTATTTTTTAATAGTTGGCTTATAATTTACAAAAAATAAATATCTTTACATATAAGTACATAAAGTGTTACTTAAAATGTAAAAGTTTAAATATTCTTTTTATGTGTGCACTACTGGCAAAATCAAAAAATTTAGCCATGCCACATTTATTAATGTATTTATAATTGCAAATTATTTTCACAAAGAAATCCATACTTTTTTTATTTATTTAAGAATAAGATATCTATTTTGATGATAATATACCTATGATAGATGAATATTCATTTTTCCAAACATAGGTTCAATGCCTTTTTCTGTTTTAATAATTTAATATTAATTTATTAAGTCGTTTTTAGTTTTATTTTAAATTCAATTTACTTTTAGAGATTGATAAATAAAAAGTAAATCTCTTTTAAATATTTATAATGAAATCATAAAGCTTTCTTTTGTAGTTTTATACAGGTATGAAACAGAATTTTTCAGGTTATGCATGAAATTTCTTTAATGAAAAATATTTAACTACAAGTTAAAAAACACAAATAGATCTGTTTAGATGTTTAGTTTCTGAAATATGCGAAAATTCTTTCGCAATCCAAAAATTTATATGGCATTATAAGGTGGAGAAATGGAGGGGGGGGATTCATAAAAAAAGTCATTTCAAGCATTAGGTTCCATATTTTAGGACAATTTCGCTTTTTTACTCTTAATTTCGACATTCTGACACGCACATACACACACAAAAAAAAGATTAGTCAAAGTACTTTATATATGGAGTGATAATCATACAAAATACTGCAGTAGTAACTAAAACAACTATTTTAAACAAGTAAAATACCATATTACAGCATGGCTGACTGCACAAGCAGCCATGTTAAAATTTTCTTTTAAAATGTGTTTCTGAAATATTTATTAATGCACATGTTTTAAGTAGACTTTAAAAATCAATTGAAACTTGCAGAAAATCATAAATGAATTTAAATAACTAAATTCAGTAAAAAAATAATATGTAAAATAAGGGTTAATTTTTAATCATTAGGTATTGGAGACTTCAGTAAAGGAATGCTCAGTAAAAGATGGTCATTTAGAAAAAGGATGGAGATGAAAAATTTCTCCCTGTCTCTGAAAATATATTTTGAAGACAGAATAATCGGAGTTTTTTGTTAATTATCGGGTTCCCAGAACAAATTAAAAATATCGGAGAAACTCCATGGGGAGAGAGTGTAAAATTAATTACATTATTTCTGGGATTCCCATGAGAGAAATTGCATATGCTGAATGCACATACTTGTCAAATGATACTGCACAGTGCTTATAATTAAACTTTCCCCTATAAACAGCAGTTTACAGCTGAAAAGGATGAGAAGATCGCCTCCAAATTTGCACTTAGACGCTACATGAGATGTGCTTAGGTTCTTTTTTTTTTTTTTTTTTAAGTTCAGAAAATGTCTGCTAAGCAGTACTTTGCAGCATGAAATCAACTCTAAATATTAGCCTAACTAGTTATAAATGTGCTCAAAAACTACTGAACAAATGTTGAAATTGCGTGTTTATTTTGAATGATCCATTTCCAGTGTTAAATTTACTGTTTTCCCACTTAAAACATATATATCCCCCTTTTTTCATGTATTACTTTATCAAGAATGTTCAAATATAATTTTCCATACTGTCCCGCATGCTTTAGAGATGTAACGAATAGGGTTTTGGCCCAATAGCCGAATATTCGGCCAATAGCTCAAGCCGAATATTAAATATTCAGCACTTAGTTTAGGCCGAATACCGAATATTCAGCAGCCAAATATTAAATTAAAAAAAAATAATTTTAATTGTAAATAAAATGTCACTTATCACATTTGTAATTAAATACTGAATAAAGACTAATTAAAATTCATTTTTTTATTATTTGTAGGTACTTAAAAACACACAACAGTATATTATCTATACAACTAAAAAACCTTGGCAATGAAAAAGTATCTTTTAGAAAGTTAAACACTGATAGCAGCATAATTATAATTTGAGATATTCATAATTTAATAAATATGCAATGGTAAATGTGATTAATCTGGTAACTATGCATTATCACAGCATGCTTTTGGTCTTACAGCCTCTGCGCAAGCATATGTAGCAGCTTTTATAAATTATGTTTGTAATTTAGGATCTGAAAAGATTCCTCCTACCCTCACCCCATAAAGAAATTAGAAAACCAAATCAAGTAGTGCCACCAAGTAGAAAAGTCTGCATTTTGTGTAATATTATTATATGATGTTTCATTCAGCTTAAAATTCACCGACATAGGATATTTTATAATATGAAATTAACAAACTGAGGTATAACTAAGCAGCAATGTCCCAGCAGCAACTAAGCAGCAATGATATTATTTGTAAATGCATTTAAAAATACATGTTAAAAATATTTTTTTCTTTGTTCAGAAATTTTTCAGCCGAATATGTAGCAATATTCGGCTACAACTATTCAGCCGAATATCTGTTCAGTATTCAGCTTACCGAATATTTGGCCAGCTGAATATTCGGCCTACCAAATATTCGGCAAAACAGCCGAAAAGGCTGAATACCGAATAGTGGCCAAATATTCGTTACATCCCTAATGCATATTATAGATAGAACTTCAGTAGTATGTGGCCGGATATCCGGCAGAGAAGTCGAATGTCCGGTAGTTATGATTCGGATATTGAAAAATCAACCGGATAGGCCGGATACCGGATACTAACCGGATATGCCGGATACCGGATATTAACCGGATAGACCGGATGCCGGATACTAACCGGATATTCGTTACATTCCTAATTTTGAATGTAGTATTTCTCTTATTTTTTGAACTAATAGGCTGTTGTGTCATCCAAGTTCAAATCTAAGTAAATAATGTAAATACAATAGTAAAATATCTTTTGAAAACGTGTCTTTTTTAAAACAAATTCTTTACTAAAGCAATTAATTGTAACGCGAATGTGAATCATGTTTGTGCTACTTGCTTAACCATCTAAGCAACTGAAAAACAAAATTCCGTTTACTGACCTGCAGTTTCCACAGTAATGCGCGTATTTTACTGGTTGCGTGTCCGTTCTTGATACGGCAGTATAATATCTGCATTCAATGCCGGCATTGCCAAGATAGCGTAAAGCAGAAACTTGTTCGAAAATTTCTTCCTCTACTTCCTCCTTATATATATTTTCTTTCGTTTTTCTTTAAAATAGACGTAAATGTGCATTTTATAATATAGTAAAATCGCAAAAATTTGGGACAGATAAACTTAATGATGCAACAATTTATAATTTATTTTTTGAAAATTTCAAAAACGGTGAATTGAGTTAAACATTCAGAACAAACCGCTTTAGGAGGGGGGAGGGGGTTATTTGATGATTTAACTACTGTTTTCGTTAAGATATTACTCGCATTTCTGTTGTTGGTTATCTGCGCAAAATAGCTCAAAAATACATAAAATATTAAATAAAAATTTTTGGGCCGAATTTTGAGAAATCGCTTAGGTGCACAACTTCGTGCTTTTGTGCTGAATTCGGTATAACCGTTCGATCGTAATGCCACCGGCAGATACACATCTCCTTTTATAATAATTACGCAAAAACACCGCATATCAAACAATTTTTTGAGCTTTAAAACTTAAAAATAGTATTGAGAGTTGTCTTGCCTTAACTATAGTAACTTGTATCCATTTTTAACAATTAAAATTGTATGAACTCGGTAGGTGACATGAGCACTGTCCAGAATTTTCGCACGTTGATGGTACATCCCTGTTTTTTTTTTCTTTTTTATATTTCCTCCTACCGAATCCAAGTTTAATCTGCTCGCTCGGATTATGGAAACAATTCAAAGATCAATATCCCTCCTCCGTGCCGAATGTTTCTTCCCAGCGTTTTAATTATCCGCAGTGTTGGTCTTTGAATGCATTGGGACATTTAGAAGGAAGAAACAATTTGAATCTCGTAGTTAGCCAGCTAATGTGCATATACAACGAGGATGTAGACACTGGTCTTCATTTGGTGGGTTCACTATCGTACACCCAGTCCTCTGGTTACTAGAGACGCTTTAACTACCGAGTTATTACGACTCAAAATCATTTATTTGGAAAATAGAGCTGTCGTTGAATTACGAATATTTAAAAAACTCAAATAAATGAATTTTGCAATCTGTTCGGACTTAGTTTAAATCTGTTTTCAAAAAAGCTAGTAATTTCAGCGTTGTTATCAATTATGCCTGCAAAACCGACTTTTCAGGTATTATTGCCTTCAAGCAGTGGCGTAGCCAAGGGGGGGATAGGGGCGACATAACCCCCCATGAGGAATTTTTTACCATACAAAATGTATGTTCTTTACTCCCTTATCACACACACACGTATACATACACGTAAGTTGCAGTAGTCGTAAACCCTCCCCATGAAAGATTTCTGGCTACGCAACGCCACTGCCTTCAAAAATAGTAATTTCCTTTAATTTATGATCTCAGATGTTAGAAGCATTTCCATCCTCCTCTATTCAAGATTTTTTTGATAAATAGATTAATACTACATACCACGGACGTGTTTAAGGGGTCTGGTCACCCTCCTTAGTCTACGCAAAATCTCTAAATTTGGAAGCATATCCATCTTTTGTATCCGTGGTTCAAAATAGTATGCGGGAAAAAAATTAAATTTCATACAAATTTTGAGCATTTTATATTAATTTAAAGTGTTTAATTTTGTGAACTTAATGAGTAATAAAAAAATTTACTACAAAGAAGATTAAAAATTTTTAATACAACTGAAATTTTATACAAAATATTAATAGTAAAATTTACCGTCAAATTTTATAGTAAGAATATACCACCCCTTAACTGCTCCCCTTCCATGTGAAAGCTACTGTCACGCCCGTTCTACATATTAATTTGAAATGTTTTGTTTCCGATTAAGGTATAGCTATTCGAAAGCCATCTACTTAGGAGGGATTTCTTGGCCGGAGTACTTTAGATTGTGTCTTCAAAAATTATTAAAATATTTTAATACTTTTTAATGGCATATCTTGAGGCTGACTTTAATTTATTTTAGTGTAAGGAACTTCAACTTTACTTGCAACTTACTTGTAGGATATAAATTTTATTAGGAAAATTACAGTACAGTAAACTAGTAGTAATAAACCAAATTATTATCAGGATACTTTACCGAACTCGATGATTTTAAATATTTTTTTTTAATTAAGGCGAAAATTTACATGTATGCGTATATAGTATTGCATCTTATAAAAGTGTTATATTATTAATATTTATCTCTTAAAACCTCTTACTATCTAACTGACTAGCAAGCCGACACCTTTAATCTTGTTTTGAAAATTATTGCATATAAAATCTTTAATTTTGATGAATATTTCCTAAAGTGCATTTTTACGCTCACTGCCGAAAGAAAGACGGAAAGGAAAGTGCTAATTTTCGAAAGCCAATCTCAAGAGTGAGACAGAAGTAAGCAAATTTCTTTTCTAACAACCAATCATGATTTAGTATCGATGAATATGTAAAAGAACAGTTTTGTAAGGAGCCAGCATTATGATGAATTGGAGGTATTGCATGCAAGCGCAAAACTGTTTAGAGCTTTCGTTTGATTAGTTTTCAAGTTAGACTATAGGCAATGTGTTTCTATAGATTCCAGAAGACTAATGACAGACAATGAAATTTAAAGTTCAATGGGACGCCTTGAAGCAGGGCATTCAGTCACAAATGTTGCTCTTTTTCTTTGGGTTCATCATTGTGTCATTTCTAGGTTATGAAAACAAGCCAAACAGTATTCTAAAGACATACTGTCGGTTACCCAAGAGTTACAACCCCCTTGGTAGATTGATATATTGCTGTTGCAGCTCAGCGGAATAGAAGAGCTACTCCAGCCATGTGCCATCTACGGTAGCAGAGTTCACATGTAAGATGATATGTGCTACTACAGTGCCCGAATGATACATTTGAGTGGACTGTACGCCCAGGTACCACGAATTTGTGTTAGTCCATCTTTCGAATTCAGGCGAGCACAATTAAAACGGTGTCCGCAACGTGTGAATGGAACTTTTTTCCGATTAGGCCAGTGTCGTTCATTGACGAGTCGAGAATTGTCCTGAGACAAAGATCCTGAACAAATGATAACCCCCTTGGTAGATTGATATATTGCTGTTGGAGCTCAACGGAATCGAAGAGCTACTCCAGCCATGTGACATTACGGTAGCAGAGTTCACATCTAAGATGATATGTGCTACTACAGTGTCCGAATGATACATATGAGGGAACTGTACGCCCAGGTACCACGAATTTGTGTTAGTCCATCTTTCGAATTCAGGCGAGCACAGTTAAAACGGTGTCGGCAACGTGTGAATTCAACTGTTTCCGATTAGGCCAGTGTAAAGTTCATTGACGAGTCGAGAATTGTCCTGAAACAAAGATCCTGAACAAATGACAAGTGTGGAGAAAAAGATATATGCAGTCAGCCCGAATTTCCACCGATCATCTCGCATTCTGAGATGGAAGCATCTAGTTTGGGTTGGGATTTCATTGAGCTATTACACGTACCTATTCGTCTATAAACGGACCTCTATTAGGGCTCTCTGAGTTCGAGATGAAGTACTAAAACCCACTGCGAGATCGCAAGGTGCAGCAGTTGGTCCTTTATTCGTTTGAACGTACGAAAAAGGGCTTCCTTGTCATGTCGACACCTGAAGTGTGAGGTTATTGTTCTTACGGATTGGTCGCTGTACCTCAATACCATTGAAGATCTTTGCAGTGCCCTCGGACGTGCTGAAAACACACGTTTCCAATCCCCACCCTATCTCGCGGATTTGCAGGCTGCTCTGCAAGAGAAAAAGCGATTTCTGGAATTTTGAGTGGTTTTTCACCTCATGAAAAACATGGCCATATGTTGCAATCTTGTAGAGGATGAGAGGTTGTTTCACACATTATGAATGTCTCTTTTGTTTTGGATTTAAACATCTTTTTGTTATTGACCCCAATATGGCTTCATCTTATAATTTATGAAAATTCAATATTATTTTAATCTTTGTTTGTTTGTAATGCTTCATTTTGTTTGTGTGCATTTGTTGCATAAACGTTTTCGATTTTTTCCTATAGAATTTCTTGTCAATCAAAGCTGTACCTGTCAATTTATTCTCATTTTACAGATTATTGTTTAACTTTTGGTTGTGAGTAAGTGTATAGCTTTAAAATTTTGTATTACAGTGAAACTTGAGTAGCAAGGAACGGTATAAATGTTTTTTTTCAAAAAAGCAGTTTAGGAAAGTTTGTCAACCTTCCGTTACTGTCTCTGTGTAAATATAGGTGTAAATTCTTATATAAATACTTATGAATATTTATATTAAAGTTTCGTTAAAAATCTGTCTACTCGTGATCCCTTCATAAAAATACTTCCAACGACCATAAACGTTGTGATGCTATCCATTTTTCTGAGCAGATTGTGTTGAAAAATACATTATTGTTTACTCTTTCGTTTATTATGTTTATTGAGGATTGATTGGCTTACAACCAAACCACAGCCATTAAGGAGAATAGTGCATGTTCCTGATAGCGGTTTAGAATATTGATAACAATATATGGCCCTATATAGCAAAAAAAAAAGCGTTTTTTTCAAGACATTCGTTTATTTTGTTTTGTGCGTGTACTAGTCTTGTCAGAAATTTATCTTTTTAAAGAAGCGATAACGGCTCAAAAAGGGTGTTTTGAAACTAAATATCTTTTAAATCATTACTGTATATACGATACGGTTCATGTTTCAGAAATGTCTTTAGCAAGATGGGAGATATATTACAACTTATATGACATTTGAAAGAGTTAAATGATATTTGGTATAAGCTTATGTACATCACTGTGACCAGCGCATTGGTTATTCGTCCTGAAGTCGCATTGTTTACTATCACAGAAGACATACGGAAATACCAACTGTAGTTGGTATGCAAAGAAGATTAGAGTAAAACGGAAAACCTCGCAATTGTTGCAGTCAGTCTCAAAAAGAATAATGTTACGAACTTTCGGGGCAGCCCGCTATTTTGGGGTTTAAAATAGTTCAAAATTCGTATTCTTCGCGTCAAATAGTTAAATTTTGTTTTATGTTGCATCAAAATCGGTCAACGAGAACCGGAGATACGGAGATTTTGGTTTTCCCATTGATTTTTCTATGGCGGTTCTAGAAATCTCGAGAAATATTGGTCGTGGGCCTTCGGTAACTTCACTTTTGGGGACTTATTTTTGGCGCCAAATTTGGCGATATTTCGCCAAAATTCGGTAAAGTTTGGTGACATTTTAGTCATTTGGCGCGATTTTCCCAATGGGGCTTTTAACTATAGTTTTTCTGAATTACCATGCATAATAGTCTAATATTTTTCTTCTATGGCGTAATCAAAATGTCCGCTTTATCTGGAATCCTCAAGGAATAGATTCCTCTGGAAGCTCCTTGTAGCTTCTACCTCTGCTATAAATACAAGCGCGCTGCCCCGATAGTGTCAGTGTGGATCGAGCTTCGGATGAGTTATCTGCTCTTCTCTGTGAACTAAGTGATAGAAGCGATAGTTCCACGTGCGTTTTTGAAGCTTTGTTTTTAAGTTCTGTGTGTAAATCTTTCATTGCTGAATTTTGAGGGATTGTTGGTGTTATCCCTCGCATACTTCCACTGAATTTTACCTGTGGAAGTGTTTTATTTTGTGTGAGAATTACAGCATTTGTGAAAGTTTCGTTACTGAGTGGACTGTAATTAACGAGTTACTGGCCGTTAGTGCCTGTGTATTTTGTACAGTTGATTGTTGGACTAAGTTCTAGAAGCAATAAAGTTTGTGTTCCATCCTGACAAGTGGACTTTTTACTAAAATTTTCTACACCAACTGGAAATTAGAGCGACGAACCCTGGAAACAAGCAGAGTATTCTGCAACAATAATTATTCGATATCCCCAAAGGGTATGATCATCGGCTTCCAGGCCGTTGGGTTGAAGCATTTCTTAAACTGTGTAGTTCGTGAAGTGTTCGCTAGCCACTACGGTGATAGTGTACCTTCTGTCTACTGAAAGAACTCCTTCTGCGTTCTTTTCTCGCAGCTGATGGTCACCATGGAAATGGAGTTTGAACATAACTAGAAAAATGCACCCCCTTAAAATCTCCCTTCATAAAAATATACTAAAAAGAACGCCGACGTAGATCTTTTAGGAGACACACGATATCATGCATAGCAAAATGGATCCCTCAAAAATCAGCGACGAGGAAAGTATGGTTTGAGCCACAGTTAGCGAAGGTGAACTATTCCTGATACGTGTTCGGGCGAATCGACGTTCAGTAGTGGAGCAATCAACCGTCCAGATGAACCAAGAAACTACCACAAGTATATCCGAAACGACACCTCAACGGACGTTGCCGAAGTACGGGGCTTCGTTGCAGATGGCTGGTGTCAACAGCTATGTTGACGACAGTACATAGAGATATTATAAGTCTGGAATTTGGATGGGAGCAAAGCAGTTAGACGTGCATCGAATAGCGACAGGAGACTTTTTTCTGTTGAATCACGTGTTTTTGCCCCATCCCACGCAAAAACGGCGTGAAATATCGATGAACAAACACTCCTCAACAATTTTCGTGCATATAGCATCATCAACAGAAAGATGATAGACTTCTGAATATTGGCACCCCTCAAAAACTGCTGTCGAACGCTAGGATGAAGTTAGTTCCTACCATTCAGCGCATCGTCATAGTGATTTTTTTTTTTCGGAACCCGCTGCATTTTCAATTCAGATCAATGACATTTCTTATCTCGAGAATTTTTGATGTTTAAGTAAACGATTGATCGTATGAAAAATTTATTTATATGGAATTTTCAAAATTAAGTCACACTGTTAAAAATAATCTGAAAATTTAAAATAATTTTAGCCTTAATTTTCAGGAAAATGACAGTTTTAATCAAGAATTGGTAATTTTTCAGTAAGAAGAAAAATGTTTTTAACTTTCAGAAATTGAAAAGAAATTGTGAAAACGGTGCATTTACGCGTTTGGTTTATTTTGTAAGTAGTCTTGAAAAATGGATTTTCGTTAGACATTTTAGATTGAAAAAAAATATCGACACCAAACACACTCTTATGGGTAATTAGATATTAAACTATAATTAATTACTTTTTTAATTAAGTTTTCCCTTTCATAATCAATAGAGCTTTAAATAACATTCATAAATATAGGAATGGCTAGAAAGTAATTTCAGTTCTGTTTTTCTTTTATTGCAATGGGGAACAGAAAATCAGTAAATGCGTAATTTTTAGATATTGTTAGTAGCCAGTTATTTCTTTTCCTCTTTTTCAATGATTGTCAGCATATCTGTAAAAAATCTAAACGGATATGCCAAGTAGCTTCAAAGCAAATATTTTTACTACGTACATACATTTGCAAAAATTTAAATTAATTTCTTGCCAATCCAATAATTTGTTAATAATATCTGGACTATGAATTTCAAATTTTAAATCATGAAAAGAATTCCTCTCCCCAAGTCCAATTGTGAGACTAAAATAACCTTCACCTCAGCCTTTTGACCAAGCTAGATTAAGTCAGATAGCATCTGGTGGGTTAGAGAAGCAGTCTCTCCCTCTGTAGGTGAGGGTTCGATCCTAGGAATAGCAGAATAACATTTTATTTAGCAGTTACAGTAATACGGAAAGTTACCGTCCAGAAAACGGGAAAATAACAAACAGAATGGACCTTTTCTGGCACTTTTGCTGCAATGCGTTTTTCCATTAATTTACAGATATATTTCAAACAGTGCAAAAAATATCCAGACGGCTTTTCAAAAACTTAACACTTATAAATTAAGATGGTAAACATTGTTTACACATCTGTTTATTGTTTATTTTTATGTTAATAACAGTTAAGATATTTTCAAGTCTGGATTTTGTTTTCCGAGCTGTGTGCATCTATGTGTCTTAGTGCTTGTTCTTCATTTTTCTTGAATACTTTAACAAAACAAACACAGTTTCGAACATCGGTTCTTAACCCTTTAACGCGCATTGTTCCCGCTCTGGGAACACCAAACTCTGACGTTTTGACTGTTGCCAGTCACGAAGAATAGATTTGATTTCTATAAAAATAGTTGCGGGTGACATAGCTCCACGAGAATCCTTTACTTTCTAGCACGTCCTTTCCCGTAAAAAAAATGGTCACGAATTTTTTTTAAAGCTCTGAATCTGCTGAAGAATGCGAGAACAGCTGGATAGATTGCCCAATGCTGAAAAAAGGGCAGCTGTTGTCATCGCAAGACCTAACTACCAGCAAGATGGCGGACGATCGAAACGTTCATCGCGTGCCACAGATCTAGAGACCCTTTTTTGACGCAGCTGGCTGTCCAGGCTCTCTAGATGTGTGGCACGCGATGAACGTTTCGATCGTCCGCCATCTTGCTGGTAGTTAAGTCGAGCGATGGCAACGGCTGCCCTTTTTTCAGCATTGGGAAAGGGTTGCGCCTCAAAGGGTTAACTTGTGCGACTTCTTTATCCTTACACCGTCCCTCCAGTTTCAGGCATAGACACTCATTTTAGCTGCTGCATCACGCTGTCGTTCATAAATTTTATGAAAACTCTTATGAAATCTTATTACAAAGAATTACACATTGCTTTTCCAGAAATAAGTGTCTATCATTGCTTTTATTTTTGTGAAAATTCGCTTTTCAAACTGATTTCGACAGACCGTTTCTACTCGTTTCCGTATACAATTTTATCTCCTTATTATATTGCTATACAGAAGTTTAGTACCATAATACACCACTCGTAGGGAAATGAATTTAGAATGAATGCAGCATTCATAAAATAGGGTACAGCCGTATACATGACGTTGTGGGAAAGGGGGAACACCATTTTACATGAACTTTAATGCTTCGAAACATTCAATGCTTCCATAATATAGAACGGCTTTGCCCGCTCAAAAGATTAATTCAGTTCAGACACAGATGTGTCGCAGATCTGTGTCTGAATTTGATAAGGCGTATTCTCCACGCACTATTGTCTTTCCTTACAATAAAGCATTCGAGTTCCACTTTCAGACGAGAGTCCGAAAAATGAAATGATATCTTTCAGTTTCGCAGAACAATATCTTACGCCTGGAACTGAACAGAAATGACGAAGGACAAGGTTAAGTGCATGACTAGCGCTGTATCCAGAGACAGCTTCAGGGGAAGGTTGCTTTTGTACGGCGCTGAAGAACGCTGGTGAGTTTGCAGGTGGGAAGCGCTATTTGCTGAGGGTAGACGAAAACTATAATTAATATACTCAAAACACAAATATAAAGAGCACTTCTATTCAAAAGCCAGAAGATGAATTTGAAAAAAGGGCAAAACATATATTTTTCTCGCTTTCGCGGATTTTCTTTTTTACTTCAACAGTGTCTTTAGATAGCTAAAAGGATTACGAATTTAAGTTCACATGACACACAATTGCGTGCTTACTTAACAGCTATAGAAAATTTCGCCTCTCGGTTACGCCCTACTATCCTAGTAGTTTAAACATGGTATGCCATTTGACAAGTATTTTGGAATGGATCATTAAAAAGCAAAAGAAAAGGTATAATCGGATTGATTTGTTGTAAAACGAAGAAAGGTTTCGTTTAGATTTGAACTTCGTTGTATAAAGTCTTTGTTCATAAACATCGACCTTTTAACGTAATGTAACTTTTTTAAATTTTTGCTAAAACATTCCGAACATTTCCTCTAAATGCCTCTGACACGTTTTCAGTCATACTGGATAGACAGTTTCTTGCTGTTCGAAAACTTCTTAAACTAGGCCAAACTATTTTTTATGCAAAACTTTTTTGTAGCATAAAAAAAGGATATTAGATTGAATAGAGACGCTTTCAAGAAAGCAGGTACAAATTTTAAACATTTGTTAAGTTAGTAAATATTTACGCCTTAAACAGTATTTAAAAGTATATTTTTAATTATTGTGAGCTTTGTCCGGCAACAGATCGGTGTATTAAACTCAGTTCCCATTAAAACACCAAAAATGTTGTGCCACCAGCTTTGCCAGTGCCTGGAAAGGTTAACCCTTTGAGGCGCAACCTTTCCCAATTCTGAAAAAAGGGCAGCCGTTGCCATCGCTCGACTTAACTACCAGCAAGATGGCGGACGATCGAAACGTTCATCGCGCACCACAGATCGAGAGACCCTTTTCTGACGACAGCTGGTTGTGCCGAACAGCCAGCTGCGTCAAAAAAGGGTCTCAAGATCTGTTGGACGCGATGAACGTTTCGATCGTCCGCCATCTTGCTGGTAATTAGGCCAAGCGATGGCAACGGCTGCCCTTTTTTCAGCATTGGGCCATCTATCCAGCTGTTCTCGCATTCTTCCATTTTTCAGCAGATGTCAGTGCTGTTAAAAAGAATCGTGACAATTTTTTAACGGGAAATGACGTGCTAAAAGTAAAGGATTCTCTTGGAGTCACCCGCAACTATTTTTATAGAAATCCAATCTATTCTTCGTGACTAGCAACAGTCGAAACGTCAGAGTTGGGTGTTCCCAGAGCGGGAACACTGCGCGTTAAAGGGTTAAAATAAGCAATGACGTTACTAAGTGCAAAGGTTTCAGTGCAGAGAACAGGTATTCCATTGCTTACACTACTGCACTACGCTTAGTGACATCAATCCCGTTACAATGAACTAAACTTTTAAGAATATTTCAAATTGACGAATAAAATTCTGTTACTGTAAAAGAAAATCATTAATACTGACTATGAAATTTCACTTTAACGAATTTTTGAGAATTAAAATTTTCTCTTGAAATTCATTAAAACGAGATCTTATTAAAGTCCTGGGTTGGTCCTGGGCTGGACCCCCGAAAAATGTGGCTTAGGCCTGGGTCACACTTAAAAAATATAGTAAGCCTAGCTAAAGGGAGCTGGTACATGTGAAATCTGTCGTGGCTCCAAGGTTTATGATGTTCAACCGATACCTCTGGGAATGCCAATCCAGATGCTAGGTCTCTCATCTGGAACTGGTTCAAAATAATACACCATTCATAGGGGGCAATGTTGGCCTGCCTACTAGGCGCCCCCATACTTAAATGAAAAACATCTGGTGGCGGTCAAGCCTACAAGAAAGACGCTGACCCGGCCATTAAAAAGAAAAACAAAATTCTGTAAGCTTACGAAACACCGATGTATTAATTTAAGTGACGTTCTAAAAACGCAATAAAAAATATGCTACTTGGAAAAGGCACTAAGACAAAAGTGCATTCTACAATTTGCTCTAAAGAATATTTTTCCTGAAACACACACTGAAAAATAAATATGCCTCTGACATCTAAAAAATAATTAGTGGAACTAGAATTTATGAGTCTATGTACTCCCTATAAATACTAAATCATAGAATGAGACACTAGACGCTAGAGGGTAGACTCACAAACGGTCATTCTAGTACTCCGAAAATCGAACGATAATGTCTCGCTACACAAAATAGTCATTCTGCCGAGATCAGCCAGAATACTACGGACTAGAAATTCTGGACCATTCCGTCTGTACCAGTTGTATGTATCGCGAACACACATAATTCTACGATCTATTCTTCTAGTTTTGGGACACAGAAAACAGCCATCTATTCGCTCTAGATAAGGGCGATATTTTTTCCCCTCCGTGCTGATGGGCGAAACCGTCTTGTCGATCAAAATAATTTTTACGAGTTTCCAGAAATTCCTCTGTTACTCCCGAATCAAAAGTAGTACCATGTCCGCGGGTCATGGAAATAACAAGACTAACTCAAGTTTCAAAGACTAACCAAGCACGACTATAATAGTATGTACATTCCCATCCATTCATTATAGGCCAACTGCATTGTGTAAACCAGACCACCTTTTATTTTTGCTCCGAATTGGCGAGGTTCTATCATTGCTCACGCATTATTTACTTTTTTTGCTTTATTCTTTCCGACAGCTAGTTTTTAATGGGCTACATAAGGAAGCTAGACTAAAAAAAGTATATTATTGTTGTTAAATTCGGGGGTTTGGGTTAACTCATATTTTTTTACTTTTATGAATATCGGCTTCAAAGAGGTTCCGACAGACCTTCGCGGTTAGTTACGAATTCTTCCGTATTTGAGCAGTTCAGTGGCCCTCCAAGAAGGTGGAAGGCTTTTATGGTATTTGCTTACATATTTGACAATGACCTTTGACCTCACCGGAAAACCTTACAATGCAATTGCTTCTCTGGAAGCTTCTATACTGTAGTACGCCATTATCCATGACGCCTAGGAAGTCTGATAGTTGCTTTGTTATGAAATTTACAAGAAGTAAAGGATAGCTGAAAGGAAATTCCGGAGTTACCCTGATTGCTCTAGAGATTTTCATGTGTTTCTGAATTGAAAACCAGTGCTTAATTTGGGAAGCTGAAACCAGTATTTAATTGAAAATGGGCACTTAATTTGGGATTATAGGGATACCACATTAACCCTTTAACCCTTTGAGGCGCAACCCTTTCAAAATGCTGTAAAAAGGGCAGCCGTTGCCATCGCTCGACTTAACTACCAGCAAGATGGCAGACGATCGAAACGTTCATCGCGTGCCATCTTGCTGGTTGTTAAGTCGAGCGATGGCAACGGCTACCCTTTTTTCAGCATTGGACAATCCATCCAGCTGTTCTCGCCTTCTTCCATTTTTCAGCAGATGTCAGTGCTGTTAAAAAGAATCGTGACCATTTTTTAACGAGAAAAGACGTGCTATAAAAAGTAAAGGATTCTCGTGGTGCTGTGTCACCCGCAACTATTTTTATAGAAATCAAATCTATTCTTCGTGACTGGCAATAGTCAAAATGTCAGAGTTTGGTGTTCCCAGAGCGGGAACACTGCACGTTAAAGGGTTAAAGCGCGGTGTCCTCGCAGTGAGGACACAACTCTGACATTTTAGCTGGTATGATTCACGAAGAATAAATTTGATTTCAATTATACACTTAATGAGGACATCGAGATATACTGCCCAATGTCGAAAAAGTGCAGTGGTTACCATCGCACGATACAACTTCCAGCAAGATGGCATTCGATCGAGCCCGCAGTGTCAAAAATGTTCTTCAGCTCTGTGGCACGCACTGGGCGATTCGATCGACCGCCATCTTGCTGGTAGTTAATCGTGCGGAGGTATCGGCTGCACTTTTTCGGCATTTGGGACAGGGTTGCGATTCAGAAGGTTAATCAACACTATCAGTTTAAGGATGGTAGAACTCAGCAAAATTAACATGTTACTTTAATTATCGTAATTAGAATCAATTATTATTATTGTTCTAGAGCCAACAAAACTACCAATATCAAAACCAAACTAAGTATATCTATCGCTAATTTTGCATTAGACATGATCATATTAATAGGGGGAAAACATTACAAAAGACAATCCAAAACAAATGAATATGCTTTACTTAGATTTACGTGTTTATTACATACGTTTACACGACCTTACGTGTTTATACATGTGACGTCAATATATAAGAAAAAAAAATCCCATTTCTTAAAGCTAAATTAAACAGCACCTTTACATTATTTTAGTTATTGACATTACTTAGCCTTTTCAAAAATAAAAATATTTAATATTCCAGGGATAATTCCCTGCAAACAACAATAGACAGGCACCAGTTCATTCTGCAAACTGATTATTTAAATTAGAGTACTATTACATATGCCCCTTTCATGCTTTAAATATAAAATACTATAATATTCGGCAAATTCTACTATTGTTTAAAACACTTATTAACTTAGGGAATGTTTTTTGTTATCATACCAGAATGTTTTTATCGTAAATTTCTTATGCATCCCATGTGGAAAATTAATATTTTTTAAGTATATTTCCCTGAAAAAAAGGCTCTTTTTGTCCTGACACATTTTTATGTTCCCTTTATTCCTAAGGGGCAAATATAAAACATGCTCTTTATAAACAATGTAAAAATTGCTCGCATCGTAGAATATTAGATAATGTCGTAGAAAACAGACGTTTTTACCTCATTTCTTATGCTGCTCGCTTAAAACGTTAAAAATTGCAGGTAGACGCTTATATACTTTAATGTTTATAAAACCGGTATGGACACAAATGTTTTCCTCGTAGTTTATGTAATTCTCACTATTTTATTTCAGCGGAATAATTGTTTACCAGCACTGGTTTGTATTTTACATATGGAAAGTTGTTTGCAAACCCTCATTAAGTTCTTAACAATGCATAACTATTTCCTCTACTTACCTTGAAGGTCAGTTATAATACTTGACAAATCCTTTGATATTATTTTTTTTTATCCTTTTAGCTTTTCTTATTCTAAAGCGTTTAAAGTCGTGACTAACAAATGAAAATTAATTTGATTTCTGAATTCCTCCTCCGATTTTTTATTAGATTTCAGTATTAATATACGTTTCCTATCCTTGTTTTGCAAAATTACCGCTCTGTACTTACAGCATAGTAGTAAGGATCACTAGTCTTGAAAAATTGTAGTTTGCTTTATGATAAATCTAAAACTCCGGTAAAATATCAGACCTAACGTTTAAAAGTTAGTTTATAATTTTTATCTATAAATTCATTTTTAACCGTTATGTAAGCTCCATTTAAAAAATGTAATTCGTAATTTATAAATATTTAAAAACTGGATTTTTTCTTTGACCTATTAAGTAGATTTTGAAAGATTTGATGATAGTAATATCATTTCTGTGGCTTTATTTGGAAAAACAAAACATGAAATGTAATGTGAAAAAAGTGACTAGAAATTAAACGAATATATTTCCCGAGATTTAACTTTGTTCTTTTATCTTTGGTTTGGAACATACACTATTTAAAAAAACCTCAAATTTACCGCGTTCAATAAAGCAATATAACTGCTTACTATTTACTGAATGTTTTATTCTTAAAATAACTAGTTATGCTCTGTTTTACGATGCTTACTTCGAAATAGCAGCATTTAGTCAGTGATGTGAAAATATTTGTTTACCGTAATTTTATTTAAAATGAACTATGTATGTAAGATATAGATACGTATATACACTACTGGCCAAAAGTATTGCAAGTTTCAGAAATCTAACTCTTTTCAAGATTAAGCCCCCTCTCCCCCGTCAAAAAAGAAAAATCAATAGTTATTTTTTAATGTAAACATGTTAAATTAATTACTTCAAAGACGAGATGGCATTAAGTTAAAGAACAAAAATAATTATTTAATTTATTTTTAAAATAGCATAAAAATACATACTTTATTACAGAAATCATAATCCATTTTGGGTCGCAGAAAAAAATTAAATGAAGAATTAATTTCAAGTTCGTCTGCGAAAAGAGGGTAATAAATAAATGCAATTGAACTAAAGATCGTGTTTATTATGTTGCTGAGCAGCATTGACTTTGATCACAACAGCGACTCTTTTACATATGGAATCCACAATGATTTACAACACTTCTTCCGGTGTTTCATGGTGCCAACTTATATAGTTAGTTCCTGAAGCTCTCATTTTGATTTTTGGTGATTTTTAGATGTATTCTTTCTTCAATTACACAAAATAAATTCTCAAAAATATTTAAATCTGGCAAATTTCCTGTCCATTTTTTCCGGGCCTATTCTTGAAAAGATGGTTAGATTTCTCAAACTTGCAGTACTTTTGGCCAATAGTGTACATATATATATACTGTGTACAACGTTCGTCGTGGTACAGAAATATGAGTGCTAGAACTCCTTGAAAAGTCCTCCGACCAAGAAACCATCCATTCTTAGGAGACAGCCCTATGCTGTTATTAAAATTTCATGCTCTTATTAAAGTTTCGATGAATGTTTATTAGAGATGTTACAGAGGTTTTCATGTTAAGGCTGTGCCCAACCAAGATCCAGTGGATAAGGCACTGAAATTCTAAGAAAATCTTCCTCCAAGGTAAAATCGAGACTATAAACTTGATCGGGTGATGCCTGAACATCCCTACACTTGGTGCAAGTCTTAAAAACCTTCTTCCTCACCATGGCGAAGCACATAAGACACTGAAAATGGCATCTGAAGGCAGGGGAGTAAAGCGTCCCTGCCTTCAGCAGGGGAGTAAGTATGCAGGGGAGTAAGTATGAAGGTCCCGCGTTCAGGCTTACCTCACGGCTGTGAATATATTTTCTAGATGTAACCTAAATATGCGTTAGAACCCCTCAAAAAGTCCCACCGACCCCTCCTTACCAGTCCTTACTCCGAGAGCCCCTCGTGTGGCTTGCATAAACCCAAAGAAACAAACATGTTAAAGCTGAATTTAAGCTACACTGCCCTCCAAAAGTTAAGGTAAAACCTGTTTTTTGTGAATAATATGGAAACGAATGAAGATAGAAGCAAAAAATTTGGACTAACTGAGCACTAAATAGTTCTTTTATTGAGTACGACATAGAAATTCACATAAATTCAACACAAACATAGTGTAAAAGCAAAAGAAAACTTTTGCTAGAAAAGTCCACTTTTGGAGAAAACAGTTTATCAAAGCTTTTTGCGGAAACATGTGGTGGAAACATTACAAAAATGAGTTCTCATAAGAAATGTGTCCACCCCTAACTGCAATGCACGGGCGGCATCGATTCTCCATGCTGCTAATTAAGTTGTCGGGACACCTCAATAGGGAGCGAAGACCACGCGCGGATGAGTCCTTGTTCCAGCTCACGCAACGATCTTGGAGGAGGACTTGAAGCTGCCAGTTGTCTGCCAAGGTAGTCCCAAACATGTTCTATCGGATTGAGGTCTGGAGATTGAGCTGGCCCTTCCATTCGCTGCAAATCTTAACTCTCAAGATAATCCTCAACAAGCACAGCTCGGTGAGGTCGGGCATTATCATCCATCAGAATGAAATCATTGCCAATAGCAGCAGCATGTGGCTGAACATAGGCATCAAGGACCTCGTCACGATATCTCACACCAGTCATAGTTCCTCCCTGGAACACATGCAGGTCAGTGTGACCATCGAGTGCGATCCCTGCCCAAACCATTATTCCACCACCTCGATAACTGTGTCTTTCCACAGTGTTGGATGGATGGTATCGGGTGCTTCGTTTCCTCCAGATAAGCAGACGTCCTGAATCGCTCTCCAGTGTGAATCTGGACTCGTCTGTAAAAAGTACAGAAGCCCATCGCTGTCTTGTCCAAGGAACGTGTTCTCTTGGCCAAGATAAACGGGCCCTACTCTGTCGTTCGTTGAGGGGGACACATACAAGTGGTCACCTTGCATAGAGACCTGCATTGTGAAGAAGCCTTCGCACCGTACTAGCGCATATTCTTCTCTCTGATGCTACAGAGTGGACTGCAACAAGTTGCGGCACAGAAATGCTTCTTCTTTTCCGGGCCAAAAGAGCTATAAAACGATATTCTGCGCGTGTTGTAGCTCGTGGTCGGCCTATAACATGTCTTCTGGGCACAGAAGCTTCCGTTTTATATTGTTTCCAGAGACGGTGGACCACACTGCGAGACACATTAAGAGGCCTAGGAGCATAAGCCTGTGACAACTCCATCTCTATTCATACGACCGCCCGCCACCTTAACCCTTTGAGGTGCAACCCTTTCCCAATGCTGGAAAAAGGGCAGCCATTGCCATTGCTCGACTTAACTACCAGGAACATGGCGGACGATCAAAACATTCATCGCGTGCCACAGATCTAGAGACCCTTTTTTGACAACAGCTGGCTGTGCTCGCGCACAGCCAGCTACGTCAAAAAAGGGTCTCTAGATCTGTGGCACGCGATGAATGTTTTGATCGTCCGCCATGTTCCTGGTAGTTAAGTCGAGCAATGGCTACGGCTGCCCTTTTTCCAGCATTGGGCAATCTATCCAGCTGTTCTCGCGTTCTTCCATTTTTCAGCAGATGTCAGTGCTGTTTAAAAATAATCGTGACAATTTTTTTTACTGGAAATGACGTGCTAAAAAGTAAAGGATTCTCGTGGAGCTATGTCACCCGCAACTATTTTTATAGAAATCCAATCCATTCTTCGTGACTGGCAACAGTCAAAACGTTAGAGTTGGGTGTTCCCAGAGCGGGATCACTGCGCCTTAAAGGGTTAACGAATCGGGCAAACAGTTTCTCCAAGGAACTGTTGACATTGCGGGACCATTGCAGTCCAAGACAGGACCATTGCAGGACCATTGCAGTCCAAGACATTGCGGGACCCTGCTACCTATTGTTAACGAATCTGCTAACAAAAGTTGTAAATCAACAAAAGTTACACGCGTCATTATGAAAGCCTGATATTTGCACATTTTTCTCTGACTCATACATGCCTGTAATTTTCTATAAACACAAAGTGGTAGCTATCGTTTTTGCCTAAATTTGCATAAAGTTCATTTTTATCGTTCATATAAACCATAAATTTTACTGTCAGTGTCATTTTTTTATGATGAGCTTCGAAAAACATGTTGTTCCTTAACTTTTGGAGGCCAGTGTAGAATATTTGCTTTTGAATATGAAATTTCACCCTCTTGCGAAACCTTTTAATTAAGTATAACTGCATTGCAAATTTCATTGTCATGCTCCTGTATCTTTTGTTACCTAAAACGCACTTGCACGCTAGTTTTTACACTTTATAAAGCATGAAGGTTGTGCTTATTCACGATAATTAAAATTGCTTTGGCAATTTTAATGTTAAAGCGACAAAAACTCGGTCATTTCCGCAGATTTTTTATAATGGAAGGTCATGCTTTTATTTATCCTTTGTCTTCTTTTCTGAATATTCTAATGTCTCTTTGAGTCATTCGAAGGTGTAATGACAAAAGAATGTACACTGGGAACAAAAGAAGACTCTTCAGAATTGCGTCTTTATGATGAAGCATACACCTCCAATATTTTCTAAATCTATAGTCAGTGATTTAAAAAAAATATGTATTATTTGCTTTAACCCTTTGAGTCGCAGCCCTTTCCCAATGCTGAAAAAAGGGCGCACAGCCAGTCTGCGTCAAAAAAGGGTCTCTAGATCTGTGGCACGCGATGAACGTTTCGATCGTCCGCCATTTTGCTGGTCGTTAAGTCGAGCGATGGCAACGGCTGCCCTTTTTCAGCATTGGGTAATCTATCCAGCTGTTCTCGCATTCTTCCATTTTTCAGCAGATGTCAGTACTGTTAAAAATAGTGACCATTTTTTGACGGGAAAGGACGTGCTAAAAAATAAAGGATTCTCGTGGAGCTATGTCACCCGCAACTATTTTTATAGAAATCAGATCTATTCTTTGTGACTGGCAACAGTCAAAACGTCAGAGTTTGGTGTTCCCAGAGCGTAACACTGCGCGTTAAAGGGTTAACACGATCCCTCGATGCCTTCTTTGTAAAGGCGTGGCGTAGAAAAATTCATTTCTTCCCCTAGCTTTCCGTTTGCGCCCTCCTCCTCTAAAGAAAACTTCTTCCAAGGTAAAATAAAGACTTTTTAAATAGGATCAGATTACGTCTGAATACCCCTATACTGAGTACAGGTCCTAAAAACCTTCGTCTTCACCATGGTGTAGTAGATAAGACACTGAACATGGGGGCTGACGTGTGAAGGCCCGCGTTCAGGCCTACCTCGCGGTTGCGGATCTAATGGATTTAGCTTTAGTCAGTATTTTGCAGATGTAACATGAATTTCGCGTGAGAACTCTTAAAAGTCCCCCGACCAAGGCGCTGCTAGTTAGGCAGATGCCCCACATGTAGGCTTGCTATAACACCAAACAAAACAAGACATGTTAAGGCTGCATTTTGAGCTAGAATATTAGCTTTTGAATGTGAAATTTCAGGATCTTGCGAAAGCTTTTAATTGACTATAACATAAGGAATACAGTCCGGGGATTATGAAGATCTATACCCCCACCCCTTGAAATTTATTGAGCGTTAGATTTATGTAGTGCGCAGATTTCGTTTATTTACTTCCAATTCTTCTCCGCAAAATTTTTCTGCCTAAGTTCCAGATAAAACCGCTTAAAAATGTATGTATTGAAAAAGGGATGTTTCTAATTCTACTTATTCAGAAAATAACAAACAATTTAAAACCTAAAATTTCTAAAACTCAATCTATTTGACCTAAAGTAAAATTCATGTTCTCCGGGAGCACCTTCAAAGGTATTTGTTTAATTGAAACCATTATCGTAATATACTAAGCTCGGAATGTCTGTTTCCCATACACTAAACACCCTCCAGCTGTCAAGATGTTCAAATATATATTCATATAAATACTCGCGTACATTGTAATGCGTTCTCACCAAAACAGAATAGTAAAGATCCTTTTATGTTCAAAATCTTAACCCTTTGAGGCGCAAGCCTTTCCCAATGCTGAAAAAAGGGCAGCCGTTGCCATCGCTCGACTTAACTACCAGCAAGATGGCGGACGATCGAAAAGTTCATCTCGTGCCACAGATCTAGAGACCCTTTTTTGACGCAGCTGGCTGTGGTCGTCAAAAAAGGGTCTCTAGATCTGTGGCACGCGATGAACGTTTCGATCGTCCGCCATCTTGCTGGTAGTTAAGTCGAGCGATGGCAACGGCTGCCCTTTTTTCAGCATTGGGTAATTTATCCAGCTGTTCTAGCATCCTTCCATTTTTCAGATGTAACATAACTAGAAATACCAAGAGAGCAAAATGATCATAAAATTTTAGATATTATAGGTTACAGATGGGCAAGACCACTATTGATGGTTATACAGAATAGGTAAGCACTGTAGAAAAAATTAATTTTACTGTAATTTCCAACTAACAGTTTTTTAGTACTTTTTAATGTAGCATAAAAGCGTTAAACTTGAAATAAGATTTCGGAAAGTGGATTTTTTGAACGCAATTTTTTTTACGAATGACAGTAAACAAAAATTAAATAAATAAAAGCTGTTGTGTGTATGTATGAAAACGGTCATGTAAATATGTTATTGTTGGATGTTAAAACATGCAGCTAAAAAAAATTCAGTGTATAAAAGCTATGGAATTTTACAAAATCAAGTATTTAAACTCGATAAAATGTCTCCATGGAATGAATAGGCAAAAAAAAAAAAAGAAAAAAAAATCGCCCACAAGTTTTTACCAAACAAAAAATTTTCAAAAACCCGAAAATACGCTATTTTAACGAAAATTAAGGTCGATTGTAAATACGTAACTACATACGTCCAATGTGTAATGGATGAGCAAACGGGAATTTAGTTTATTCCTCGTTATAGATCAACTGGAAACCTTTTGTATATAAAATGACGGCATTAAAATTCTAAGAATGTTCCCATTAATAGCTCTAGAAACTGTTGATCACTCAAGTATACTCTTTTGAAAATCCGTGGAAAACAGGCATTTATACACTATCTTATTTATAACTTTATAATTCTATTATTCTTATGCATTTAATCAGTAAATAAATATTTTTTATAAATAGGTTGATACTGCTTAGAAGCATTTCAGCTCACTCTTTGCGTTTGTAGAAAAAAGGCAAGGCAGTATATTCACTGTACAAAAATTTCAGCTAACCCGTATCAACTATTAGAGCGGCTTTCACGTAGAATTCTTCTCCCTGAATTGCAACTTTCATTGCCATGCACCTGTATCTTTTGTTACTGAAAACACGCTTGCAGACTAGTTTTCCTACTTTATAAAACGTGAAGGCTGTGCTTATTCACGCTAATTAAAACTGCTTTTAACAATTTTAATGTTAAAACAACAAAAACTCGGTAATTTACGCAGATTTTTTAAAAAAGGAAGGTCAAGCTTTCATTTTCCCTCTGTTTTATTCGTTTTAAATTTTCGAATGTCCTCTGAGTCATTCAAAGATGTAATGACAAAAGAATGTACACTGGGAACAAAAGAAGGCTTTTCACAATTGCATCTTTATGATGAGTCATAGGTCTCCAATATTTTCTAAGTCTATGGTCAGTGATAAAAAATAAAAAAATATATTATTTGCTTTAACATGATCCCTTCTTTGTAAAGGCGTGGCGTAGAATATTCCATTTCTTCCCCTAGAGTTGCGCTTGCGTAATGTTATAATTCACTCTTGGAGAATAAGACAAGTTGTTACTAAAAATAGTATTGAATTAGAATCCAAATTTTAATCTGTTTAAGGTTCTCTTTTTCGGAAATCATGCAATTTTTGAACACCTTTTTGAAGAATCCAATCGTAGTAGAGACTCGACAAAAAATAAAATGTCTCTTTACAAGCTATACTATGCGCTATTACAAACAGTGAACCTATAAGAGCTAGGAAACATTCTTAAAACTTAAACATACGGAAATTTGAAGTTTTTCCCTAGACTTGTAACACTCCGACCTATTTTTGAAGACTATTTTTATGAACAAGAATGTTTTTCCGAAAGTTGCACTAGACATATATTAACCGTGAACCTATAAGTGTTTAAGTGCATTTGGTGAAGATACATTATTTTGAGTCACCGTTTTTTTAGACATCTTTTAACTCTTTGAGGTCTGAGCTATTTCGACCGCGTATTTGGTACTTACTCCAAAGTATTTGGTACTTTTTATGATTTTAAAAAAATAACGGAAGCTATATATATTAAGATATTTTTTTTAATTATGAACATAAAACTGGTCTTTTTCATTTGAAAGGAACTATTTAAATATGCTGAGAATCGATATTTAATGAGAAATTATTGGAAAAGCATGTTTTAAAGTTTACGAAAAAAGTTCTCGATGAAAAAGCATCATTTTAAAAACTTACTCTCACAAAACAGAACAAAACTAGCCACTAAAACATATCTAAAGTTTTTTAATTATTTTGTTTTCATGTTTTACATGAAGCTGAAGAGGGATCTTTTATTAAAAAATAACATAAGTAATTGGCTATTCATGATTTTTATTTTACTTTTTTAGAACTATAAAAAGATGTTTTTTTCTAATTTCGGTCACTGTTCCTGTCATTTATGTACCATGTGCATAATTTCTGTCACACCAGGGTTGCGGAAAGCCAAAGACAAAACAAAATAACGCCAAAGAAAAAATAATTATTTTTCACTAGACATCCAATATAACATTTTGAATCAAAAGGAGAAAAAGGAAAAAATTCTTTACATAAAAAAAGTGACATCAATTATGCAAAATCAACAGTCTAACTTTTTTTTTTCCTCTTTCATGAGAATCGCCCCATATAGACCGCACTCTTATAGATCAGGTCGTGAAAAGCTCATCCTCAAGAGACTCTAGGGCTTATACCTAAACGTGTTAACTTCCCTGAATATAAAAAGGGAATGTGTTTAATTTTTCTTGCAAATTCGATGTTTTAACCCTTTAACGCGCAGTGTTCCCACTCTGGGAACACCAAACTCTGACGTTTTGACTGTTTCCCGAAGAATAGATTTGATTTCTATAAAAATAGTTGCGGGTGACATAGTTCCACGAGAATCCTTTACTTTTTAGCACGTCATTTCCCGAAAAAAAAATGTCACGATTATTTTTAACAGCACCGACATCTGCTGAAAAATGGAAGAATGCGAGAGCAGCTTAGGGATGGACGCGAGACGAAAAATTGGTGTCTCGCGTCTCGCAAAACAGCCGAAAAGCTTGTCTCGTCTCGCAAAAATCCCTATACCATAATGTTAAAAATATTTGTCTCGTCTCGCAAAAAAGCTATAAATCTCTGTCTCGTCTAGCAAAAAGTCGTCTCGCGTCCATCCCTAGAGCAGCTGGATAGATTGCCCAATTCTGAAAAAAGGGCAGCCGTTGCCATCGCTCGACTTAACTACCAGGAAGATGGCGGACGATCGAAACGTTCATCGCGTGCCATCTTGCTGGTAGTTAAGTCGAGCGATGGCAACGGCTGACCTTTTTTCAGCATTGGGAGAGGGTTGCGCCTCAAAGGGTTAAGGCTGAAATAATCATGCTACACAAAGTCTTCACGTGTGCCTCATCCAGCAAATAACCGGACCTTGCATTTCTACATAAAAACCAAGTTCTAGATTTCGCTCCCTGAAACATCCCTCTCGAGATGTCCTGAAATATTAAAAACAATGAGAATTCAAAATGCTTTCTTTTAAAACTTCCAATTTAAAGAGGAAAAAAGAATCCCATTATTTACTCTACCTGTTGTAATATTTAAAACAATGAAAAAGGCTCTGTCCCGGTTAAAAACAATTTATTTTCCGCTTTAATAAAATTCATTTCATTAAAAATGTTTTTTAAAAAAAAGTTTCCTCCAACTTCCAGACAATAGATAAAGAGAAGAGTTCAAATTTAATCTTCCTTCATTTAGTTCAAATTTAGATCAATGCCGCCGCATAACGAAAAAAAAAAAAATTTCAACTAATTTTCGGTACAGTGATGAAAACGCCTCCAAAAAATTAGTTATCTGTGACTTCATGGAAAAAGGCTGTTGATGGAATTTTTCTTTCCTTGTGCGACAAAATCCGAAGCAAACCGGATCTCTTTCAGTTACCGCTGTTTGTAATAATAACGTATTGCTTTAACGCGTTATTTCTCCACCAGTTCGTCTGGAGCATCCATTGTGTGAAGTAGTACTGTTCAGAGTAAGTAAGCTATGGGACCAGCCAGGAAGAATTCTGCTGTAGTGAAGGTACGGTCTTTTATGCCTTTTCTGTTTTCGCTTCAAAGTGCGAAAGAAAAAAAATTCTTTATAAAAGTTTATTGAATAATATTAATAATAATAATAAAATCTTAGATATTTTTTCGCTTCCGGGCTTAACAATTTTTTTTTAATGTGTTTCGTGTATAGTTTATTAAACATGTATTTTTCATGGTTATGGACATAACGTGGAACTGCACCTCAGCATTTGCGCTTGTGTATAAAAATTATATTCATTAATATTTTAATTTAAAAATTTAATATCTTCTATTTTTGTCCGAGAAAACAATAAATTTTAAGATATTTTTATCAAAAATTCAATAATTTTCCTGGTATTCTGTACATGGATGCTGGAACATTTTTTTTAAAATAATACAAAATTTAAATTTATAAAATTATTATGAATAAAATACGTAAATTACTTTTATTAGTATTACAAGATTTTCTTTAAAATTACGTTCTTGTTGTCCAGAGGATTCTCTTTAACTGTGACATTTTTCTGATGATTTTTTTTTTTCTGGCAGTGTAAAAACAGACACTAAGCATGTGAAAAAATGTTTAAATACTGTTCCTTACTTTTAACGATACATTACTCATTGAAATAAAAATACTAAATAAGAAATGTTATTGCAATAAAATGTTATAGTAATATAGTAATAGCATTACTGTTATTTTTTTTTTTAAATAAAAGTAATGTTTCGTTTGTAATTCAGAGAGAGTAATGGAGTAAAATAAATTCAACAGTTTGTACAGATTTTAAATTGTTTGACGTATTTATGAATTATAAATATACTACGACATTTTATCAAATGAATCCAAGTTTTAATGCAGATTAGCAAAATTAATTAATATTTTGCAAAGAAAATTGTTTTCCGAAATCGTTTTTTTTATATGTATATAAAAAGTCAAATATTTTTAATTTAAATTTTATTATTTTGCACATCTATCTATTTATCTGTATTTATAAATAAGTGTAAATGAAAAAAATATATTTCATATAGGTTTAACTCTCCATATATTTTTCCAAACTTTCCTGTACTTAATAAGGATAGATCGAAGTTTTGATTTTTATACTTAAACAGTGACATGTTTTCCCTTTAAATTTTCCATAGTGTAAAACATATATTGTGTACTGGAAAATTATGTACTTAGCAGTAATATTATATTCAGTAATATTATATTCAGAGTAAAAATCCATTTCAACGATTCTAAAATAAAATTTAAAATGATCTTTTCAAAATACATATAATTGAACATTTGCAGTAAAAAAGTAATCACAAAAAACTTAGACAAGATTTATGGAAAATTTATGAAACCCTTTTTATCTACTGGTGTTCTGTGTAAATATTTTGTTATAATCACAGTTAAAATTGAAAAGCAAGTGTGTGTTTTTAAAAATTGAACTCAAAATAAAAATTAAAGATACGGAATATATGAAAAAAATTGTGTCCAATTTTAGCACATTTTGAAAACAATGAACATAAATAGTTTGCTCAAATATTTTTTATTTAAGACTTTCAAAAATAAGTGCCTTTTTGTACACTCTATTAAATAGAAAGCCACATTACTAAATTAAACTAAGCAGAGTGTTTTTTTAGTAAGAACATTTATAACTAGTGATTAAAATTTTGAATACATGTGGAATTAAAAAACTGGTATACATTATAGAATATTAACCCCTAGAAGCGCAGTGTTCCCGCTCTGGGAACACCCAACTCTGACGTTTTGATTGTTGCCAGTCACGAAGAATAGATTTCATTTCCATAAAAATAGTTGCGGGTGGCATAGCTCCACGAGAATCCTTTACTTTTTTGCACGTCATTTCCCGTAAAAAAAATGGTCACGATTATTTTTAACAGCACTGACATCTGCTGAAAAATGGAAGAATGCGAGAACGGCTGGATAGATTGCCCAATGCCGAAAAAAGGGCAGCCATCGCTCGACTTAATTACCAGCAAGAGGGCGGACGATCGAAACGTTCATCGCGTGCCACAGATCTAGAGACCCCTTTTAACGCAGCTGGCTGTGCGCGGAAGGGTCTCTAGATCTGTGGCACGCGATGAATCTCTCTGTAAGTATTATTTTATTTACGAGACGTTCAAGTTTGTAAGATTTAACAAACTTACAGATTACAATAATATAAAAAAAAAAATTAAGTCAATTCCTACTTAGGTCCACAAAGAAAAATTTTATTTTAGTTGCTTTTTATTAAATTTAATGAATGAATGGATTATTAATTAATTAATTAATTCAGGGCCGTTTGTGAAGCAAGAGTCGATACCGTTAATCCAATTTGTTTGTTTAGTTCATTGTTTTCATTCATTTTTAATCCCAAGTAACAGGAACTAAAATTAATTAATTAAATTTAATTCATGAATTAATATTTGAAAAAACTGTATTAACATCAAGTGTCATGCACTAAGTTCAAAAACATGTATTTGAACTTGAGTGCATGTATAGAAATTATTTTTTTTAACGATTGAAAATTTGAAAAAGTTATATAAATATAGAGAGAGTGTGAACTATATAATAGTAGGAAATGAAAAAAAAAAAATGAGTATCTCGAAATGCAGTTTATATTTATAAACCAAGATAGCCTTTAAATTTAAATTTAATTTTTGCAATTTATTTTATATGTACCCGCGTCCACTTCCATAGGACTTCTTTATTTTTCAAATGGTGAAAAATTTATTTTTCACGCAGGACGAAAGTAATTCTAAAATTCAAATGTCCTTCGATTTTTTTAAATTTATAAACAGCACGTAGATATGTGTGATTAGATTATATAATGGGCTGTTTTTTATGATTCGTGCGAATCATAAAAACCACGAGAATCCTTTACTTTTTAGCACGTCATTTCCCGTCAAAAAAAAAAATAAAATAAAAAAAAATAAAATAAATTGTCACGATTATTCTTAACAGCACTGCTATCTGCTGAAAAATGGAATAATGCGAGAACAGCTGGATAGATTGCCCAATGCTGAAAAAAGGGTAGCTGTTGCCATCGCTCGACTTAACTACCAGCAAGATGGCGGACGATCGAAACGTTCATTGCGTGCCACAGCTGGCTGTGCCGCACATCCAGCTGCGTCAAAAAAGGGTCGCGATCGTCCGCCAGGGAACGTTTCGATCGTCCGCCATCTTGCTGGTAGTTAAGTCGAGCCATGGCAACGGGTGCCCTTTTTTCAGCATTGGGAAAGGGTTAAAGTGGGCTCACGTTGAGTGTTCCGGATGGAATCGTAGAGAAGAGAATCAAAAGCCTTACAAATGTGACCTGTGCATTTTAGCGCATTTTTTTCTGTTTCTTATAAAAATTATTTGCTGATAAAGTGTTCATGAATGTGAATTCAAATACCGGGGTTAGTTCGTCATCTTGCTCTGGCCCATTAGTTATCTTACCCTATGTCTGGGGAAAGATGAAGTAAATTACCTTTTTTGGGAGAGCCGTTGTTTAGCCTCTTAAAAGTTGAAACAAGGGCCCATTAGTTATCTTACCCTGTGTCTGGGGAAAGACGAAGTAAATTACCTTTTTTGGGAGAGCCGTTGTTTAGCCTCTTAAAAGTTGAAACAGGCAACTGAAAAACTTCGTGGTGTAAGGCAAGATAGGAAAGAAGTTCTCACAAAATTCTCAGCTCCTAGACTCATCCACAGTGGTTAGTAAAATTCATAGTTACTTAAGTTCACTATCATACCCCGCCTTCCCCTATTTCGTTTAAAAACAAAACTGTTCAGAATTAAATCGGTTGTTTCCGCTCACTGACTATATTGAAACTAACGAACTTACACTTGAAAATAGACTATAAATCTATAAAGACTTAAATTGGAGTGTTAAAGGGGATTTTAAAGCGAAAATTTACAATCATCATCTTTGTACTGGGGGTCATTTTTAAACGCACTGAAAAAGGAAGTATTTTGTCGATCTTTAAAGTAAAGATTTTAAGTCTAACAGCGGTATTCATCAACTGCAACGACTCCGAGAGTTGGCTAACCTTAAATGATCGGTTATTATTCTCGGAAATATTGTGGAAATTTTATAGGTCAGATATAGTGAGCCTTCAATTTTTCATATTTCCCCGGCTAACCCTTGAAATAGTAGGATTCCTTGATTGAACTCACGGTTTTAATGTTTGGTGAATACGGCCATTAGAGTAATGAATTTTTCCCTAAAACTGAAACTAACGTGATTTAAATTCAAACCAACATTTTATGACTGATATTTTGTTCATATAATTTGTATAAATAGCTTAATACTTTTCCGTATTTTGTTATATTATGCGATTTTTCATAAATTCCTAACATATTTTCCCCTTGATTCCCCTATTTCCAAAACTTTTGATATTTCTTAAATGTAAATACAAAACATCGCCTTTTTCTTAAGCAAATTTTAATTCGAAATTGCATATCTAAATCTTAAGACAAAATAAGTCCATAGATACATAAAATTATCAGTATTTTCTATTTATTTTTATTTTATTTATTTATTTACTTATTTTGGCTAACCTCTAAGTTGCAAGAAGTGTGGAAAATTTATTTTCAATACTTTATTTTCCTTTAAGGAACTCCTCTCGAAATAACTTCTTTAAAGGTGAATTTTTCACATTAATCGCCGAGTTCATTAACAAAGGTATTTGCATCTAGACTACAATGAAGACAAGGCTTAGGTATAATGAAGTAATCAATCAGGGTGAACTAATAAATAGCTCGCATACTCGCTTTTAGCTTCCCTGCTGTTCTTGATAAAATTCTTTGTCGTAATTAGTTAGACATGTAGAAATTTGAAACACGAAAATTCTCGGGTGCGTTCTGATGAAACAGAACTGTTTTTATGCTGACTATAAGTCTTTAATTTGAGTAGCAGTTTTTGTCCTCTTAACCCTTTGAGGCGCAACCCTTTCCCAATGCTGAAAAAAGGGCAGCCGTTGCCATCGCTCGACTTAACTACCCGCAAGATGGCGGACGATCGAAACGATCATCGCGTGCCACAGATCTAGAGACCCTTTTTTGACGCAGCTGGCTGTGGTCGTCAAAAAAGGGTCTCTAGATCTGTGGCCCGCGATGAACGTTTCGATCTTCCGTCATCTTGCTGGTCGTTAAGTCGAGCGATGGCAACGGCTGCCCTTTTTCGGCATTGGGCAATCTATCCAGCCGTTTTCGCATTCTTCCATTTTTCAGCAGATGTCAGTGCTGTTAAAAAAATCATGACAATTTTTTACGGGAAAGGACGTGCTAAAAAGTAACGGATTCTCGTGGAGCTAGGTCAGCCGCAACTATTTTCATAGAAATCAAATCTATTCTTCGTGACTGGCAACAGTCAAAACGTCAGAGTTGGGTGTTCCCAGAGCGGGAACACTGCGCGTTAAAGGGTTAAGCCATTGATAGAGTAATGCGGGGAAGTGACACATTAGTCTATCAATGCCAAGAAGGTGTTGCAACCGTGGAAGGAGAACCTGCGCCGTTGCGTCTTTGAAGTGATGGGAATGGACAGTTGAATGACTAAACTTTGACCTGCTAATACTTAATTTATGTGCAAATATTTTTATTGGTTTAATTGGCCGGGTCACCGATGGACAAAGGAACTGAATTGGAAAATGCATATAAGACATGGTAGTCCAATATATTAAATTAAGTTAAAAGATTATTGTTATAATTCAGTTTCGTTTATTTTTTCATTGGAATATTGACTTTGTTTTATTATTTTTATATACAATAAAAAAAATCAACGGTATTTTAAGTTTTGTTATCGCATCCCTATTCTACATTATGTTCAATACAGATCAAAACTGCGTAATGATGTATTCTAGATTCGCAACGGAAATTTTGTGTACGTAATTATGTAACAGATAATCGCAACAATACAATACACAATCTGTGCATTGAAATCCTTCTTTTTAAATCCTTATCCATGGCAATTCAGCACTCACACATATGAAAAAATACCTTGAAATCCCAGTAAATAACGTCAAACTCGTGTATTTGCATTCAATAAAAATTTCTTTTCTTTCCCAATTTACCAAAATGCTGTCGTTTAAATATGTATAAAAAATATATCGTTTAAAACTATTTTTAAATTACATTTGTTGGTACTGCTATTAAGTAATTGAAACGAAAGTATTAAACAAATTCGCGAAAAACTTTTTTTTTTAATCGAGTGTAAAGGAAATCCATGAATGAAAATTTTTTATTGAGTCCTATTCACTGATTTGACTAAGTGCTTTACTTGGATTTTTCGGAAAAACTTGTTTACTAATATTCATTCAATGTCCATAACAAAATAATTCAGCATTTTCCTAATTTTAACATGGGGCTTCCACACCGACAGCTGTAGAAAACCTATTCATATTATAAATTGATTGCATGCCAATTATGGGTGGTACTTTTCGGAGTCAGTTCCTAGCTGATAGCGAGAAAGTTCCTCTCAACCCCACTCGCCGCCCCCCCTCTCTCAAACGGTCATTAAGGCTGCGTGAGTCACGCTAAACAGAATGTGATTTTGAGATCAATGGCGCACAGAGATGTTGACCACTAGGTGCGTGCAAGACTTACTTTATTTTACTTTATTTTTTTTTACGCTGTGATACTCACGTGAATTTTGTACTCGGCACGGAAAGGCCTAAATATATATATTCCTTCCACGCAGGAGAGAAGGGGAAAAAAAAATCGACAAAGCTTAAATCGAAATTCTCACTGATTGTGCAGATTCTGAAAGCCGTTCGAAATAACCTGCTGAAACAATGGTCATGGAATTGCTTTAACATATTGATATGCTCTTTTCAAATAAATTAATATGCTTAATTTAAGAATGATGGTTAAATCAAGCAGGATGAAAGCTTTTCTTTTTAAGAATGGGTTGAATTGATTTTATGACTTTTTAAAGATGTATTAACCGCCAGTACTTGAAAACATTTTATGTTCATCTGCTAGTGGTAACTTATTAAGAACACTTTCTGCTCTATCAACACTACTTATCTACAGCTCTATCAACAACAATACTTAACGATTTTAAAATTTGAAAAAAAAGTACCTACATGATTTTTACCAATGTTAAGTTTATTTAGCCTGTGATGTTATATCATGTACTTAGGTATTCCTGTTAAAGGATTTGAAAATTTCTTTATATATATGTAATGTATAAAAAGGTAATTTGGGTTTTACTAGTTTGGGTATTGGTCAAGCGGGTACTTTCACTGTAAGTTTTACTTTCCTGTCATACTTGCCACGCGCGCTCTGGAGCTATGTTTTATTTATTTTGTTATTTGTCAAACATCAGGCGGTCGATTCTGAGTTCTTTAGATGTACACGTGTCTCCACGTCCTTCTAGCCCCGGATGCGGGTCATGTTGGTAAATGTGTGTGGTTCGATCAGAGATAAGAGAGAGAAGGAGTTGTGTCTTCGCAGACCACGTGGTATGGTAAGCGTAAATACTCCCGCACATCGAAAATCGTCGGACTTCTGCCACTGGAACTGCTTCATGAGTCCACGCTGATTCTTGTACCCGTCTCCCCTCCCTTCTTCTCATTCTAAATTGTAACTTAAATGTAATGTTCAATAAACCATATTACCTGCCTTAACTCTGAAACGTTACTTGAAATATTTGTCGTCTCATATATATACTTGAATTAATTTGTACTCGACAAAACAATGACAGGAGGACATAATTTTTATCGGAATAAAGTTTTCAAGTGCGTTACAGTTGGCTTAGCATTACGACTATCCAGTGAATTAATACGAATCGTGTCATGTTTCATACCGCCAATTTTCGTCTTACGTGTATCATTCTCATGCCATTTGTGGTTTTCAATCAGCTGGTCAACTTTCGCGGAAAAGAAGTGGGGTTGTCATTGAAATTCATCGGATTTTTTTCAATATAACCGTAACCGTATGAACTCTATTGTTAAAACAATACCAATCTCGAGATCATAACTCTCAATAATTATATCTGAAATCTAATTTATATCTGATTCATTGGTCTATCGGAACGGCATAGAGGTTCATCTATAAGAGAATTGTTTTATGACCAACCTGTATTCGAGATTAATTTTTGAATCATGTCAAGTTTGGCTCTTTAAGACAAACTCTTAGGCCTCTGAATATCTTATTTTCTGACATTATAATAGCTTATTTAATAAAATAAATATATGTCCCATGCTTATTCATTTTTAAAATTTTTATTATTTATATGCTTATTTTATTTATATGAAAATTCAAATATTTTTACAAAAAATTTTTAATAATTGTAATGAAATTTTATACAGGAAGAATGCTGAGCCTTTAAAACTTGCTAAATAAGTTAAGTGCATTAGTATTTTTGAGAAATGGTTTAAACAGAGGTGTGATTTTATTTTTCCATCCCCATTTGAGTTTGCTGTAACAAACTCTATTCACAAAATTATCATCATGAATAGTATTTAAATGCCTAAATATGAAGATGATTAGTAATTTTATCGATGCACAGTAGGTAATTTTTTCCGAAGAATCTTGGAAAGTTTATTGCACCCTGGGTGTTACAAGAATGTGAACTCCAAAGTCTTAAAAATCTCGTTATTATTCTAAATGTTTATGAAAGAAAATGGAGGGGAAAAAAAGAGGTGCGACTATTTTTCGCTTGTCTTAATGTATACTTCCAAAAAATTGAATAATAAGATTTTGGTAATTTTTTTTTGTTTCTTGTTGCTCTAACATTTCTAATTTGTTTTTTTATATAAAACTTCCTCTATAACAATATTTTCAATAGCACCACAAATTGTTTGACTCAGTAAAAGGTCAAGGCAGTATATCTCAGTATAAAGAAAACATTCGCTATTTTCGAAAGAACGCAATATTTTATAAACAGCGACACCGTATGTAAATTTGTTTTCTTTAAAACAGATTAAAATCTCAAAAATACATCTTAAACGATTAATTTAATTCCTTAAGCGTTTTGGATACAGCCCTAGAAGAACTTTCAAGACTATATGCAGCCTTTTAATACGATGCATGTTGTAAAACACAGTAATACGTTGCAATCGATACTAAGCTGGGTAATATCATTTAATTACGAAAGCTCTATCTTGTCTTGTTTGGTTAATAGAAAACGTCGTCTGTGAAATTGTCAGAGAGAATATCAACGGGTGTCATCGTTCTCTACATTCCATTTGACTGAAATCATATTCCATATTTAATATCAGAGTATCTTTATAAATCAATTAACCCTTTGAGGCGCAACCCTTTCCCAATGCTGAAAAAAGGGCAGCCGTTGCCATCGCTCGACTTAACTACCAGCAAGATGGCGGACAATCGAAACGCTCATCACGTACCACATATCTAGAGATCATTTTTTGACGACAGCTGGCTGTGCCGGCACAGCCAGCTGCGTCAAAAAAGGGTCTCTAGATCTGTGGCACGCGATGAACGTTTCGATCGTCCGCCATCTTGCTGGTAGTTAACTCTTGCGATGGCAACAGCTGCCCTTTTTTCAGCATTGGGAAAGGGTTGCGCCTCAAAGGGTTAAAGAGACTAGTTTATGGAAATGGAAACGCTAAAACTTCTTTTTCATAAAAATTCTGAAATGCAATGCTACAAAACTCTGCTTTCGAAATGCAATGCTTCGAAACTCTGCTTTATTTTTTTCGTTAATGATTATTGCACACATTTAAACGTTTGTTTTTAATGTTGCGCTATATACATTAAAACTTTTTACATACATTCAAGACCGATAAAACCGACTTACTGCCCCAAATATTTTTCATTTGGTAAAAATGGACAATCAATTATCCATTTGTAATATTTTGTGGAGTTTTAAAAAGTGATTGCACAAATATCTCATTTTACTTCTTTTAAACTCGATGATAGTTTCACAAATATGTAGTTTTAACGCCCATTGCAGCTATGTATGTTCCATTTGATCAGCACGTTTGTTGATCCATGCTGAATGTTACTGCTACATGCTTGTTCATTCATTATAACTGTTTGAAAACTCGGCAGTGTATATTAGTACATAATGCTTCTTCCTGTTCGCTTGGAGTTATAAATAATTCATTTAGTGGAGCACGTCCACACTTTAAGAGCTACGTTTTTACCGAAAAAACGCTGTTGGTTTTATTTTAAGCGATTATTGAAAAGACAATTAACAATTCAGTGTCCTTATGGTATCTTTGGATTTTCAAAGCAATATTTGTAACGCAGTAGATAATAAACTGCGTCTAATTAATTTTTAAAGGATCTGTATATTATAGATTAAATATTCTCGGTGCTAAAAAAGCGACGCTTTTTAAAAATGTATTTAAAGTTTTGCGGTTTTAAAATGTATGAAATGCCTTTTGTATGAATTAAAGATTCAAGCCCATTTGTAATTTCGTGACCTATTCCTGCTGGTAAGAATTTAGGAAAACAACTACAGGTGTTGCAAAATTTGTTCATAACACTTAAAATTAACTTAATAATAATAATAATAATTACTAACTATTTAATAAAAACAAAAATCTGCTAAGAACTTTTTTAGTTGTCAGTGCTGTACTAGATACAATCTTCGCAAAATAGGCATTCAGCCAAGAAATCATTTTAAGCAATATGCATGATAGATTCTGAGAACGGGAGAATTCACTACCTGAATAGGAATTATATTGGAGAGCCACACTGGCAACCTGACGCGTTTCAGACAATACGGCTAATTACTACGAGCAATTACGTTGCCTAATTAGTGGAGATCGGCCTCGGATTAGTAAGCTATGAAGAGTTAAAATCTCCCAACCTCCTTACGACGCCTTGCGGGCTAATTGATTTGCTGAAGTTCCCAATGGATTGCATCAGTAATAATACGTGTTGGTGATTTTATTCCACATCCGAGAAAAGATTTTTGCCCTCCCGCCGAATGCAACGTTCGTGTATGTATAAGTAATGTATACTCGCATACTTACACGTACGTCGAAGTATGAGTTTGTTAATGGAATCGTGTGTGCACATCTTGAAATAACCGTATTCGCTACCTGAATAGGAATTATATTGGAGAGCCACACTGCCAACCGGACGCGTTTCAGACAATAGCGCTAATTACTACGAGCAATTACGTTGCCTAATTAGCGGAGATCGGCCTCGGATTAGTAAGCTATGAAGAGTTAAAATCTCCCAACCTCCTTACGACGCCTTGCGGGCTAATTGATTTGCTGAAGTTCCCAATGGAATGCATCAGTAATAATACGTGTAGGTGATTTTATTCCACATCCGAGAAAAGATTTTTGCTCTCCAGCCGAATGCGACGTTCATGTATGTATAAGTAATGTATACTGGCATACTTACACGTACGTCGAAGTATGAGTATGCTAATGGAATCGTGTGTGCACATCTTGAAATAACCGTATAGTAAAATTCGTAAACTGGACTTAAATAACTAAAAATGAATGTAAGCCTTCTGAGGTATTTTTTTATAGCAGTTTGAAGTAATTAAATTTCCTAGCACTTATAGACTGAACAGAATAATAAGACAGACTTACACGGAGGGAGACAAAAGTCACGAATGGGTTATAAGAGCAAATGACTCTTTATTTACTATTAGTTCCCATTGATATTTGAGGTACAGCAGGGTTCGTACGCCTCAGGGAAAACCTGGAAAACTCAGGGAATTTTTTTATAACTAATTATCTCCGTGAAAACTCAGGGAAAAGGTACGTATTTGTATTACTAGTAATATTTTATTGCTTATTTTCTTCCCAGTTCTAGTTAAGTTTCACCATGCTGTACTAGGAACATTTTATTCAATATTTTTAGTAATATCTGTTTATGAATATGTAACTAGTTCAAAGTATTAAGTACATAAATGTTAATTAGTTATTATGAATACTGATCATTACCTTTTATTTATGCTTGCGATAAACCTGGAAATTTGTAGGAATGTGTCTGGAAAACCTGGAAAACTCAGAGAATTTAATTTCAATGAATGAGTATGAACCCTCGTACAGTATTTGGATGGGGAATTGTTTAAACTTATGTGTAGAATGTACTGTTCGTGATAATTTGTTCGATGGTTAATTATTATTTTCTCTTTTCTTTTGAGAGTGAGATTTCTTTTGAGTTTACATGCAGAGGCCGATAGAAGTGCGCACACCCACCTGGCATTACACTCGCATGCAGTAGTTTTGAGACGATATGTTTTTCCGTCCTATCTTTTCCTGTAAAGCAAAATTGCTTGATGATGTAAATCAGTCATTTCAGGCTTTAGTCTTTCTACATAGTTTTCAGCTAATAATATGTGTAAAAATTGTTAATTAAAATAAATTTGAAACAATTGAAGCAGAAGTTTTGAGACGATTCAGTTTTTCCAAACTTTTATTGAAATTAAGCGTCTTAATTTTAACGATATAGAGCAGTATTTAGTATGCAGTTGCATATTATTTTGAGGAGGCAGCTCATCATCTGGCCATGCATTTATGTAGAAGAAAAGTCGGGACGCGGGAGCATTTTAACTCTTTAACGCGCAGTGTTCCCGCTCTGGGAACGCCAAACTCGGACGTTTTGACTGTTGCCAGTCACGAAGAATAGATTGGATTTCTATAAAAATAGTGGCGTGTGACAGAGCTCCACGAGAATCCTTTACTTTTTAGCACGTCCTTTCCCGTCAAAAAAGGGTCGCGATTCTTTTGAACAGCACTGGCATCTGCTGAAAAATGGAAGGATGCGAGAACAGCTGGATAGATTGCCCAATACTGAAAAAAGGGCAGCCGTTGTCATCGCTCGACTTAACTACCAGCAAGATGACGCACGATCGAAACGTTCATCGCGTGCCACAGAGGACGACAGCTGGCTGTCCGCACATCCAGCTGCGTCAAAAAAGGGTCTCTAGATCTGTGGCACGCGATGAACGCTTCGATCGTCCACCATCTTGCTGGTAGTTTAGTCGAGCAATGGCAACGGCTGTCCTTTTTTCAGCATTGGGAAAAGGTTGCGCCTCGAAGGGTTAAAAAGTGTAAAATGTAAAAACGCTGAATGTTTTATTTTTTCGTCTTAAAATGACAAAGTTGCTTTCGACTAGAGTAGTTTTAAAGTAAATAATATTAAAATATTAAATACGTTTAAAAAAGACGTTCAAAGAATGAGCTTTTAAACACGTCACCATGGCACAGTGGTTATGTGACTGAAAATGGTAGGCGGCCGAAGTATGAAGGTCTCGGGTTCTGGTCCCATCACGTGGCTGTCGATCTAACACACTGGAGTTTTGGTAGGTTTTCTCCGGATGTAACGTGAACACGCGTTAGAACCCCTTAGAAAGTCCTCCTGACAAGCCCCCCCCCCTCAAATCCTTGGCAGATCGTCCTATCATAGCCCAGACAGCACATAAGCTTAAATCAAGCTTGACATTTGGCTTGGCAATGCAAGGTTGGCTTAAGCTGGATTTTCGCTTGCAAAGTGCGCAGTGATGGCGCCATCTGTGAAAGAGAACGGACATTAATTGTCTAGCGTCCTCAAATTTGCTGAAAGTTCGTAAAAGATGTGTTTTATTTATATTACCAGTGCCATATTACCGGCAGGGCAAACGGGGCAACTGCCCAGGGCTTACAGATTTTAGGGCCCAAATATCTTACATCTTACACTTTTGTAATTTTAAAATAAAATTACAAAGGATAAAAAAAATTCAGAAGTTAAATAATTTTTTTAATTATAAAGTATGAACAATGAAAATAATTCAAATTTACATTTGTATAAATTAATTTAAACTTATTTTTAATTCTTCGAAATGCTCTATATCGATATAGCATACCAATATGTAGGAAAATAACCACATTTGTAAAGAGAATTTTTAGCGTTAAAAAATAGCAAAATTTTTCAATTATTTGTTATTTTAAGAAATATTTACAAAAATGACTAAAGTGTTTGTATTCCATACATGTTAGCAACTGTGGTATAGCATTTCGAAGTAACGTTTAACTATCTGTTTCTTTAATTTCAGATTACTTAACCCAAAATTTGTGTTAAGTAAACCCATTCTATATTTCCAAATATGGAAATTCTTCAAAATAAAATACAATAATACTACGAAATTGATTTCAAAATCATTCGTTTGTCTCGAGTTTGGCCAGCAGTATTGCTCATGAGTGTTGCGGTACTGAAAGTTTTAAAACGTGTGCTGCTCTTAAGTTTATATTATGTTTATTTCCCTATTAGTTCTCTAAATCACACATAACATTATTTTAATTTTGATGCATCCCATGGAAAAATAAAAGAAACAAATAACACATCGCCCACTTATCAATCTGGCGAGAAAACAGCGTGGTAAGTCACTTCAAACTTTATTCATAGCTGCACAAGGCTGCGGTGGCTGAAAGGATAGCGTGCTCGACTGCGAAGCCAAAGGGCCCGAGTTCAATTCCAGCCACGAACACTCGAAGGAAGCAGATTAAATTAAATTGAAATTTCAGCGTAGTGGGGAAAAATGCGCGGAAAAATAAATTATGTGGGCCGCGTTAGCCAGCGGGCGCCCCGTGTATTAAATTTTTTTTTTTTTGGAAAATTTTTTAAGATTGAAATTAAGCTTGAAATGTCAAGCTTACACGCTTGGAATTTTCAAGCTTAATTCAAGCTTATTGACTTGATAAATCAAGCTTGCTGCAAGTTTGTTGCAAGTTTGCTGTGCTGTCTGGGGGAAATGCGTATTTTCTACTATGCAGTTGGAATAAAAATCAATTTGAGAACATATTTCTCATAATTAGACTTTTCAGACACTGCAGTCAGCGTTCAGTCTATTACGCACTAGAGATGTAACATTGTCGGTCCTGGTTTGAATTTCCTTTTATTTTATATAGCTATTGTTTCTTCGGGTGCAAAGAGTAAAGTCTTGAATAGAAATCCAAAAAATGGCGTTTGTATCAAGGAAAAAAAAAATATGTACAATTCAACATGGTTATAGTGAATTCAATTTAGTGACAACGCCTTTAAGTAGAAATATCATGTACCATTCATTTTCTTTTCAGAAATTCTTTCACAGAACAGGAACTCAGAACTCGTTTATAGCATCTTTTCTCTATCGGGTTTTAATATAGATCCTTCAACGAAATTTAATACAAAACAATGCATGTATGTGTGTATGAATGGAGGTCATATTAAAAGGATAAAAATATCACGCTTTCATGATTTTTCTACACATTCAGAATATTGATTCATGCAGTAAAAACTAGGTCCAGTCAGAATGTCACGTGCTCAAACTTTTATAACTGCATGAACAACTTAATTAACAAGCTTTTAAATTAAAAGTTGTATTTTAAGAAATTAAAAAAAAACATCTACTTCAACGTTCTTTTTCTTATTTTTGGTGATCATCCATAGTGGCTCTTATTTATTTATTTATTCATTTTTTTTTACTCGCGATTATATAGAAATATTGAAGAAATTTAACGACCTCTGTTCCATCCTCCGTTCTGTATGATTGATGACATTCGGGCCTCCCCTCCCCCTAGCCATGGTACACAAAAAAAGAAAAGAGAAGTTGTTTTATTACTAGTAGAGTTCGAGAACTGCATTTTTGTTTGGGATTTTCTGCAATAAAAAAAAAAAAATAGGAGAAATGTATGAATTATGTCTGTTTAATTTATTTTGGAATGAAAATAAATATGTTCAGAATTGAGTGAAGGCGCACGTAAACAAGTGCATTTTTAATATGAACGTTTTATTTGCCTTTGTCCGAAAGGTGTTTTTTGCTGAATATTTAATCTTATGAAACTTTCAAATAATATGTTTAAAAAGAAATTATAATGAAGACTGTTGCAATTATTAGTATGTGTAACGCGAGTAACCAACAGTTTGAGAAAACATAGCTATTAAGAAGCTATTCAGAGAGAAAAACTAAGTAATGCTACAAGAATAAGCTGATAGAAATTGTTTTTTTAGAAAACATACTTTTACAAGAGAAAAACATCGACTATATTAATAATGCATTTTTAAAAAATACCAATAAATTTATATGAATGTGAGAGGGCTGGTGTGATGATGCATAAAAGTTTAATTATGTACTACACTTTTATGATGTAAATTGCCTTTTTTGATTTTTTCGATATTTATTCTATCTTTGCGATTCTCTCTCTCTCTTTCTGTGTGTCTGTTCGTTCAGATTGAACATACAAGAAATGACATAATCTTTAACGCGCAGTGTTCCCGCTCTGGGAACACCAAACTCTGACGTTTTGACTGTTGCCAGTCACGAAGAATAGATTGGATTTCTATAAAAATAGTTGCGGGTGACATATCTCCCCGAGAATCCTTTAAGTTTTTAGCACGTCATTTCCCGTCAAAAAATGGTCACGATTCTTTTTAACAGCACTGACATCTGCTGAAAAATGGAAGAATGCGAGAACAGCTGGATAGATTGCCCAATGCTGAAAAAAGGGCAGTCGTTGCAATCGCTCGACTTAACTACCAGCAAGATGGCGGCGCACAGCCAGTTGTCGTCAAAAAAGGGTCTCGAGATCTGTGGCACGCGATGAACGTTTCGGTCGTCCGCCATCTTGCTGGTCGTTAAGTCGATCGATGGCAACGGCTGCCCTTTTTTCAGCATTGGGAAAAGGGTTGCGCCTCAAAGGGTTAAACTAACTTTTACATGAAGCGGAAGGCTCGCATGTATTTTTAACAATTCTTACTTTTAACAACAGATGAAATCAGATGTAAATTTTTAACATTTTTCTTTTCTAAACTTATCTCAAAATTCTTTTCCTTATTTTCAGTGATCATCAGCATTACTTTTTTCTTTTCTTTTTCCAGCGATTGTATTGAAATATTGAAGAAACTTTACGATTCCACGGCTCTTTATGATTGATGATATTCCGCCCTCCCCCATCCATGTCACATAACAACAAAAAACAGAAGCTGTTCTGTTATTAGTGGAGTTTTAGAATTGCGTCTTTCAGATTTACTAGAATAAAAGTGTGAATTAAGCTGCGTTAAGCAATTTTCGATAAAAAAAAATGTGTACGACTACTCCTGTCTAGTATTGCTGAACAAATTTTATTTTTCTCGAAGAAAAGAGTTTTCAAACAGAATTTAAAGTCTTATAAAAAAATTTAATATGGCTTTGATATGTTATAATATAAAAAAAAGCTGTACATCATAAGTCAGTATCCGCATATCAATCCATTATTTCTAGTATTTCGTAATATATTTGGCCTTCCACTGAAAAGATAGAAAAATTTAAAAAACATTTTTTTAATGAGGGTTTATTTATTTATGTAAATGTATAGGTATTAGGGTAAAATATTTGGGTATTAGGATATTTATTTTTAATTCGTAGTGTATCAGTTTCGTGTTGTACAAAATACTGAATTTTATTTTTTTATTGCGGGCCGTAACAATGCCTTGGTGGCATTGGCCGCTACTTAGGCCGGAGTTATTGATCACTTTATTATGGGGGCACCTAGTAGGTGGACCAGCGTTACTCCCTATGAAGGGACGGACACAATGATATTCACGTCCAGTCGGGGATCGAACCTCGACCGCCGGGTGTTGAACCCGAAAACGATGTAAGAAGTAGGGATGGACGCGAGACGAAAAATATGCGTCTCGCGTCTCGCAAAATAGCCTAAAAGCTTGTCTCGTCTCGCAAAAATCCCTATATCGTAATGTTAAAAATGTGTGTCTCGTCTCGCAAAAAAGCTGTAAATCTCTGTCTCGTCTCGCAAAAAAGTCGTCTCGCGTCCATCCCTAGTAAGAAGCTTTACCCACCATACAAACCGGTCGGCCATTTTTTGATAAAAATATATATTTCTTCCAATTATTGAGACATTTTCGGAACATGTGCAGATATATTTTTCTAAAACATTTTTTTAGTCCACGTACAATATTTCAAAAGCTTTTGTTGATTCACTCATATTATGGATACATCTGTTTATTACTTTATATACATCATTTTTCGATACCTTTCTAGCCGATCAGTGGAACGTTTTGCTTTCGGTTATATTTTAGTTTTCATAAATATTTTATTCTATTAAACGTGTACTTCAGTAAAGTTTCTCTTTTTAATTCTGATTAAATAGACGCCCTATAAATAGCAAAACACTTATAAAACTAAAATATTTCACTGGAATTCTTAACTCTTTGAAGAATGTCAGCCAATTTAATAAAAATATTTTCTTCGATACTCGCCACATTGGCAATATACCTTAAAAGTCTTGATTTACATTAATTTTATCAAGTTTGAAATTTCTCCTTTTTATTTCCAAAACTAGAGAAGAGCAATTTATAGCTTTTAATTATTGAGTGCCATTAAATTTTGCGCCACATCTCTCGTTATTTATTACCAAACTTTTGCATTTTGAAGTTTTCTATATTTTTGTGCTTATTTTAAAACGAATGCTCTTAGAAAAATGCATTAACGCTTTCAGTTTCCATCTACTGTAGATCATGTATTAAATTTTTCTTTGTAGATGTGTGTTCAAGAAAATTCGTTTATATATTTTTTGGTATTTAAGAAGAAATTAATGTAATGGTGTAATTATTATTGTATTTAATATCATTTCAGATGCTTTAAAATAGTATACTAGTCTTAGTTTTCGATTAATATATTGCTGATTCAATAGAGTAAAAATGCACGCTACTGAAGTTATTTTGAGCATAAAACATAAAGCTTGATTTAAATCCTAAATGCATGTGCAACTAAATAATAATAATGATGATAGTAGAAATAATTATAATTATAATTGGTTAATTTTGATTTAACCCCGTATTATTTTCAAGAAAACGGTCATAAAAGTGCCTATTTCTTTATTCAAGAAAATTGTATAAAAATAAGTGCATGTACAATATAAGCATTCATTTTAAGGATTGGGACATTTTTTTTTAGCTCGAAAGAAAAGAAAAATTTAAATTTCTAGGGAAAAGCCAACATTCAGGGTTATTAGACTGAATGTGTGTTTTCTAGTAAGCAGGGAATCGCTAAGAATATATGTTTAATAGAATTCTAATTTAGTGCTTCAAACTTACTTGTTTCTTTGAACATAAGTAAAAAAGTGAGCTAAGATTACACCATGCCTATGACAAATACACGTATTTGAGTACTGCTACGATCCATTTACAAATAAACTATCTCCGAATTAAGTTAAAAATAGCCTGGTTTTGATATATGTTGTGTAAAATGAGATATAAAAAAAAATCCGTGCATAAGAGTTGAAGTGCTCTTAACTTTCTGGAGCAAAATATTTTAACACTGTATCGGGCACGAGAAATAGAGGGAGAAAGCTTACCCCAGTAGCACAATTAGTCCAAAAGACGTTTAAAACACGTTTTTTAACGTCAAAAAACGTGTTTCCAACGTAATTTAAAAGATTTTTGAACTAGTTGTGCTACTAGGGTAGTCCGCGATTTTGACGGGAGCGAGGTTTAACCCTTTATCTACTGACGGTACTTAAAAGTACCGTTAAAGTAAAATTGTTAAATAAAAGCCTTTATCTACTGACGGTACTTAGAAGTACCGTTAAAGTAAAAGTGTAAAAAAAAAAACTTTATCTACTGACGATACTTAGAGGTACCGTTAAAATAAAATTGTAATTAAAAAAAAGAAAAACCGATTCACGTACTTTGTAACTTTTCCTTTGAAAAATCACTACCAAATACTTCATTTAATCAGCTTAAATCACGACTACATGCTCTATTAGAGTAGATTGTTTTAAAGCTTTCCGCTCACTTTCTAATCATGTGGTGCCCCCTCCTCCCCAAAAAAGAGCATTAGTGAATTTTCAAACGTCTGTTTTATGATTAAAGGATTAGTTTTCTAAAAGTGTGTCCATCAAAGTATTACTTGACTCCTTCAGATGGGTTGGTCCTATGCTCTTTTGAAAAAGACTCGGTAACTGTTTATAAAACCAGTCATTAAATATAGCTTATGCTTATTAATTTTTTTCGTAATTTTCTTTATTATTACATTAATCAGTATTTATCACTCATCGCCTAACTATAACAAGAAAAAAGAAATAGATTCAAGGCGATAATCTTGGCAATTCTTATTTCAGTAGATAAAAGGGTTAAGGGTTAAAAAGGATATGACTAAAAATAACAACGTACGTTGATTTTGAATGATAGTTTCAAAATTATCGGCTTTCGTCATAATAGATGCAAAATATGATAATTTAGCATAAGAAATAGTTTTATCTTTACTGCTTCAAATCTTAAAAGTTATAGTATGTATTTTCTCCTATTTATTGTACTCGTTACATTGTGAGCACTTATAGGAGCACACCTTAAAGGTGCATTTTAATTCTGAAATAACTGCACACTTCCTTTTAAAAAATCTTTTCGCACAATTCGGTATTTCGTTCAAGTACCCAAAAAGTTATTGGCAGTCTTAATGTCGTATAATTCCGATGAAGCCATTTGAAATTTCAATTCACCATTTGCATGGGAAATTATAACGGCGACAGCCAGAGGAACGTCAAACATTAGCGGTAATTGCTCTGACCTATTACGTTCAATAAATTAGTAGAAATCGGGCCTCGTTTCGTTAAAACTGCAAAGTTATATCCATTCTGAATAAACTTTCGAATGATTTGAAATTTTAGTCATGAAACTTCAGAAACAATTCAGCGATGGGATAAATTAAAATATTTTAGAACTTCCATTTGATTGAAATGGCGCCATTAATTGTAATTTTGCAACTGAAGGCCTATATTGAGAGTTTAGTGGTTAAGTATATGGTGAGGTTCTACTTCTCAAATTTTATGTAAAAAATAAAAGGTGGGTATTATTTATGGTATATTAAAAAGTTAAACTATCAAATGAATATTTTTTTAATATTAATTTGTAAAATTATCGTAGATGGCTGAAAATTATAGGAAATGTTTTTAAGAAAATCTTAATATTTGTGTAGAAGCAAAGAACTTAGTTCTGCTGAAGTAAACTAATTTATATGTTAGGGAAACTTTTTATTCTATATTTCATGACACTTCTTTGTAATAAAAAAGGAAAGGGAAAAACTACAGACTTTCACTTAACAGGATTTAAATTTACTTTGCAATGATACGGACAGTAAATGTATTTTTATTTAATTTCTAGTTTCTTGATTTTCAATATTGGTGAGTTATAAAGTCGTTCTTCAAGAGGAGGGGGGGGGGGCAAGAAAGCTTAGAAAAAATTACCTTTTTCATTTACATAATTAAATAATTCAGTCGTAATGAGCAGTTCTAAAGTTTGACACTCGCTTCATAGTACTCGCTTTCTGTTAAATAGAGCAAAATAAATTTTATTAAACGCTGTACGGTAAAATTTCATTAAAATTAAATGTCATTAAAATGATAAAATTCTAATAAAAATATCCTATTACTTTTGGTACATGCATACAAGAGCACTGCTCTCAAAATGGGCTTAATTAATTTCTACAAAGACTTGTCAATTGAATAACTCGCAAAAAAATGTGGGCTGAGAGCTGAATCTTATATAAATTAAAAATTCAAAGTATCTTTTCACTTGCCACAAATACGCACATAAAAATAATAAAGACCAAGGGTTACCTGTCTAGCAATCCACGCACGTCCATCTCTTTTTATAACTCGAATTTTCAAAGTTTTGAATAAAATAAATTATCTCTAGAGGTAAATACCCAAAATTAGTTTAGATGACAAAGCTATTTGGAATGGATCTGTAAAGAATGCTAGTTCAATGCAAGAGACTGAGATAAACGAGGTATTTCTCTAAGGTATACAGGTCGCAATGCTAATAGCTTTTCCATCATCAAACTGTCACCCTCATAAAGATATAGATGCTGCAGAGAGTTGATGAATTAACAATTTATCTTATTCATCGTACCTTTTAGGTTGATTAATACTTTAAGTAAAAATGACGAGTTCACAGTATATCTTTATTTTTTCTGGGTTGAGCAATGTTTGAATGAAAACGTCGCGTTAATAATTTATTAATTAAAAGAAACGAACGCACTTTCAAATTACCCCTATTCATTGGCAAATACGCAATTGTTTTCTTAATGAACCTCATTTCATAAATGGAAAAAAAAATTTTTCGTTGAATTAAACAAAAATTCATTTCGCTCTGCTTTCACGGGATAATTTAGTAGCATCCAGGGGCGTAGCCAGGGGGGGGGGATATCGGGATATATCCCCCCCCGAAATTTTTGGATTAGTAATGAAATTCCGTCTATTTATACACATATAAGTTCACATCCCCCCCCCGAAATATTTTTCAGGCGCATATCCCCCCGCCGAAAATTTTTCCTGGCTACGCGCCTGGTAGCATCAGTTAAATATTTTGTTGAACTAAACAAAATGTTGATCCATCAACAAAACAATTTATTCATTCAATTAACCTCATAAATTAAAATGGAAAGCGAACAAAATTTGTAATTCAACAAAACGTTATTCTCTCGTGTAACATTCTGGAAAATTTCATTATTTCTATTCCACTTTTTAGCATCCAAAAAAAAAATATTTTGTTGATCTAACCAAAATGTTGGGGCATCTCAACATAGAACTTTATTGGACCAATAAAGCTGTTAAATCAAACGTAAATCCAACAAAATTCATAATTCAATAAAACATTTTTCCCCGTGTTAACACATTCTGGGAAATTTCATTATTTCTATTCTACTTTTACCGGGTGAATCATAGGGGTCTTATTTTTCAAAGCAATACCATCAGGTAGAGTTATGTGGTGTCGAAGAAAATGATAGCCAAGTATGCTGAAAGAATCTGTAGATGACATTCCTTGAATGCTACGCGAAAGTACATTTGCGCCTGGGAGTATCTCGGGAGAAGCCACGGTTAACCTCAGATAGTTGATCACTTGGAAAGGATTCGGTAATACTTTAAACGGAATTGCAAGGCGCGTTGTTTACCATAAGGCTAGGTGGTATGCAAATAATTTTAGCTTAATAATTCAGAAGTAATCTAGATAAAAATCCAACTCGCTGTAGCAGAAGTTAGATTTTTTTTTTCTTTTTCAATCACTTTAAAAACATGTACTCCTGTTTAACTGGGTGGTACTTAGTATAATTTTCTAATAATTTACGGATTATTTTTTAACTTGGCAATATGTGCAAAGCTTCGATTTTAAATATTTATTATATTGAAAATAACAAGAATTTTTCTTTGTATTCGATATTTGAAATAATGCTGCTCTTTGAATAAAGTATACACTGCAGAAAAAGTCTGTCAAGTTTACAGAAAAAAACTGTCAGCCAGGACGCCAGTTTTTTTCCATTTTCTTACAGAATTTTTCCGTAAATTTTACTTATTCTCAGTTTATTTTACAGAAATCGTCCGTATACGGAAAAAAATACGGAAGACTTCTGTAAAATATACGGAAATAAACTGGCGTTCTGGCTGACAGCTTTTTTCTGTCAGCTTAACAGGGTTTTTGTTTTTCAGTGTACAACTTATAAACAACTCTTTTCAAAAGTAAACAAAATATATTACGAAAGTAAACGGAGAATCTCTCTTCTGAATCTTCACTATGCCTGTTTCAAATGGCATATCCGTGCCAGTTTCAAAAAGTTTTGGAGAAAACTTGCGGCGTTTTCCTGCACAATGAGATTTCGGGTATAAGTTTCGATCATAGGTTCATTTTTTATAAGAGCATCGTTCTCCAAACTGTGATTCCCGACCCACCAGTACGTCACAAGTGAGTTCCTTGTAGTTCGCATCAAGAAATTTAACAGACCAGTGACCGAGTGGACTAGACTCTGAATATTAGTTGACTACCGAAGTGTGGAATTTTAAAGGTCTGGCCTGCTACTCTGCCGTCTATCTAACGGTCTGAAGTTCTGGGCGGTTTTCTACAGATATGAAACGAGTACGTGTTAGTACCTCTTAAAATGCTTCTGATCAAGTCACCCCCCCCCTTTAGACAAATAGCTACGTGTAGCCTTGACTTATTAATGAAACAAGGCTTTCAATGTATATCTACAAGGGGATATTCGCATCCGATCCAAGAGTAAGAATTAAGACATTTCTTAATTTTAAGTATCCCTCTGCGATACTCCTGTGGTCAAGTTCTGAATAAATGGTACACTGCAAAAAAAAGTCTGTCAAGTTTACAGAAAAAAACTGTCAGCCAGGACGCCAGTTTTTTTCCATTTTCTTACAGAATTTTTCCGTAAATTTTACTTATTCTCAGTTTATTTTACAGAAATTGTCCGTATACGGAAAAAAATACGGAAGACTTCTGTAAAATATACGGAAATAAACTGGCGTTCTGGCTGACAGCTTTTTTCTGTCAGCTTAACAGGGTTTTTGTTTTTCAGTGTACAACTTATAAACAACTCTTTTCAAAAGTAAACAAAATATATTACGAAAGTAAACGGAGAATCTCTCTTCTGAATCTTCACTATGCCTGTTTCAAATGGCATATCCGTGCCAGTTTCAAAAAGTTTTGGAGAAAACTTGCGGCGTTTTCCTGCACAATGAGATTTCGGGTATAAGTTTCGATCATAGGTTCATTTTTTTATAAGAGCATCGTTCTCCAAACTGTGATTCCCGTCCCACCAGTAGGTCACAAGTGAGTTCCTTGTAGTTCGCATCAAGAAATTTAACAGACCAGTGACCGAGTGGACTAGACTCTGAATATTAGTTGACTACCGAAGTGTGGAATTTTAAAGGTCTGGCCTGCTACTCTGCCGTCTATCTAACGGTCTGAAGTTCTGGGCGGTTTTCTCCAGATATGAAATGAGTACGCGTTAGTACCTCTTAAAATGCTTCCGATCAAGTCACTTCCCCGCCCCTTTAGACAAATAGCTACGTGTAGCCTTGGCTTATTAATCAAACAAGGCTTTCAATGTATATCTACAAGGGGGTATTCGCATCCGATCTAAGAGTAAGAATTAAGACATTTCTTAATTTTAAGTATCCCTCTGCGATACTCCTGTGGTCAAGTTCTGAATAAATGGTATATACCGAAAACGAAATTTCGCACTATAGATTGTTTTAATAAAATTGAGTGGCATCATTTAAAAGTATGAGAACCATTGGATTTTGAGTATATGTAACAGCTTGTAAAGAAACAGTCTGATTTTTTTTAAATTATTCATAAACCATATATTACGCTGCCCTATTCTAAGAACTATTTTATCATAGAAATGTAAGTAAAGCCTGTTCATGTAAATAAAGCCTAAAGAAAATTGAAGTGCGAAATCTTATAAATGGCTTTAAAGGTGTTTTAAATTACATACATATATATAAGAAATGATGAATTACCGTCTTAAAAAAGGTCATTTTCAAAGATTGCGAGATTTTCATAATTGACTTTGGATAATAGCGATCCGTATTCCATATTGGTGCTACTGCTACATTATTGAGCGTCGAAATACAACTTACCTGGCTACATTGTGGTTAAAACTGTATTTATAAATCACAAATGTAATAAAAATTCTTTTGAAATAAATACTATTATATGTTTTGTGCACAGAATTTAAAATCGTAGTGAATTGTGTTAAATCAAACCTGCGTATGAGCTTACTAAAGCAAACAGTAATTCTTGAAAGGAGAAAAAACTATTGGTCAAACAATATATCAAAATTTAAAATTCGAAAAAAATATCAACACTTCCCCTTTTTAAGGTATCAAACTTGTCATGAGTTCAGTTTCATCACTTCATTTGTGGCGCTTTTAAAATATTCGTGAAAGTAATTAATAACCATGTGCATTTATAAATTCTTTAATGAATTGGGAAGAAAAAAATATTTCGAAATAAATTATGAACGGCAAACTATTTATTTGACATCATTAAATCATTCAGTAATATAAAAAACACGTGCCCTGATTAAAATTAAGGCAGCTTCCCTTGAAACTTAATTTTTAAATGCACATATTTAAGCATATAACGCATTTATGAAAAAATAATCAGATAAAGAATTTATTATTCATTGCCATTAACAAATTTATTTCGGAATTAAAGTCATTAAATTATTATCAAATTAAAAGGAATTACTTTTAAACCGTATCTTTAGAGACATGTAATTTATTTTTAAAGTCGTTAAAAAATGTAGAACCACTATCAATGAATAAGTATTTTTTAACCAAATTTTATATGCTCTCCTTTTTGAATGCGGTAATAGAATTAAAGTGCTTCCCAATATTGAACTTTACGTCAAATTTATTTTTAAAGCATTTAAACTATGTAAATTTTTTTACACTTTTGTGGAACATTGAAAAATGTTTAATTTTCATTTATGTAAACGCACTTGTTTATATCCCTTTTGAATTAATGTTATGTTCGAGGAAATAAAGTTTGATATAAACTAAAAGAGATTTGTCCCGCTAACTAATATGACTAGTCATAGGAATGCAAGGCTCACTATGCCAGAGTGGATAAGACTCTGAAAATGGTATATTTATGAAATGTGAAAGTCAAACGTTCTGGCTTACCACGGCTTTCACCCAACGGACGGGAGTTTGAGGCTGTTTTCTCCAGATGTAACGTGAATACACTTTAGACCATCTTAAAAAGTCCACCACACAAGGCACCATTCCCTCTAGCAGATACACTTTGTGCAGGTTCGCCTTAAAATGTACAAACCATAGGAATGCACATTCACAAACATTGTGTTTATATATCATTTATCCAAATTTCGGTCTTTAATGTTTTCGTTTAAAAGGAATAACGTTGATACTTTTTAGATAGTGTTATATAAGGGCGTTTTAAGCAAATAGAGAATTAATAGTTTTCAGAAATACACAATAGAGTGCTGCAACTGCTCAAGTAATTTTTTGAATCATATTTTCTCATTCGAATGCTGCGCTATTGTTCTTTTGAATTTTGAAGTACTAGTCAAAATTCGTAAAACTTGCAATGAAAACATTTTCAGTTTACGTGGGTTAGAAACTTTCTGAAACGTTTCGTACAATTTTCCGTTTAAAAATAGAATTTATGGCAAATATCTTTTTTTAAGTACCACCTTGAATTTATAAAGAAAATACATACTATCGAGAAAATCAAATTATAAGTGATAATATTCTTAACTCATAATAATGAACGTTTAAGTAAAACATTACTTCATAATAAGTAAAAAAAGTCCACGATTTTGTGTATTTATCTATCTAGTATCCTCAGTTGTACAACTAGTTCAAAAGACATTCAGCTGGCGTTATGAGAACGCAAGCTGAACGTCTGTAAAACTAATTGCGCTTCGAGGGATAGGTCTAGATTTTGTGTACTCATCTTTAAAGTAAGTGCAAGTAACTTTTCTTTTCAACGTGTTTCTTTCAAAGAACTGTTTGTGTGAAATGTAATAATAATGTTGAGGTGAAATTAAATAGTTACTTGCTAATAATAATATGTGTAATTAGAAATCATGTATAGTTTTACTTTTTACCAGAAAAAAAAAAAAAGCCTGAAAATGTTTAATTGAAACCAACATTCAAAATAATATTTTTGTTTTCCTAACTTCTGATTATTTTTCACAATCTCTTCTTTAATATTTTTGTACGTATTTAGAACTGTGGAAGTACTTTCATCGTTAACGGTATGGATATCAATCAACGTAGTTTCTAGATTCGTCAGATTTTTATGTGTCGCTTTCCCTTAAGTTATTATATTAAGTAATATTAAGTAATATTTTTGTACGTATTTGGAACTGTAAAAGTACTTTCATCGATAACAGTATGGATATCAATATCGAGTTTGATATCCATACTGTTATCGTGTCAAGTCACTGTAGTGAGTCAACGTATTTTCTAGATTCGTCAGATTTTTATGTGTCGCTTTCCCTTAAGTTATTATATTAAGTAATATTTTGTTAAGTAATATTTTTACGTATTTAGAACTGTGGAAGTACTTTCGTCGATAACAGCATGGATATCAATCAACGTAGTTTCTAGATTCGTCAGATTTTTATGTGTCGCTTTCCTCTTAAGTTATTATTCGAATACAGCCCCTCAATGAAACAGATTTCAACAATTTTTAAAGCACTCGAGCGAATTTTCCTTGAATTCTGCTATTCTCGCAACCTTAACGAACCGACTCGCTTATAAAAATAATATGAAACCCAAGGATTGAATACTTTTACCTAATTAGCTAAGATAAATCTTGGATTGGTAGGCTATGAAGAATTGAATTCTCGCTACTCTATTGTGACAGTTCGTACGCACTAATTGGATAGATGGAGCCCCCCAAGAGATGCTTCACTAATAATATTTGCGAGTGTGTGAATCGGTTTATCTGCAAAGGATTTCTCGTTTAGCCAATCCTGACAGGTTGCGCTAAATATAGCTGGGAATATAAGAAGCTTACTAAATGAGTTCAGACGTAATTGTTTCAATTTTATGCATATTTTTCTTTGATGATACACACTTTCTTTTTATCTCGTGATTTTCTCGAAGCGTCTTATCTTAAATCGCGAGTTGTGGAGGCTAATATTAGAATAATAATAATATATTTCTTAGAGAAACTGCGTCTGGAAGAAATGTATGCCATCGCTAGATTTCTTGAAGAAAATGTACCAGAAGATATACCAAGCCAATAGATTTAAAGTACTTTCCAACAGTTTCGCTTGTGCCTGTGTGCGTCGTTACAATATTCACGAAATCGAACGCAAATTAATTCCAAAAGCGAAACGACGATATAGTTCTTAGTGTTCAAATTCCACAGAGCTTAAATGTTAATCCTGAAAATACTGTTGAAAAAGTAAAGGTGGGGTGAGTAACATTTATTTTGCACAACTGATATGTTCTCAAATGTGCCAAAGTGTACTCCCAGGAAATTGGATTTTGCTGTGTTCTAGCCTCAAGATCTCCTCTTACCATCAGAAAAAGTTGCACGAAAATAGATACATGTATTCCTTTATAGGTTGAAAATATTTAAAATTATGAATATCTTTGGAGATGTGTATTTTTAAATCCTTTACCAGTTACACATCACTCAGGACATTACAGTTTTCAGTAATCAAGAACTGTCTTTTCATTTTAAGAAAAGCTTGGATTGTTGAAAATCTGAGTTATGCAATCATAAATTGAAATTTTGATTATAAGCAATACTAATAATTCGTCGGTAAAATATAGGTTGAAGTGATTATTTGAACAGAAAAAAATATGTATTTAGGCATAAATATTTGAACATCATTCGCGTTATTTAAACTGATGATTATAAAAGCTCTTTTTCAAAACTTATTTTCGGAAAAGGGAAAAATAATAACGGATTTACCCAAATCTCCATAAATTCTTACTTTAGGAATACTTTGGTCTGGAATAAAAGTTGAACGAATTGATCATCTGGGACCTGGAATTGCACACTCGGGGAGAAAAAAAAATACCACTGACAATTAGAAAAAAATGGATAGAATTAGAATTTATGGGTCTATGTAGTCCATATAAATACTAGATAATAGAACGAGACACTTCGGAATCCACTTATCCGATTTTTAGATCTCTCCTCGATAATCTGGTGCTTGTACCCAAATGAAAATATGTGTAAATCACTGCCTACGCTAGCGGGTAGACTTACATACGGTCATTCTAGTGCTCGAAAAATTGAACGATGATTTCTCGTTATACAATCTAATCATTCTGCTGTGATTAGCCAGAATACTACGAACTAAAAATTCTTGACCATTTCGTCTATAACAGTTGTGTGTATCGCCTACACGCATATTTCTACGAGCCATTCTTCTAGTTTTGGGACACAGAAGACAGTCTTCTATTCGTTCTAGATGAGAGCGGTATTTTTTTTTTTTTTCGTGTACTCGTCGCTATGCATTCAAATTTTTCCCGAAAATTAACTTAGAAGATTCTTATGCAATAAAATTGTTTCCAATTATAGTCCCTTGAACACATACTGAAATTTTGCAAAGCACCCTCATTATTACGTAGCTGAAACAGGTGCATGACAACTTTACGTCACCAAATGCCTACAAAACCTCCAGATTACCGGATATCACTTCTCTCAGTCTATAGCAGATTTGGCTACTATATTCTACACTACCCTAGTCCGCTCGTAATAAATTATAAATTGAATTAAATATTCAGAAGAAAATCAATTAAACTTTCAAAATCCTCGGACAGACTTTGGTGTCTTGGGCACGGGCTTTGAGACTGATGAAGTAGCAGTTCTGCGCTTGACCTGTTGGGTAAGATTGCATGTATCTTTTTTGTCACTATTTTCGTCTATCACCTATGCGCAATCATTCTGCTTTCTATTCTTCTAATTTTGGGGCACAGAAAACAGCCATCTATTCGATCTAGATGAGAGCGGTATTTTTTTTTTCGCCCTGCAGTTTTTTTTTAAGCTTTATTTTACCGCACTTCAGCATCAAAGGCTTCCGAAAATTTTTCGCATTGACAAACAGACAGATGGAAACAAATTTTCAACTTATCTAGAAATAAAAAAATTTCCTCAAATTTGTGTCCATTTTGTGCATTTTTATATATCTGAGAGTTGTTTAGCTCGCAAATCGTATAACTATTTTTTAAATAAATTCTTTACCTAGATATTTTTTTTCACTGAAATTCATCGCTATGATAAAATTTGAAAGTTGGTGGGTAAATCTCAATAAATTTAGATAAATTTCCATCAGTATAGTGGAACAAATTTTATAATGAATTTAATTTTATAGTCTAGAAATTGTTTTCTTTTTTTTATATTGAATTTTTAGTTTTACATTTAAAGGCCCCCACCTGTGACCAAGCACATAGGGTTCTGAACTGGGGGACAGTAAGTGCTTGGTTTGAGCCTAGGTCGCACCCACCGACCTAGCTGTTCGTATTTTTCCGTGGTTTTCTCAGAAACTTTGCGTGAATACGGGATAAGACCCCTTAGAAAGATCCCATAGAGGGCACACCCCCATCGGCCTAAATCCCTAGCGTAGTCCCACATTCAAACAAACTTCATGTTTAAATAATTAGAGAGATAAGAAAAAAAATGTTGTAAACTTAACAGGTTATTTTGATTTAAAATATTCAAAATAATTGATAAAGTTGTTCCTAGATTTCCACGTAGTCAAAATCCGTTTTTCAAAGCCTTCAATCAGGCGGCATAGATATAGATGAGAAGCATAGAAATCTTATTTTTAACTTTAGTGCTCGGGAACTAAATTCAACTGAGTTTCTAATTTTTGTTCGACTCTGAAAATCTACAGTATAAAAATAGAGTAAAAGACAGCAGTAAAATGTGAGCCATGTATCCATAAACTTTCTAACTGTCGAGAATTTTCATATATTTTGTTTTATGCGTTAAGATGATAGAAAGCCTTACCTTGACCGAGTGGAGAAGATACTCAAAATGGTAGACGGCGTGAAGGTCCAGCGTTCTGGCCTATCTCGCGGCTGTCAATCCAACGGTCTGGAGTTTTGGTCGTTCTCCGATTTAACGTGAATACGCGTTAGAACCCCTTTAAAAGCCCCTCGACCAAGGCAACCCCCATTCTTAGCAGATAGCCCATGCGTAGCTTTTCCACAGCACAACACATAAATATGATAGAAAGCTAGTCGCTTGAGACAGTTTCATCATATTGCTACTAAATATCCATCTCTAAAATGAATACATCTATCCAAATACTTTTTTAATTCTTAATTTACATCATATTTTTCATTTTCCTCCGAACTATATCAACTATGTGGCTGTCGATCATTAAAGAAATAAATTTGCTGTCTTGAAAACTCGGGGAGGGGGTCAAGTCGACGTCATTTAAATTTAATTACTTCCAAAAAAACCATGTAATTTTAATTACTTAAAGCATTCCGCACTTCCAACCTGATTGCATTGAGTTCTTAGTACCTGCGGTTGTTACACGAGAACGAAGTAAGATTCTTATATAATGTCCCATTCAGTTCTCATAAATTTTCATAATCGAGCATTCTTCATATTATCTTTTTAATTAAGCAAACGAAAATGCGTGAAAGACTAGCTTAATATGATTTCGATGATCATCAACATCTCTTAAGAAAAACAATGGAATTCCATATTAATGCTTGTTCAGATTCGCTTAAAAACTTCCAACCGTTTTAATGTACTATTAATGAGCTGTTTCTTGTAATTTACCGAAACAGTAAAAGTTGAATTGAATGCTACGTTTTGCCTTCATTTGCCGTGTTCTGATTAATCATATCGATTTATTGCTGAAATCTTGATGTATTGACTTCGATTAAAACTTTCAGTTCACTAAGCGATTAAAAACGTATATGTGTCTTCGAATTTATTTACGTTCTTCAAAAATCTTATTATTTTAATGATAAAAGTCTTCAAAATTCACTTTTTAAATCACTACGCTGTTCAGATGTAATGGTTTAAACAGTTATTGCACTTTAAATTTTCTTTGACCTGGATGTTTTAACTTTTTCCTGAATAACGCTATTTATTTATTTTTTTAATATTACAGGACCATACAAGATACGTAAAGGGATTGTATGGATTGAGTGAATGTTTATAATATGGTTTATTAATGATAAATTTAAATCAGCATTTCTATAGAACAGATTAAATATCAAATTAGTAAATTAGGGTTTTTTTTCCATATTACTCTCAAGGAAATTTCAGTCTTTTTTAAATCCCACCGTTTCATTCAAAGAATATTTTATAACGAAAAAATTTATTTGAAACTAATGAGCATGTGATTAAAACTTTTCATTTAGTAAGGGTAGTTTAGTTTTTAAATCATCAAATATAGATTATAGTAGTGCAAGAATCTATATCAAATATAAATTTAAAAAAAAATTCTATTATAGTTGTTTGAGTTTTGAAAAAGAAAAGCACGATCATTTTGTATAAAAAAAAGGGTAAACTTTACAGTGTAGGAAAGCCCAGTTTCAGAGATTTCTACTTCAAAAATTTGCTGTTGGCTAGTTTTTATTATAAAATATCTACAATTTTCTTTTTACAGATTACGTGACTAAAATCTATTTTTAAAAAAAAATTATCTGAAATTATGAAATACGTAATGACATATCAGTTTTATAACCATGCTGCTTTTTAAACCTAGCAAATAATTCAGCGGTAGAAGCGCAATTTATAATTTCGAAAGTTTCCCCCACAAAAAGCAGAGGCGCAATAAATTATTAACACGAAAATGACTCGCAACTTTTCGTCTTCATTCGATTATCATTGCATAAAATGATCTTTCAGAATTCATTACGCGCAAGTTAGGTGAAAAACATAAAACAGATAAAGCAGCCCGCGAATGTTCACGCTACATTTCTTTCTTGTCAATTCTCCGATCGCCCCGAGAGTCACACGAGCCAAGAATCACCAGCGACAGGTGTGCAAAAGTATCGCTGAAAAATTCAAAAGTGTGACCCAGCCCCCCCACCCCCCCAGCCTCAAAATGAGGATTACTTCGGCACACGCGGTAACAGCAACCTGACGACTTCTGAACAATGGCACTAATTGCTGTAAGCAATTACTTTGGCTAATTAGCGGAGATTGGTCTCAGATTAGTAAGCTATGAAGAGTTGAAATCTCTCTGCCCCCCTTGTGACGCCTCCAAGGCTAATTGGTTTGCTGGAGCTCCAGGGATCGCGTCAATAATAATATTTGCCATCGGTTAAGCTAGGGAAGGGATTTTTCCTTTGGCTACGGCTGACAGTTTATGTCAAGTGTCTTTGTATAGATTAAACATGTTAAGATGCGAGTAGAGCTTTGGTGACACGCTTAATCTTCTGGGCTATTAAAAAAAAAAAGTGTCTGGAGGAATATGCGGAGGCAAAATACCGCAGATTAAGAATAAATCAGAGATGCGTAGAGGAGAATGCACTGAAAAATGGATCAGCGGCTACAAGTAAGATGCTCGGAAGAGGGGAGAAAAGTCTTTTTAATAATTTCTCGGGAAGTGGGAGTAATATTTTAACCGGTTTCATCCGTATAAGAGCAGTTTTAGAGGTTTAAATGTTTAGGATATTAGAATTAATCGCGGAATATATTTCACAATATGGGTTGGTTATTATAACGGAGTGTACACTCAGGAAAGTGTCCCAGAATACTCAGAACTGATGTAAGTTTAAGAAAATAACAATAAATTATGAGAAAAGATATATTATGAATTTAGTCATATTTTGTAGCAAATAACGTCAATTATATTATAAACTAAGTGCTGCCGTGTACATATGTATCCCAATAACGATTAGCTTTATGTTTTCAAGTATCAAAAAGAAATTAAATTATAATATTTTTCACTTAAAGAAATTATTCGTGTTTATGTGTGTTAGATTGTTCATGTATTGTATAGCATGGTCCATATCATTAAATCCAGTGAGATAACTTATCCACGTTGATTCCATTATCGTTATTGCGTTAGTACTGGGAATATAAGATGATAATTTATTTTTACAAACATATTTTAAATGAATCTCTTAAGAAAATTGTACAATAACAAATACAGAGAACCCTCGTATTTTAAGTTTGTTAATAAAAAATACATTAGATGTTCTAAACATTATTGGAACATCAAAATTTGGAAACAAATTGACCTTTAGCGTTCTTTTATTTGTAAAATTTATCGTATATTTTTTCTTAAACAATATTGTGAAGCATCACTATTTCAAATATGTTTATGCTACAGGTAATCTGTGAAGAGGGGGCCAAACTACCGGCATGTAGTCAGTTTATAAGTCTCAGCGATTTGTTAACGGACATTATTTATAGATTTGTTACTATATTAGACTCGTTAGCTTCTAGTTTCATGCAGTTGCTCCTTATTGTAATGTTGTTATCGGCGGCATTCTGGAACATTCTAAGACTAGTCTAAATACGGTAAAACCTTGTTTATTTTACTGCAGATTACTAATTATGAAGAAAACGAAATAAGTAGTTAAAATTTTGGATAAAAAGTTAAAATTCTTCTGTATAAATTGTTTTTTTTTTTCTTTTGTAGTGAAATATGAATTACTGAGCCTATTCACCGTTTTTAATTCTTTTGGTCAATAATTTAGTTTAATAGTTGTAATATGAATTTTCTTATAGATGACTGTAGTATTTAACATTATTGTCATTCGTTAGTTCATTCCCGTTATTTTATATTAATGACTTGTTTAAAAAATGCAAAAGTGCCACCAGTGAAATAACTATTGTACTTAAAAGGGATAAAACCATACGAAATGTTCTGAATCGTTTACATTTAAGTTTCACTTATCAAATATTAATGAAACATTATTGATAAGCAAGTCGATCATGGCGGTATATTAAGATCACTTCGAATTAAATGAAAAGGTGTAATAGCGACAGTTAATTATTGATTTGTTTTCAAAATACTTTCATAGCAGCATAATAGTGCTAAAACAATATAAAACGTATCATTAATTTACTGCCTTTCTTCTGATTTTGAACCCATTAGACTTGTTACTAGAAGACAAGAAGCTGCACGGTTGTAGTGAACGTATGCCGCATATGGTCAAAATCTTAGACTGATTGTAAACAAGAATGAGGGTTAAATTATCAGCATTTTCAGAAAATGTTGCTAAAGTCAATCCACTGATCTGTCCTCATTACGATCTTACTACAAAGGAAAACCGTTTTCAAAATCTTTCAAGTTGGACGTGTATAAAGCACATCTATTTATCTTGATTTCGCTCAAAAATCTTTCAATCGGACGTTGAAAATGCTTCAACGTTAGTTCAACATGGAAATCATTAAAGTTAGTAAAGGTAACACACTTTGGAAGCAATTAAATATTTTTTAAACAATTCTTGTCAGTTCAAAATCCGCTTTATGGAAAATGAGTTGCATTCAAAAAATTTTCACCTACTTTATTTGACCGAAATAATAGAGCTTTGTTGTTAGAAAGATATGAAATCATTCGAAACAGGGCAAATAACTCGACAATGCGAGATATAATAAAGAAATAAATTGAGCTTAGTGATCGTATAATTTTTTCCTACAAACGCTGCCCTTGATTTCAAACACTAAAAAGAAAAAGAAACCTAATTGGAAGGTAGGATTTAACAAATGGAATGAATATTATAGAACACTTCGTGGAAACAGTGACATTACCTCTTAAAAAAAAATTGGGTCAGTATGCATGCGGATTCTAATTCATAAACAGTATTCCAGTTAGTTTTTATTTTAAAATCATTTGAAATAGAGGACAGTTTTTGTGTTAAGTTAATATAACATTGGGTTGCTCGTTATCCCCAACAGAGGACTTAAGTGTATTTTTAAACAGCCAACTTCCCACTTAATCCACATAATCATTATATGTTTTGACAACTTATATAGCAAGCTTGCTTGCGGAAAAAAGTTCCATTGATTCTGAGCAGTAGTTTTTGGTTGGTACATTTTCAAATATGGAAACTGAAAAGCGGCGTTTTTGACCTGCTTTGCTTTTCTTTCTCGAAAAGGTAAAAATACTCTTTAAGAAAGAAAAATTGATCCGACGTGTATGAAGAAAATGTATTCAGAGAACGCCAATGCTAAAACTGGTTTTCAAAAAATTGATCCGGCAATTTTGATGTTGGAAGACACTCCACGTTCTGGAAGGCCACTTGAAGCTGATGAAGACACAATAAAGACGTTCATTGATGAAATTGAACGTTAATTGGGGAATAACAATTCGTGAGATCGCTGAAAGATTACATTTATCGAATTCGACCATTCATGATCATTTGAAATGCCTCAAACCTCGGCATAAGGGTTCCTCACGTTCTTATGACTTTCGGAACAACCCAATATTAAAAGTGACAATTTATGTCGAACGTCTCTTTTTAGAAAGATCTGAATTATTACGTTTGCCCTCAAAGCGTTTGTTGTTTATTTTATACCCCGAGTAAATCTCTCAAAATAACTTGCTTTTTAAAACTGTTCTTCTGGGTGTTGAATAAATGGGAATTTACGTTTGAGACTTGTAGATCAGTGCGATTTATTGAGCCCAAGCCCAGGCCACCACTTCTACAATTGAGCTCCTGCACATTCCATTTCAAAATGATCACCTGGAAGATATTTGAAACATACTTAAGTATGGCATTGCGGTATCAGTCAAGATACCCTGTGTTTGATACCAACGAAGTATTCGTAAACATTTATTTTACAAATCGCAAACACGCCTTCATGTCTCAAATCGTATTTCTCTCTACGCAAAATCAAGTAACAGAATATCAATCTCGTATATCTTTCTTCGTTCACAGAATACTAATGAGAAAAATATTTTAGTTCGATTCGATAAAATAGCATTGATTCAGAAAAAAAATAACATTGTTGGGTCTATTTTAACTAAATAATTTGGTATATGTTACTATAACAAAATTTTTTAATCAAATAAAGACGATCAATTATTTTAATTCAAAATATTTTCTCAGTCTACTGTTCTTTTCTTGGGCTGTACATCAATTACAAGACAGATATTAATTATTTTTTTTATAGTAAACTTTTTTATACTTTTACAAATTTTACTGTTTTTGTATATTTACTTTTGTATCTCTCTGAATGTTAGACATACGCTACGTTGGTTATAATTAACAAAGATTGAAAATTTCTATTGGCTTATCTATGTATTTCGTTACCAAATGTTTTGCTTACTTTTATATGCTTACGCATATCAGAAACGGAAGATACAACTAATTTCATTACTATTTCTCGAAAAAACAAACTTTGCCCAAAAAATTTATTTGCAGTCAAAACAATTAAAATCCAATGCTGTTTCTTTCTTCAAATCGTATTTAATAAAATGCAATTTCGCATTAAATCGCATTTAATCAAATTTCTACGATAAACGCTCTTGACATCCAGGTGAAAAATTAAAAGCTGTCAAACCAATCAAAATCCTCTTATAACACTTCCAGGAGGGAGGTGAGGGGGGGGGGGATAGAAACAAAAATCCCTCTTTTTTTTCTTTCCAGACTCAGATTCCGGTATTATGACACACAATTGTGAAGAAGAAAGAGAACGGAAAATTCGGCAACTCAAATTAGCAGTGTGATTGAAAACTGTAGCCAAAAGCTCGAAACTCAGAAACGGAAGATACAACTAATTTCATTACAATTTCTCGAAAAAACAAACTTTGCCCCCAAAAAATTTATTTGCAGTCAAGACAATTAAAATCCAATGCTGTTTCTTTCTTCAAATCGCTTTTAATAAAATAATCAAATTTCTACGATAAACGCTCTTGACATCCAGGTGAAAAATTAAAAGCCATCAAACCAATCAAAATCCTCTTATAACACTTCCAGGAGGGAGGGGGGGTGATAGAAACAAAAAATCCCTCTCTTTTTTTTTCCAGACTCAGATTCCGGTATTATGACACACAATTGTGAAGAAGAAAGAGAACGGAAAATTCGGCAACTCAAATTAGCTGTGTGATTGAAAACTGTAACCAAAAGCTCGAAACTCATTAACGGGGCCAATGTTTTTCAATCACTCCTTTAAGCCGCGATGATACCGGCTCTTCTCGCGTTTTTAAAAGGATTATGAATCTGCATCGCGAAAAAGCAGACACCCCCCCCAAATCCCCTTCACGATTTTCGCGATATTAGAGCGAGGAGCCTTAAGCGACGCGAAGTGCCCTGCCCTCCCCCCCCCCCGAACAAACAGCAATTTATCCCCGAAGAAAGACACCGGGTTCCTGTTTTAATATTAAAACTAAAATCCGATCTCCGTATGTGTTTTCTTTTCTTCCTCTGGCACCGGCTCAGTTCATTAAGAAATGTATCTCCCGTTTGTAAGGATGCTAAATTGAAGTGTTGAAGCTCGGAGCCTTGGAAAGGGGGGGGGGAGGGGAACACGCAAGTGTATATGTATGTATGTGTGTGTGAGGGGGGGGGGCTGGTTCAATCATTGAAAGTGGAAAGCCCGACTCTATATGGAGCGGCTCATTATGTATAAGGGGTAAGAGAGGTGGAAAAATAGGGATGGGACGGATCAATATTTTGTTATATGGAAATAATGAGTTACTCGCTTCTGTTAGGTGGGATCGTTTTTTTTTTTTTCTTTTTTGCGTGTTTGTTTTGAACACGCAAGGCGAATTGCTCGCAGGAATAAGGGAGCGCGTATTCCTTATTAGCCTGATTGCCGGAACGCTGCTGTCGACACCTATTCAGCGAGTCTGAGAAAAGATGTGTGTTTACGTCGCAGGGAAGCCCGGTTCCAGGGGGTTTGGCGGGAGGGGACTTTGAGAAACAGCTGACAGGATAAAGTCTTTTGTTGACTTTTGCAAATAAGCTAAGAAATTGAATTTTAATAATCGACGAAGAAGGGACCGATGAATTCGAATAGATTATAAGTGACGCAAAACGTATGAATTTAATTTGCGAAATTAGCTGCTCTTTGTGCGGAATCCTGGAACCGATTATACCTGCCTGGAAATAAAATTTGCAATCATTTTAGGGGTTTTTGCAGTTTTTGGGCCGTCTCGTTAGCAATAAAATAGGTTAGTGCAGTTGTAGTTACATAATTTTTAGAGTCAGTAGCTGCAGTCATACATTTTATTACCAGAGGCGGAGAGAGGAGGTTTCTTAGAATGGAAACTGCTATATTCCAAGTAATATTTCATTGAGAACAAAAGTAGATACATGCCATATTTTTAACGACCTTTATGTACTCAGATACAAAAGTTCGAGATAATTACGATTCCTCCATAAGGCAGAGGGTATAAGCAGGTGCTAAGAGGGATGACTATCAAAACGTGACGAATAAAATCATTTTATTGGAAGGAAAGTAGGTGTTCAATAAGGAAAAATATATGCCACTGGCATCCAGAAAATAATGGGTGGAACTAGAATTTATGAGTCTATGTACTCCCTATAAATACTAGATCGTAAAACGAAATACTTCTCAACCCCCTTACCCAATTTTTTTATCTCTCCTCTATAAGCTGGTGCTTGTACCCAAAGGAAAATATCTGTTAATCGAAGGTTATGCTAGCGGGTAGATTCGCAAACGGTCATTCTAGTGCTCCAAAAATCGAACTATAATTTCTCGTTACACAAGCTAGTCATTCTGCTGTGATTAGCCAGAATACTGCGGACTAGAAATCCTTGACGATTTCATCTGTACCAGTTGTGTGTATCACCTACACGCATAATTCTGTGATCTTGTTTTGGGACACAGAATACAGCCATCTATTCGTTCTAGATGAGAGCGGTATTTTTTCTCAGTGTTCAATTAAAAAAAAAAAAAACTGTATTTTTGCTAATCAGTGGATATCCATCGATGTCAGCTATTGATTAATTATTTAATGCGAAGCAGAGAAATTGGCGTCAATTTCCTAGAGAGCGGCATAGTCACGCAGTGGCAATGTCTAATAACTACAGACCTACGGTCAAGTTGAAGCCCCACAGATTCCTTTGTACTGCTAGTAAGCTTTTTCTTATGATCTTAGACATTCTTCGTAATCTCCCGTGAAAGCAAGACTTTCTTAAAAATACCTCGTGACTATGTCTCTTCACTTCAACACTTTGAATTTTTATTTTATGTATATCATAGAGGTTAAAGCACCCCCCCCCCCACTCCTAAAGATTTAGAAATCGAAGCCAAATTTTTTTTTTCAATAGAGAATTTTCATTAATTAAGGAATTAAAATATTTTATTTTTAAAATCCGTCTTAAAATTATTTCGGCAGTATTTTTTACAAAGAAAGTTTGTTATTAAATACATACTTACAAGTATACTCATACGGTTATAACGTCAATGAATATTCCAGATAATAATTTATGACCCTATAACCAGGTTACCTTAATTATGGACTAGTGTTCCACGGGAGTTGTTGATACAATGGACTAGTGACATACTTAGGATTCACCTTCCATATGACCAATGATATTTTCAGTAGTTTTCAAAGAACACCAACGAAATACTTAAACAGGGTTCGCTAAAATTATCGAAACTTCTTTCATCTAGGGATGGGTGCAAGACGACTTTTTGCGAGACGAGACAGAGATTTAAAGTTTATTTGCGAGACGAGACGAGCATTTTTAACATTACGATATAGGGATTTTGCGAGACGAGACAAAGCTTTTAGGCTGTTTTGCGAGACGCGAGACACCTATTTTCCGTCTTGCGTCCATCCCTACTTGCATCCCTTATTTTGAAACGATATCAAATTTTTTAAACTTTAATTTTCAACTTGAAACTATTCAACGTCAGTAAAGAAAAGACAATTATCGCCTTAAGTGTTTATTTTCCCTTTCGAAATATCCATTGTAGCAAGGGTGGGTATAAGCAAATGTGAAAGATGAATGACTTTTAATTTTGGAAAGTTAGACGAATAAAGAATTTCTCGGGAAGTAAAGCATATGTAAAATTTATTTTAGAAACAACTGGTGTTTTCCATGGATTACCGCAACGCAATTCTATTACAAGGCTGATTGCCGTTATTAATTTTAAACAAAAATCACAGCGTCAGTACATGCATGTTCAATACTGCAACGATTTGCCAAAGCCGATGCACTTAATCATTTCTGTTCACTTTTTTCGTTCTGATAGAGAACGCTCATTACTTCTATTAATCGAGTGTTTGGAATACTTTGATGAATTATATAGTTTTGATAAGCAAAGTTTTACGAAAACGCAAGTTTCGCTAAAACTATCGCTGTGAATCACTGCTTGATTTTTTGAGGCTGTATTCTGTGAACATCACGCAATCGGAGAATTGCTAAACATTCTTTAAGCAAAGATAAACTGGCTGCTAGAGTAAGATAATTTCACATACATTTCGTCTTTTTGTTTACAGACAAATGAAAGGCTATCGATTAAACTTAACGAAATATTATTTGTTTCAAAAAATTCAAAAGGATATGAGAAATAATTATATTTTATATACTCGTACTTCCCTATATATTAAAACTTCTTCACCCCTTTGATATTTAATGCTAAATCATTCGTAAGACCACATACAATTATTAAAATACTCCTCGGGTTTCAAATATCGATTGTCTGATTTATTCTTTCGAACGCTGAAATTAAAAATGTGATTTTGTTTTTAGCTTTTTAATCAGAAACTTGGGCTATTTCTTTTTTAATCCCGTTCATTTGGGAATCAAGTGTGTTGTTTACGACTTTTTCAAAATGAATTTTTAAACTACTTTTTCCTTTTTTCACAGTTCTTTCTTAGTGTACGTACTAAACACATTATTCGGAGCAAAGGATAATAATGACGAGGACTTCTTTATATACTGGTGCTTAATTCGCCTAGCATTTGAAACCGAAAGTAGCAAATTCTAAAAATTTTTTTATTAGTAAAAACTGAAAAATTACTTACGTGCCTGTCAACCACTTCAAACCATTGATGTCATCATGAATGTATTTCCGCTTCATTGACTATGAAAACTTATCGCTTACGTTTAACGTTCTGTTATAAATATTATTCGATACTAAGGCAATTCTTCAAGGTTCAGTAATGTTATTTAAGTTAGAAACATTGTTTGTGTACAGATATATTCTATAACAAAATATATATATAGAATTTATCGAGGAGGTCTCGTCCATTCGAAAATCCTTCCGCATATCAGAAATTGTTAATTACCTCTCGATACATAGTCATGCGTAGGTACTTTATGGGACCATTATTTTTTATGGGTAATAAACGGGAAATACTAGTGTTGGCAGTTTCAAGCATCGACTCGCGTATTTTTCGAGCATTCTGTTTTAACTACGGTATGACCCGTTCGGTATTTAAATTTTTGTTGCTCCCCTAAAATAGTTACTTCTTTAGGAAATATTGGAATAATTGAATATTTTCTACACAGCGATTTGAATATACGTTCTATTTTCTATTGAAAAAAATATAAGAATTATTTCTAAACCAAGTATTTTTTTAAAAAGGGGAGGGGGAGAAAAACAAATATGTGAGTCTTTCCCAATGAAAATGTACTCTTAGTTAATTTGATGAAATTTTAACGCACGACAGAAAGAACTTTGAAATCCAATGCAGCTGGGTATATAATTTGATACGCAAAATATAAGAATGTTATTAAAGTGTTAATAAAATACTATTGTTGTTATGAAATCGTACAGAGAACTTTTAAAAAATACATGTACCGATTTTTTTTATTCTTCATACCACAGAGGTGTTGATATTATATTTGTAATGTCATATCTTTGCATTAGCCGTTGACAAATAGTGAAGCATTTTAAGAGGTGCATATTGCAAGGAAAAATGAATCAGACTAAATACCCGTAGAGTGATTTAGTGTATTGTCGTGTTACTGTTTTAAGACAAAGCCACATAATGGCTATCTGTCTAAGGGTGAAACGCTGAGTTGAGCGGAGAACTTTTCAAGGGGCTCTGTCCTGTATTGATGTTACACCTGGAGAACATTGCCTAAAACTCCAGACTGTTAGATCGGTAGCTGCGGGAGAGACCAGAACCCTGGACCTTCACGCTTCAACTATCTACCATTGTTCAGTGTCATATGCACTCGGCCATTGAAGGGCTGTAAAGTTTTTCGGAACCTGAGGAAATTTTTTTCAGTAGTGGCGTTGTTTTCAAGTCCGATAAATAATCTACGGAAATACATATACGGATTTTGGGACATTTACGGAGGAGATTTACCTCGTAATAATGTTGGATTCAAAACAAAATTTGTTTTAGGACAGCTAGTAGAGATGAGACGGGCTCAGCCCGAGCCCGAAAGCCCGAGCCCGGGCCCGACTCGGGCTCGGGCTCTGTAATTCACGATTGCGTTCGGGCTCGGGCTCGTGAAAAATTTCTCCTTTGTTGAACATACTCCTTGAAACAGATTTTAAAAAGTGATTCATGGGATAAATAGGCGTACTTATTTCAAAAAATAGCGGCACGGGGGACTAGAAGGTGTGTGAAGCTCCAAAATTTATTGTATCCTATTAATGAAGTAGTTAATTTTATTTGTCTTTAGCTGAAATTTCGGGCTCGGGCTCCAACTTTAATAATATTGCTCGGGCTCGGGCGGGCTCGGATTAAAAGTCTTCGGGCTCGGGCGGGCTCGGGCTTCAAAAAATGAGCCCGAACTCATCTCTAACAGCTAGTCTTACTGACTATTGAGAATTTTGTCAAAATCTTGACCGCTAAAGCTATGTCCCGGTTTAAATACTCTTTTAAATGTCGCATAGCCGCTACTGAAACTCGATTACTGTTTGAAAAGTTTTACTCCTTCCTCCTTACTTGCTTTTCTAGCAAAATAATTGCATTGAAATTACAACTAATTTTCTAAGATCGTCAGAGCTATCTACAAAACTATAATTTGGTGACTCATTTGTTAATATTGAGTGAGTTTTCACTTAGACTAAGACAACCGACTTCACATCATAAGAAGTTCTTGTGATTGTGTGTGATTACGGCAACGCTACACTAGGGCGATCTGCCAAGGGAGGGGGGGGGCTTGGTAGGAGGACTTTCTAAGGGGTTCTAACGCGTATTCACGTTACATCTGGAGAAAACCTACCAAAACTCCAGACCGTTAGATCGACAGCCGCGCGATGGGACCCGAACCCGGGACCTGCACACTTCGGCCATCTACCATTTTCAGTGGCATAACCACAGTGCCATGGCATAAGAAGTTCTACTGATATCTTTAAATAAAAGTTTTTATCTCGTTTGGACTTCAAATGTTTTAGTTCAGTTACATAAAAAAAGGGAAAAGAAACCACTTTACGACGGCAGAGGTGTTTCTCTAAAGAGCTTAGGCTCGAGAAACAAAAACTAGAAAAAAAAAACCTTGAAATATTTTTATAGTCCTGCATTCTGAGAGTGTTTTTGACAAAGAGGTATCAAGGCTTTTAAACACAAATTCTTGGAAACCTCTGCAACTGCTATCTTGGGCTTCTTTTCTGTAAGTACAAGAAATGCAAAGAAATAGTGGAGAAATATTTTGAGAACTGCTGCAAGTTATGACCTCTTCTCTCACAGGGAAGACTCCCATTGGAGAATATCTACGAAAAATGTCGATAACCTTTAGACAGCCCCCAGGCACTTTGTTGTATACCCCTCGCAGAGTTATGTTTCTCCTGCCTCGAAAATCAATTTGTAAGAAGCGAAATTCTCCACATTTCTCCCTAAAAGTGTAAATAAAATTGAATTAACGCAGACGTATATTTATGCAAATAATAATCTAGAGCAGCTTCAGTGATATTCAGTCCAGCTAAATAACTTGTTCAGCAAAAGAAAACATTAACTCTTCAGCAACTTTGACTATATGAATACCCTACCTTAAACTTTAAAATACTTACGCAGGTATTTGTATTATACATATAGTTTTAAAATTCTCGTTTATAATGTATTAGGATTCACTATAGCTATTAAATATTCCGTGTTTCTTATTATTTAACGTTATTCTAAATTTTCTCAGGAGTAGAGATAGATATCCTTTATATTTGATTTTTAACTGAAACGTGAAGCGAAATTAGATTTTATTAAAATATTGATATTCTGTTTCTGAATTCCAGTTATCAGTTTTTAAAGGCTTAACTTATTTTAAGGGTTGCTAGTTTATGGATCCATTGATCAGTAAGTTTAAACTTGTAAAATAACAGTGAGTGTGTTCAGGGTATCGTTATGTTTAAAATCTCGCCGTTTATTCTCACTAAATCAGATATTGAAAAGAATACGTACCAGGACTATTGTGTAAAACTGGTTTGTATTTTAAACCCATTTTAAACTTATTGTAAATATGTTAAAATAGATTTTCGAATTATTAAGTTTTTAAAAAAGCGTTAATACCGGAAAAAGGTTTGGTACTTAGTTGCGCAGTTTATTCCTCTAATAATGATCAAAATTGATACTACGATTGTACAAATATTTTATTTATTACTAGATTCATTTAAAAATGCAAATTTAACATAAAAAAGCAAATTATGTTAATAGTTTTCTATATAATCTAAAATATGGTACGGTTCACTTAAAGGGAATCGTTAATATAGCTGTAAGTATAATTTAAAAAATAGTTTTAACATTTGTATTTTAACTATTTGTTTTTGAATTAAAAATAGGATTTCGGTGAAACTCGAATATTAAGCATTGATAAATAAGAACTATAAATTATATTTTTCAAATTCTTTCAAAAATGTATTTTCCCACAATACCCGGTATATATTAGTTAAAAGTATGAATATGTTAAAATATGATAAAAAGTGCGAGGGGTTTAAATTAACAATTAAAGATTTTTTTACTATTGTTTGTTTTATTTCATAATATTACCAAAAAATTATTTGTGATATTTAGAAATTTTTAACGTAACAGTAAACACAAAACAGTTCATAAACCGAAAAATAAGGTCTCCTATAATTTAATACAATTTTAAATACTTACATGATAACAGTTAAATGAGGAAACATTTTTACTTTTTATAAATATCACTTTTGAAGAATGAATTTAAGAACAAACTAAAGTAATCTATTTGATAACACCTAAACCATCTGCTTCACATATTTGCATGTAGTATAAATATATTCTAAAGTTATTTGTCTTAGAAGTGCAGAATCATTTCTAACCAATCGGTTGTTACCTTCCCCTTTACACTGATCATTCACAGAAGTGGTGTCACATTGCATAACTTAATTTTTTTTAAATAACCACTTTACATGTTGACATAAAATGTACCTTTTTAAAGTGTTTATATTAACGAAATCTCCGAAAACGGCACAGAGTTGATTTAGACGTGAGTTTAATAACCCACCCTCCGTCAACGGAACAATCAATGAAAAGATAGTTAAAACGGTTTCAAGAGACCGGACATGTTTACGACGTCTGGAGGGGAAATTGAAGACAGAGTTGATAGTCTCTCCAAGTAACAAGTGATGCTCATGTGAATGATTCTTTAATATCCCTTTTTAAAATAAAATCTAACAAGCCTTTTTGCCTATCTCTTATTCTGAATTATCTATAACAAAAGACAAACAACAGAACACAAATAAAAATAACAAACATTTACACAATTGAACACTAAAAATGTATTCCTTTTCATCTAAAATATGTGCTGACATAGCATATAATATTTTGTGAAGCTCAAAATTATAATTGTTATGTGCAGAAGCTTATGTATCTTTTTTTGTTGGAAAATATAACTCTTATTTACGTCCGCACCAGCGCACGAGCAAGTTAACTGCTAAAGTATATTCTTCTAGATTTGTAATACGTTTTCCATGAATTATAATATCTTCAAGAATAGTAATGCTAATGCATGTGCAAAATCATTTCTATCAAATAAGTCGATAATTTTTAAACTAACGCGAGTGCTTAAGCATTGCACAAAAATGAACTGTAAATATATATTATCTTCCATTAAACATATTTGTTTACATGAAGCATGACACTTCCTGGAGCTGTAACATTAATCTTCCTATGCAGTACCATTTCTATTCTATTAGTTTACAAATTTAAACTTTTCGGATTTGAATTTACTACAGTGCTAAGTAGTGTACAAGTTAACAGTAAAAATAAAAAAATCTACTTCCTTTCACGTACAATATGTGTTAACGTGAAACATAATATCTTAAGAGTTGCGAATAACTTTGAGGAATAAAATTTACGATATCTCCTCCATTTAAACATTCTGCCCAACAGAGAGTTAGATTATGACTGTCGGCCGGAGCTCGCTCCAGCAGTTACGCGATGATCGATGATCAAAGGAAAAAATCAATGAACAGGCTTTTCTTTCGTGTCTCCCATTTAAACAACGAAAATTCTAAACTGTTGCTTTGTAATTTAGCGAAAGAATTTTTAAATTCTGATGGAAAAAGGATCATATTGATAATTTAGAAGAAAGACTTTAAATTGTTTGCTTTTTTTCCTCAAGCTGGAAGAAATTTATCTTTAATGATTTTGAGTGTATATTAAAGTGAGATCCGAAAGGCATTTATCATTCGAAGAGTTTTCGCTAAAATTATTTATGTGTTAGTTTATTTATTTATCTTATTTTTAGGAGTAGCTGTATACCAATACAAGCTGCGCATATAAAGATTTTTTTCATGCTCAAAGTTTCGGTATTTCTTTTTATTTTACGACTTTGATTGGATGCTTTTGTTTGTAACAAAATGTTTATGTGGTGGTAATGCATTCTGTGGTTTTTCATGTAGGAATTTTTGCATTGCTTATAGAATATGATTTAATTTCGAAGCTTTTGTGGAAAACCACAAATGAAGTAGTCCTTCATTGAATATCTCGGATTAAAACAGCATTTCAGTGTGTAAAGTGTAGCAAGAATCGTTAATGTGATTTCCGATTATATTATTGCCATGTAATGAGTAGAATTTTATACAAAAAATGTTAAAATTGATGTTTCTCCCCATAACTTTCTAAGAACCAAAAATATGAAGCAAGGAGTTATTTCACATAAAATATTCATCTGCATTAATTAATGTGGTTTTCATACATACGAAAAACGGGAACATTGAAATGTGCTATTATTCTTTAATCGAACTCATTTCATATCAATTAAGTTGTTCTTTTGAGTTGATGAAATGTTAAATCCTGAGATCATGTTATACTAACGTGATAAAACGTTGGTAGTAATTCTGTGTCACATTGAGTGCTGCTAGTTGACGTTCTCAACAATCGAGGATTGCAAGTTTCTGTAGTCCCCACGTTCACCTGACTTTAGACTAGTGAATTTCTGCTAGTAGAGATGTTTGAGATGACAAGTGTGACAGCTAAATCAAGCATTTCGTATTGAAAGAAAAAGGAATTCAAAAAATTGCTCCCGGTTCAACTGTTAGTGCCCTTAATATTTAACATTTTTCTAAATGAATAAAATAAAAATTCAACATTCATGTAAACATTTCCAGGATACGCAGTTCTTTGCTTTTTTTAGAATGATATTAAAAGAGTGTAATTCAAAAAAATAAAATCACTCTCACGGTCTTGATACACAAATTAAAATAAATTAGCTCAGCCTGGGACACGGAAAAATTCAGATATTTTTATATAAACTGCCCTACACATTGAAATAAATGAAAAAAATAGTGCCACTTATGAAACATTCAGAAAAAATTCTTAAGCATGGAATTGCGCAGCAAAGTTTTTCCAAAATTTTTCGATTTTTAAGAATTGTTTCCATAAATTTTGCAACTGAAACAGGTTTGTCGTTTATTTCGGTACATAGTACATCATGTAAAGAGACATTCTAGAAGTTTTGAAATGCTTGAACTAATTAGCTTATTTGTATTTACGCACCAAAATTGCATAACGTTTTTCGATATAACACCGTTAAGCGGCTGAGATGTAGAAGTCCATTCGCTTAGTTACAATTTTCACTACAATGCACCAACAACTTACATTAATTAAAACACACAAGAATCGCAAAATAAGTTTTAATTTTAAAGCTTGTAAATAATATTAAGAGCTTATTCTTTCTAATTACAAATCTTCCTATCAAACCATTTTTTTTTCATTTTAATAATTTTAAAGCTGTTTGAAAATTGTTTCGGGGAAAAAACTTCGTGAAAACAACTTGCATTTCCATGAAGCTCATAGACTTGAGGTTTGAACAGAATTATAATGCACCTGGCACATTACAAAATTAAATTAAATGGCAGTATTGAAGTACTACATTATGAAGCTTTTATAATTCTTTTTTTTTTTCCAAAATTTTAAATCTTGCGTTACCTCCGAGTATAATTTATACAATGAAAAAGATTCATCTTTCTTATAAAGTGCTATTATTCAGAGATGTTATGAATTACTGAGAAATACTGAAATAACCAATGCGATTTTGGTTTGCATGATGTCATTATTAGTTTTAGAAAACACTAAAAATCTGTAAAAGTTTAAGTTATTCTGACACACAAATAATAGTTAAATGATATATATCTCTTGTGCAGTAAAACATTTCTCAGCTAAACTTGGTAATGGCAAATTCTTATTTTCTCAAAAATAAACATTCTTAAATGGAACTAAAATAACTTGCTTTTCCTTCTTGAGAAATGTTAATTACTTAATTATAAAAAAGCACTAATATGAACTATTTAGCTAAAATTAAATTTCAAACTTAGTTAAGCTATCGAATTATTTACAAATTATTTATGTAACGTTGAGGAGTTAGAAGACTCGTTAAAATTACAAAAAATTCTCATTTAATTTTTTTTTGTGTCGTTGCATCGTGTTGGGTGTGTAAGCTTATAAACGATTTGTATCTATTCTCTGTATAGTTACTTTGTTTGTTTACGTAGTATATGTGCTTTGAAATGCCAACATGACTGCACGTTTCGGATGGTTTCTTTGGTTATCTTGCGTCATGTAGGAGATGCCCCGATAAATGATTTGTATCTATCCTCTGTATAGTACTTTTGTTTGTTTTTGTGGTTTGTTACATAGTTTATGTGCTTTGAAATGCCGGTATGACTGCAAGTTTTGAATAGTTTCTTTTGGTTATCTTGCGTCAATATCGGTCATGGCCATTAAATTAGTGAGAAACCGCTGCTGCTTGTGTGGTCTTGTATAAACACAACTGAACCAAAAGATTTAGTATTAGTGCTTGAAGTTACAAAATACAGATTTATCATTTTGATATTAAACTAAATATTCGTTTAATGTTCAGTTATCAAAATTTCTTAGTAAAAGATAAAATGTTGGCGAGACAGTATAGGTGTTGATAAATATGAAAAAGGCTAATTCATTTAGCGTTTATTAAGTTAAATTTAATCAGAGAATTCCAAGTACATTTTACTCTGCTTTACATCAATTATCTATAAGTTCGTATTTCTAATGATAACCAACCGCTAAATGAGCTTTTAGTAACTTACACAGCAGCATTAATCCTATATTCAATAAACCAATCTTTACGGTTCTTTAATACACTCATGCCCCATAATTAATAACCACCCCATTTGTTAGTTTTCAATTACGTTATGGAAGATTTATAGACAACTGAAGTTATTTGAATTTTTTTTAACTTCAACTTCTTACATGAGAGATGTGGTGGACTTTTGTTGTGTTATTGAAATTGATTAAAATATTGCGAAAGAGGAATTCGCATATCTCTGTGCGATTAGTAATTTTGTATGTGTTCTGTTGTTAGTCTTTTAATGATTTTAATACGATGTTCAAGTTTTGTAGTAACTTTTTAATTTGTAAGAAATACATTTCGACTATTAAGGGCATTAATTTCTTCAGTACGCCTAACATGTACTAAAAAATATTTTAATGTCTTCATAATATTTAAATATCCATTTAAGGGGGAAAATCTTGTTTTCTTTTTTTTTTCAATTTTGTTTATTATTTATGTTGAAATTTTATTAATGATGCTTGTTCTTTTTTAATAGATATATTTTAAATATTTTATATTGAATGGAATGTATACATATCATACAATAAGTTTATTCTCGTCTTTTACTGTAGGTAACGTAGATTGGCATAAAAAATTATATATCTGTTATCTATCTAATGTTTCTAAGTTATGAGCTGTGATCTATTTTTGTTTGTGCGTAGAGGGATGCATTTTTAATCCTCAGGTCTACTTGCAGATTTATTTTTTAACTCCCCCCCTTTTTTTTTCAACTCTTTAAATTGGGATAAATATTTGTAAATGATACTTAAAGTTAGTTTAAAACTAGTTAGTATAAATTAATTATAAGACTATGGGAAGGGAATATACTTGCGTGTGTAAGCACGTTATCTAATGACATAAAATAAATACATATATAGCCTTCAGTAATTGTCTATCTCCTCCAGAGATCTTGTGCCCGAGATCTAGGGAGGACGCGAGACGAAAATATGCGTCTCGCATCTCGCAAAACAGCTCAAAAGCTTTGTCTCGTCTCGCAAAATCCCTAGATCGTAATGTTAAAAATATGTGTCTCGTCTCGCAAAACAGCTGTAAACCTCTGTCTCGTCTCGCGTCCATCCCTAGATATCACAGATTGAAATGAAATTGCTTGGAACGAACTCGAATCAGCTCTTACTGTTTATTTGGTGCATCGATGTTTCGAGTTATTTTCTTCAAAACAGATAAACTACAAACAGATCCACTACCCTTAACAACATCTTCCCAGAAGAATTTTCTTGAGTACATATCTTTCGCGCCTTACTCTAATGAAGTAAGGAATCAACAGCAAAATAGCACCAGAGTTCCAAATTTAAATTTGAATCAAGCATCAATTCCGACAAATAGCATTAAAGAGATATCTGAAGGATTTACTACTTTAGCCACTTGGACAGATTTGTTGAGAGTCGCTGGTGAGAGATTGAACTGATTTGTTGGATCAAAAGTCGCGCTGGTCGGACTTAGCCGAGATGTTGGCAAAAGCTGTGCCCGAAAACTAAGTAACTGCTAGTAGAAGTTGACCCCAACATGGCCGAGTTTATGACACTGAACAAGGTAGACAGCTGAAGTGCGAAGGTACCGGGTTCGAGCCTATAACGGGTCTGAGTATCTGACAGTATGGAGTTTTCGTCGGTTTTCCCCAAATGTAACGTGAATATGCATCAGAGTCCTTTCAAATATCCCTCGACCAAGGCACCCCCCCCCCGTGCAGGCTTTCACAAAAAAAAAAAAAAACGAATGCCCAGTTACTGCTGAAATTACGGGCTGTGATCATATTTATAGTGATAATTTTATTTGTCAAATTTGTACGTTTTCGTATCATCCGTTTTTGACTACTTTACCCATTAATTTAATGCGCCATTATTTTTTTTCTTACAAATAATCCTTCCAAAACCTCTGAAATAACATTTACATTTTTGTCAGAGTACGTATATTCCCGCCCATTTTTCTGTAATTTTGAAAACACATTTTATAACACATAGTCTAATTAAATAAAACTTATAATCGGAAGATTTTTCAAAAGCCTCCGCTTTCAGCTGAGGGAAGCCATGCGGGGGCGTATTTAGCTGGTTGTTCCAGCACGTCGAATGGAAGAACATCGATCCAATCCCTAGTATCTTTTTTTTTTAACGAAAATCTCAATTTTCACTAAAAGCGAAGCAACCCCTAATGCATAGGAAGCTTAAAAACGTTAAGGCATAGCAAGCATAACGGAATTTACTGAAAAATAGATCGATGAATTAAGATTTAATTTTCTGTTTTGTAAGTTGGGGAATAAAGGTTTCGAGTTTATATTTATCATGAAATAGATTCTAATGCTCCATGATAAATTATTTGCTTGGCCTTATTGAATCCACTATGTGCTGTCTACTAGGGCTATGTTCTTATTGTGCAAATTTGCATTGTGTTAAGTCTTTCGAAGTAGTTGAAACATTGATACAATACAAAACTCATAAATGTTAGTTTAGAAATGCAGTGAACTCGTTAATCCGCAATCGTATTTCTTGGTGGTAAATAAGGGTGGCGGTCTAAAAAGGGAAAAATCTTTAGGAAAAAAGCAAATATACAGTTTAAATTGGCACATGATGCGGATAAAGGCTTATTGAAAGACTTATTCGGAACGATTTGCTGTATTTAGTATTTTGTAAATACTTATTATTAGAATTATTCGGAATATATATGACGAAACCGAACTTTTGATAGTTTCGAAGCCTTTAACTTTCGCTGAACACAATTTTAACTTTTCATTAAATTCTATTATTACGGTACTTCGTTTCAATACCAATTTGGACCCCAGAGTGATGTTATATCCTTAATCAGCTGAGTATATTCCTAATCAGAAAACTGATAATAAACGAAAATTCGGATTTCGTTAAAAAAGATCTGATCATTCTCTTTCAAATCGTTTCTTTCCCAATCTTAATTTGTTTTCTCAGTGAAAATATTTATACAGAATCAGTGCTGTATGTAATGGTCTTGTTATGGAAATATTTTCCGATAAGCAGACAATTTGTGCAAAATATTGGTTTCGTGGCACACAAACTATTACTAGCGAAGTAGCCATGCTGGCCAATGTTCGTGCTATGAAGAAAATAGGATTAGAAAGCCAATATAATATTTATTCCAAACTTACGTCATAATGGAAGTATTTCCAATGAAAAGGCAATTTCTAGGTCAATGTAGGCGTTTCTTTGTAATTTTTTCATTGTAATAGGCATATAATGCTAATATTGAGATTGTTTTAAAAATATTTATTCAACTTTTGGAAATTTATGTCGATGATTTTCAAGAACGCCTTAAGGATTCTCTCTCTCTTTTTTTTTTTTTTTTTCAAATTCTAACATTTTTCATCTAGTCTCCTTTCAGTTGGAAAGGAGATTCAATTCACTGTTTATGCTCTTCAAGTCGATTTATGTAAGTATACATTTACACAGTATTTTCGGTACACAAACTTCTAATTTAAATTTTATCCAGCATGATGATTTACGAAGTGCGATTCATTATTCTATAGTAGTTATCATAGAAAATCATTATTATTTCGTGTAATGTTGCTCGTGCCTGGAGGGGGGATATGCGAAGCATGTGTTTAAATAAATACATTTCGAAGGAATAAATCCAGAAATTAATTCAAATCTACTTTCTACAAAACAGATTTAAAATTCAGAATTAATAGAATCTCCCTTTATTTGTATTTCATAGTAAAACATCGAAAATTAATAAAAATGATCTTCAATGTAAATTTCTTTTCACACAATCAGTTTCATACGTTCATGAGCTATGTAGTAGATGTATAAGTTAGGAGAAAAAGAACCTCTAGCACTGAAATTATGGTCAACAACGACAAGTATTAATGAGGACATTTTGAATGATTTTCCTTGCGTAAAAAAATACTTCTTCCTTTGGATTTATGATTAATCTGTACAGAAACTTTTACATGTTTTTCTGTAGCTTTAAAATGCGATATTTTAAACCAGAAAATTCCGGAATGCTTGAATATATCTGAATCTGCTGACAGGTGCACAAACTTATTTTCAAAAACATTTTAGAGGGGTTAAATCAAATTAAAAATACATAAACTTAATTAGCTTAAACTGCGTATTGTGGAAATCTCTATTCATTATAACTATATATTATACAGTCGAATTTAGAAGAAATTCGAATAAAGAAAGAAGAAATTTGAAGAAATTTGAAATTCGAATTTAGAAGAATTGGAAGAAATTTGGCTCACTCCAATCGATGTTTTGACTAAATTTTTTCGACTCACTTTTAGGATGAAACTGGATTTCTAGAAATATTCGCTATTGCCCTTTAATTAGACATTTTACCTCATTTCATTTTTATACCTGAAAACTGATAGCCTACGGGTTTGGATCTTTAAGTTCAATCACAGATTTAGAGCTTCCCTCGAAAAGCCCTTGAAAGGGGAAATTCCAAGCACCGCACCATTAAGTTACATTTAGTTAAGAATGTAAAAATGCAGAATCATTGCCATTAAGAATGTAAATCTTAATGGCAATTTTTTTCAATTTCTCTTGTACCAAGGAAGATTTATCGCACGGACCCTATCGAGAGAGAATGGTTTAGAGATGGTAAACCAATCGCGGCCTATTTATGGAGGTGACCTGCGTGAGAATTTAGTTGTTTTTTTTTTTGTTTACTAAGGTCACGTACTTAAATGGGAATTTCTTTTCTTACTTACTTATATTTACATCATTCAGAATGAAAACTTTCAGATAGTTAAATCTGGCACCCAAATATCCTTTATGTTCATAATTAAATTGTTGATTATGAAATGTGAGAAGAGTCAATTTGAAAATCCCGTTCTAGGAGGTTAATCAAAGATTATAGCCTTATGATTTCGTTAGACATTTCCCTTGTTAAGGTAAAAAATGTTGATTTAACAAGCAGAGCAACTGGTAAATACAACAAGCAGCTTTTCTCTTAGAAGCAGAACCTAGTTAAATACTAGAGGGGAATAACAGGGCTGGACTGGGAATGAAATGAGACCCATGGGAAAATTTACCCTATAGATCTTATCCTAACCGTTAGATTAATTATAAAATAGCTATACTTTTATCTTTACGATATAGCTTTTAACACTGTAAATCATTGCATTAACTTGTTTAAACTGCTATTAGTAAGTATAAAAAAATATCATAACTAAGCTTTAACGCTGCAATCCTTAAGAATAAATCTTTGCCATTAATTTGTGATTTAATAGTTTACAATTTTGCTCAATTTAGACATAATTTTCACAATAAATCTTTCCTTCAGACAAAAGTATTTAAGCTTCAATTACCCATTAATAATCGACTTATAAAGCTCGATGGTACATTAGCAGCATTCCAGCAATAGATTTTGAAGGGAGAAGAGTTGAACAAGCCAGAGTTGAATTTGGTTTACCATATTAATTACCATAGTACCATATTAATTATACTCATATAAAAGCTTTTTATAATGCGACTTACAATTTAAAAACCCTTCTAAATAGTTCGAGGAAGGGAAAGGGGGGGGGCACCAGAGACGAGGTAGACCCATTACCCCTTTGACGAATGAAACTGTTTTTGTTTTTTTATTTTGGGTAGCTTCGACCTGGTAGCTATGATGTCTTTGTTCTACCAAGTGTTGTGAGTTTAAAACTTCCATCGAACATATCTATAAATCCTATCAATTGAGAAGGTTTGCTGCAAAGGAAGTAGATGATTTTAGGTCAGTTTGGAGTTACAGGCACGATCTTGCAGTAGAAAATGGTACCAACACGGTTTAGCTCTGATCGTTAGTTTTTGCGTTAGTCAGAAGATGAAGCCGCTTTTTAACCATTTTGGGCAAACTTGAGTCGTTGAAGCTACCTCCTCTTTGCAGCAAACATGCCCATCGGGGAAGCAAAATCACTTGCACAGCACATGCCCCAAAATGGAATTTTGTTTGTTTAACTGAGATATTTGTTTTTGCTTTATTCCCAATGCCTATGGGATCAATAATTGTATTGACTAAGTGCATGATTCATCACTCATTTGTTGTTTAGAAACTGAAGTGCGTATAATACAAGTTATTCAGTATGAGAGCTTTGTTTTCCCTTTGCAGAATCTTCGATCTATCATAAGATTGAAACACATTTTCGGATTAAATGGAAAATAAATCAGAAATGATTGCTTATCTTCTTCAAATTTTAAAATTGTAGAAATATCTGAAATATTTCGGAATAAGCCGCTGAGTTATTGTGGTTTAATTAGAAAAGCGGTTTAGTTAGGACTTTGTGGGTGGGAAAAGATTATGAAGCTTTGAAATATCGTTGTCAACACGATTAGATCGTATTGAATCTGTAATAGTTGTGTATGTGCGTGTGTGTAGAGGGGGAGAGAGGAGGGGAGGTTGAAGCTATTAGTAATTCTCTTCTCAGAATCTAGAAATGAGTTTCTACATAACTTAGTACCACACCCTATGCCCTTTAGTCTCGATTATATATTGGAATTTGAAAAGCGGATCATATACAACAATATTTTATTATAAATGTGGTATTGTGTTGCTGCTTTCTTGAGGTTTATATTTTTTCAATAACATATAGCTGATAGACATTTTATTTTCCTACAATTTTAAAATTAAGCAATTTAATCTTTTAATGCTGAAAACCGCACCTTAACTTTTTTTTTATATATAAAGAAAAGTAACTGAAATAATTGTGGAATTATAAGTGTGTTTCGTAAACTTGTTTGTTTATGAGAATTCCTAGTCTGTAGTGCCATGTCAAACACGGAATTTTTTCTTTAAATCAACAAAAACTTAGTTGACGCTATGTTATTAGTGTGACTTTGTTTGATCAACAACACATTTCATTAAATCAATATTTTCTTGAATTCAGCAGAAAATATTTTCCGAATAACATGCAGTTTTGTTAGACTAGCGTTATTTGATTTTGCAATTCTTTCATCTTGAATGGCGGTCTTTTATATCAAATTTATAATTGATAAAAACTGCCTAACCAGTAAATCCGTGTCGGAACCTTATTGTGATTCATCTTCTTTCGAAAAAATTATTAGAATGCTTCATAAAATATCCATAATTTCCAAGCACTAAAGCGTATTATTACTTTCTGCACTTTTACGAAATTAGTGGGCGACATCTTTTGGCGAATTCAGTCTTCACTTAATGTGCAGAAATTATTTCCCCCCACCAAACACGTGCAACACTAATAAACGACATCAACGTGTTACGGTGCGAATATGGGTGAGGGAGGGCATTTAAATCCTGTATTTATGCGGCTTTTGTGCCGTTCCGATATCAAATAGGTAATTATTATGGTATTGCTGTTGCGTCATTGGGAATATAAGAAAGAAAATGCACTAGCTTCAGAACATTAAGCGAAGTCGTGTAACGTTTATGCATGTAAATAACGAAGTGCTTTTTCAAACTTTTTCCTAGGTTTTATGTCGCCTTTCTCAATTCCAGATAATTAAACATTTCTGCATTGGTATGCAATGCATTTTTTAATTTTTAATTTCTCGATTAAAGTATTGTAAATTTCAATAAATTGTGCTTTAAAAAAATTAAGAAAATACGCGCATATATAACTTTTCAGTTAGCATTATGAGTCAAATGTTTCGTTTGAGAAACACAAATATAGCTATAAAAAATTATTCGCTATTAAATGTTCCATTATATATAGCAGGATGTCCGATAAAGATGGTAAAACGATTTAATTGTCATCCATTAAAGATAAGGGGGTATTAGAAATTTAAAAATATATTCAAAATAAAGTAGAAAAAAAGACCACGTTAAGAAAAATTCCCTCTCATTAATTTTCAAAATAAGATACTTTTTAAATTTATATACGACCCTCGTACAAAAGAATTCCCAATAAGTAAAAGGGGGCAAATTCACTAATGAGGTGGTGTACAAAATTTGAGAATTATATTATAAAAATTGTCAGAGATATAAAGATATATATACGACTTAAACCACTTTCCCAATGGAAAAAAAAATCACGCAGAATGACCGCGTTTCAGGGGTTACGAAAGAAAATAATTAATTGCAATCTAGCAATAAACCGTTCACATTGAAATTCATCTTAGCTCTTGACCATCTTTGTTTAAAAATATCTCTGAGATGTTTTATGATACAAGACTTACATTTTGCACATCATCTCACCAGTGTATGGGGCACATTTTACCAATTTTTTGAACGGAAGTCGTATATAGATTTAAAAAGTGGCACTTTCTGTAAATTAACGAGCATTTTTTTTCTTTATGAAGCCTTTTCTTCTACCTTATTTTAACTTTTTTTTCAATTTACATTACTCACCTACCTTTAATGGATGAATAATTAAATCATGCCATATCTTTTGGGGACACTCTGTATAATTAGTACTTGATATCCCAAATTAGATGTTTATTTCACAGCATAATAAAGTTTTCGTGTATATTATTTTTCCTTTAAAATCTTATTGATGATCCTGAAGCTAAAATACTGCCTCGTGAAAATACGAAAATGAAACTTCTTTGTGAAAAAAAATTCCTGTGTTCCAAGATTTGTCTTAAAATAAATTTACCGAATAAAAGAAATGTGTGCATTTATCTTCAATCGCCAAGAATTCTAACTGAAGAAGGCTTAAAATTTTTATTCACCGGGGAAAACCTTCAACCCAGTCGATCAGCAAGCATTAAAATTTTCAAATTACTGATATTTTGGATGAATCGATGTCGCACAGAGAATGCATGCCACGCAGGGAAACGCCAATTAAATTCCACCAGCTTCCAAACAATTCTCGTAATTCTTTCAAATTAAAAATCTTCCAATCTCATTTAATCTAATGGTAAACTAATTATACCGAAAAGAATGCTATTTAAAAAGAATAATTGAATATGTGTTCGCAGAGCGCTGCTTTTCAATTTGACATCCAGGACATCTGTCTTTGTCCCTTGCGTGGGTACTGCTATCATCGTAAAGTGTCGAAAGGGACATAAAAAGATCATTTTGCGGTTTAAGATAAGAGTAAGGAGGGCTCAATATTTAACGATGTCGGTAGGTTACCGCGCTGCAGTTTTCATGTGAGCTTTGTGTATGAAATGTGGGTATGGCCCGATCAGCTGAGTTTCATTGCCAATAACTCGCCCTGAACTGCTATAATAACGCGGCATTTACCTTTTATTGGAAATATAAAAATGATAAGGATAGATGACGCATTTCTCTCGATTTTCTCCAATTTGTTGGGCTGATTTGGCATTTTTGAGTATGTGTACAAATAACATTGGGAAAAATAGTCTACAAGAGAAAAAAAAGAGTCTGCTCTCATCTAGAACGAATAGATGGTTTTTGTCTCTGTCCCGAAACTAGATGAGTAGATCGTAGATAAACGCGTGTAGGTGATACACACAACTGACGTAGACGAAATAATGGTCCAGAATTTCTAGTCCGCAGTATTCTAGCTAATCGCAACGCATTTCTCTCGATTTTCTCCAATTTGTTGGGCTGATTTGTCATTTTTGAGTATGTGTACAAATAACATTGGGAAAAATAGTCTACAAGAGAAAAAAAAAAGTTCTGCTCTGCTCTAGAACGAATAGATGGTTGTTGTCTCTGACCCAAAACTAGATGAGTAGATCGTAGATAAACGCGTGTAGGTGATACACACAACTGGCATAGACGAAATAATGGTCCAGAATTTCTAGTCCGCAGTATTCTAGCTAATCGCAACGCATTTCTCTCGATTTTCTCCAATTTGTTGGGCTGATTTGGCATTTTTGAGTATGTGTACAAATAACATTGGGAAAAATAGTCTACAAGAGAAAAAAAAAAAGTTCTGCTCTGCTCTAGAACGAATAGATGGTTGTTGTCTCTGACCCAAAACTAGATGAGTAGATCGTAGATAAACGCGTGTAGGTGATACACACAACTCGCATAGACGAAATAATGGTCCAGAATTTCTAGTCCGCAGTATTCTAGCTAATCGCAACGCATTTCTCTCGATTTTCTCCAATTTGTTGGGCTGATTTGGCATTTTTGAGTATGTGTACAAATAACATTGGGAAAAATAGTCTACAAGAGAAAAAAAAAAGTTCTGCTCTGCTCTAGAACGAATAGATGGTTGTTGTCTCTGACCCAAAACTAGATGAGTAGATCGTAGATAAACGCGTGTAGGTGATACACACAACTGGCATAGACGAAATAATGGTCCAGAATTTCTAGTCCGCAGTATTCTAGCTAATCGCAACGCATTTCTCTCGATTTTCTCCAATTTGTTGGGCTGATTTGGCATTTTTGAGTATGTGTACAAATAACATTGGGAAAAATAGTCTACAAGAGAAAAAAAAAAAGTTCTGCTCTGCTCTAGAACGAATAGATGGTTGTTGTCTCTGACCCAAAACTAGATGAGTAGATCGTAGATAAACGCGTGTAGGTGATACACACAACTGGCATAGACGAAATAATGGTCCAGAATTTCTAGTCCGCAGTATTCTAGCTAATCGCAACGCATTTCTCTCGATTTTCTCCAATTTGTTGGGCTGATTTGGCATTTTTGAGTATGTGCACAAATAACATTGGGAAAAATAGTCTACAAGAGGAAAAAAAAAAGTTCTGCTCTGCTCTAGAACGAATTGATGGTTGTTGTCTCTGACCCAAAACTAGAAGAGTAGATCGTAGATAAACGCGTATAGGTGATACACACAACTCGCATAGAGGAAATAGTGGTCCAGAATTTCTAGTCCGTAGTATTCTAGCTAATCGCAGCGGAGTGACTAGTTTGTGTAACGAGAAATTATCATCCGATTTTTGGTGCACTAGAATTGCCTTTTGTGAGTCTACACGCTAGCGTACGCAGCGATTTACAGATACTTTCATTTGGGTACAAGCACCAGCTTATAGAAGAGAGATCTGAAAATTGGATAAGTGGGTTCAAAAGTGTCTCGTCCTATGATCTAGTATTTCTAGGGAGTACATAGGCTTATAAATTCTAGTTCCACTCATTACACTACCCAACAGCCATTTTGCCTCTGGGATGTGATATATCAATTAGTACGTATTTTGATGTGTAGAATCGGAATCTACCTTTCAGAATGTTCTAGCACGTAAGATTTTTGAGTTTTTAAGGATTTTTATAGTTTTATTTTCATTATTTCACTACTTTCTGTTCGTTTATTTTGATGTTTAAATTTAAATTTTTATTTGGTAACAGAGTGCTATAAAACCGACAAATCTTGACTTGATTGCAAATGTTACGCAGGGAGGTGTTAATCATTAGATGGTTGGTTAGTTGATGTTTAATGGCACAAGGTCCAGAAAGGACATACTGCGCCACACTATGTGTGTATATAGTAAAAAGATTAGATGAGCAGATAATCCAGTAGCGCGAAATGAACATTATGACCTAGTGAATGTTGAAACACGCATTGTGCAATTATTATGGTATATATCTCAGTCTAAGAATGTATGTACTGTGTAAGAATGTGCGAGTTTTTTTAATAAGTGAGTGTTTCTAGTGAGGGATATTTTTATTTTTAAATTGTTGTATTTATATATTTAAAACTTAAATTTACTAAAAATGACATCTAGTAAACATCGTTGTTGTCTTAAGCACCCCGGCAACTTTTGTTACGTCTGTGGAAAATTCACACCAAAAAAGTAAAAAAAAGTAAAAAAAAAAAAAAAAAAAAACAATTACTAATTTGGTTAAGAAGTCCTATAATTTACATTTTGATTGTTTTGTTGGAGATGAAGGTAAAAATGTTGCGCCTCATATTGCCTGCATAACATGTACTACTACTTTAACCAAATGGTTGAAAGGAAAATGCCGAGCTATGCAATTCGCTATTCCTATGGTGTGGTGTTAGCACAAAGACTATTTTTCAGACTATTACTGAAAGGCATCGGTCTCATTTTCCAAAGAAAGAAGATTAAAGTTCAAAAAATGATCTAATGGTACCTTCCTTTGTAACCTTCCTAATGTAACCTAGACCTTCCTTTTAGCATCATGCCTATATATACTATAAAATAATACTGAATTATGAAGTTCTTAATATGCATTTCTTGTTAGTTTTAATTCTGTCAAATTTTGCCGGTATTACTTCTGATACTGCTGCGTCTGTAGGAAATGCGACATGATAGACATAAATTGGTTTTACCACTGAATTCAGCACCCCGAAATTAAGGAAATCCACCCATTTTCAAACCAGAGGCAGAAAAACGTTTAAATTTGTTGACTAGTGTCATTTACTAGATATCAATGGCATAATTTCTTCGGTATAGAAATGACGTTTCGACAATACCGAAATGCGTCGTTTAAAATGACTACACATATTTTCATTAGCACGGGAAACTTAATACTGCCTTTACAGTATTGAGTTTTTTTGTTGAATTGTTTTCCTTTTTCACGTATAAAATGAAAATTTCGCTGTTGAAGTTAAATTTGAAATAATTCAATCTGTCGAATATCAAATTAAATCATGTTCCATGTTTAGAACCTTATTAGTCTACTAAGATCTCAAATTTCCTGGGGAAAAAAATAAATAATTTCCGTAAGCGGAGGAGTTTTGAATTAATAAAACTGTAATCTTTTTTGCACAAAAAAAAATGTATTTTATTACACTTTTAAATTGTTACTTACCTGCTCGTTTGTTAAAAATATGTTATCGTATTAAATGACGGTTATAAGATAATCATATTTGCCATGCATCAGTGCAAGTACAATCGATTATTATTTTATTTTTTTTGTAAATTTCGCCGTTTTTAATTTAAACCGAAAACGGATTTGAAGAGCACAAAAGATAAAAATTATATTAACTTCAAGCTCCTCAAGGAATTGAAAATATAGAGTTACTCTTTTTTTTTTCTTAATATACGGAAACAGATTGGTTTAAAATTCTTCGTTTTAGCTTCATTCACTAAGATTGAACTTTAATATTCCCAACGATTTCTTTTAAAAACTTTTCTGAGTATTTCAAAAATTTTATACTTTTGGCTCTAAACGATATCAATGCTTTTCAAAAACCCGAGCTTTTGCATAGAATTTGGATAAAAACATATTTCTATCTTCACTGCTCCCAAACTCCACAACCAATTACTATTTAATTCTTGGAACTATTTACTGCTATATCGAGTCCAAAAGTACTTTTAAAACTTCTCCCTGCGGCATGTCTTTTACAAAATAAAATAAAGTAAGAAAAAACACAATTCCCGGTCCTGGTGTTTGCCAAAGAACCAATGAATCGCAAATCAGTACTCCAGCAAGAGGTTTGGCAAGGCCTACAACAAAGCCTGGATCCCTCCGCGTCCCTAGAGTCGTCTGATATCTCATGCCAGCCCGGTCCCCTCCCCCACCCCCTTATGAGATATCAGAAGCGAGCTAGCAGCGCTTTACAATAGAAAATCAATATGAAACCGACCGTAATTGTGTCGCTGTTGATGATATGTACTATTCCTTCTCAACAAACTCCCTGCTCTGCATAGATAGTACTACTCCTGCTTACTTCTTCGCCACTTGAAAAGAAGCGACAGTTTTTTTATTTTTTATTTTTTTTTCTTAGTTCTGTTTTTCCTTGATCACTTTTTTATATATTTATTTTACTTGAGATTTTTTCTAGATTTCTTTTTTCTTTTCTATGAAATGAATGGTATTTTTCACGCGACTTTACAGCGGTGAGTTTTTTTTTTTATTTTTCCATTTATGGTTGTAAAAGTGCGAGTTTATTTGCTTTTCGTGGTTTCGCTGTACTGTACTAAGACTGTGGAGATAAAAATAATATTTATATACTTAAAGTGCTTATTTTTTATTTCAAGAATATGCAAGATTAAATAGCATTTCGTATTTGATATTTTTCTCCCAAGAAATATATATGTATATATATATATTAATGATTGAGTTTTTGCATGAATAAAATTTTATTCCTTTCATAGACATTTAACATTATCCGATGTGTTTATTGAAAATTAATTAGTTTACATATAGTTTATGTATTATTTTAAATATAAGGTCATCTGAAACTGTGCTTAGTTACCATTGGGTACAATTTACTGATAAGTGATCATTTGGTAATAAAATTACTGCATTTCCTAGAATATACCAAATTTAATCGCCCAATAATTTCTCTATTTTCAATATGCAAAAAAGTTATGACTTTTATTAAATTTTTGCAATTTTTACATCTCGTAGTATTTAAAACGAATTTTCTTTGCTTTAATACTAATTTCTGAAAGTTTTCACACCCCGTGCGATTAATTTATGTTCGAACTTCATCGGGAAATGTGTTTTAATTCAAGGATTTTAACTGTTTTTAAGAAGTACAGCTTTTCGATAAAAATGTAAGAAAATAATGTAACATTATGTAATATTTGTTGAATAAGAATAAGAAATTATATGCATTTTAAAATGTGAAAAGTCTAGATAGCATCTTTGTTAATCCATGGATTGAGATGTCGCCTTATCCTGGATAAATAGCTATTGGCAGAATTAAACTCAATTTTTGTTAGATTTACTACAATGATATTTAATTCTTATCTACAAAAGCTTTGCTTAGGTATTTTTCCTTATGCTTTTAATATTATTCTTTCTAATTTAATTGATAAGCTTAAATTAAACACTTTCAAAGTAAAAAATGAAAATTCGAGTACTTTATCACACCACCATACTTAAAATATTTTCATCAACTTGGAATTTTAAAATAATAACTATGAGCATCCTATTTATATAAAATGTTCAAAAACAAACACTGATTTTGGTTAAGAAAATGATTTTTCATTACTAAGTATTGAAATCCCTTTGATTAAGGCAAAATTATTACTTTTTTTTATTTCTGGAGATAGAATGTTTTCTTAACAAATGCTCTTTAAAGAAATGCTTTTGTCTTTTAAAAATCATAATATTGGAAAGTTGTACAAATGTAACATAAAACCTCCGATCCTCGTTAATTATAATAAATATTTTCATAGTATATATATTTTGTGATTGTAGTGTAAAAGTAAGCGGTGTGTAAATACTGATAGAATAGTTATGTTAAATTCTATTTTAACTGACTGTATTTGTTTGAAACACAAACACTTCAATATTCTCCAGTCAACATGTGTTTTTGAGCTGGCTCGCTTTTTTCTTAACGTAAAATAAAAGTATGCAACTAAAATTATTCTCTTTTAAAAATAATCCGAAGAATTCGATCAGACTTAAAAAATATTCTTTAAAACTTAATTTAACATAAAGTAAATAACTCCAGAACAACCAGACGCACTAGCAGTTTTAACAGAGTTAACATAAATTTTTCATGTAAAGTATGAAAAAAATCAGAAGTTCTTTTTTTTCAAAGAAAAACTTTTTCACAAATGTTTGAACTAAGTGAAATATTTTAATAAGTTTTTTTCTTTAAAATTTCTTTTTTAGCTGACCACTTTTATAGTCCCAAAATTTTTCAAAACCTATTTTTACCTCAGTAATATGCTTAGCATTTAATAATAAATTTCCCTGTCTCATTACCTAAAGTGCAAGAAACTCCAACTAGACTGATAAAAAAAAAATGCGCCAAAAAAATGGAGGATTGAATAATTAAAAAAATGGACTTTTATTCACGAAGGCTCTGGGATCATTTCTTCCCCAGTCTCTCCAGATCCACGAAAAAAACAAACATTTGGAAAAGTTTTTGCGCATATTAATTAAAAGTAAAGACATCCGAAAGAATTAAGCCCCCTCCCCCCCAAGCCAGAAAGTTTTTTGTTAATGTGGACTCTGCCTCAATAATTAATTCAAAAAAAGGAGAATCGTTAATAAACGTCCTCTTATTATAAAAAATACGTTCCCCGTCCAAAAAATAATTGAAATAATTCAATATGCAGGATGAAATGAACTTCGAGCAATTACAGACGTAACAAAAGTTTTCAATCGTCTTGATTACGTTGAAATAAAGACTTTTTGATTAATTGAAAAGTATGGGGCATAATATATTTCTTTTAAATTACGCGATTACAACTTTGAGAAATTTAGAGAAATGAAGAACCTAAGATATTAAAAATGAAAAAGATCAGAATTTGAAAGGGGGGCGGGAATATTTAAGTAAGCCCAGAGTTCTATTTCCAATGATTATTCGGTTTCTCATAATGGAATTTTTTTTACGCAGCATTTGGATTCATTATCTGGAACTAATATATGTGAAATGCATTAACGGTGAACCAATATTTCTAAATCATTGCTATCTTTGTTATTTTATAAAATGTTTAATTCCACATTTTACCAGCATAAAATTTAATTTCTCTATGAGTTATTAATGTAATGAAGTATTTCCTCCGAAATTTCGGAGAACAAAGATATTTGGGATTCAGGAATATTAGACTAACATTTCTATGATATGAACTAGATGTTAGTTCGTTTTTAATTCAATTTTTAGTTTCCAACAGAGTGGGCAACTGGCCTTGATGGTTTAGATTGAGAATTTGCCTACCCCAATCTGCTATCCGACGGTGTTGATTTGGTTTCAAAACATACCGTGAAAGTTATTTCTTCTTGAGCATAATACTTAAGAAAATAAAAATATTCCAATTACCTTTTCTATTGTTTTATGACTCAACAGAAAAGACGCGACAAGCTGCACTAAATTTCTGAACCACATATATGAAAAAGGTAGCTGTAATCTTAACCCCTTAACGGTAGTATTAATTTCAAGTAAACGGTCATAAAAGTACTTATTTTTTTTTGTTAAAAAAAATATTGTATAAAAATAAGTGTATGTACAACATATGCATTCATTTTAAGGTTTTGTGCATTTTGGTATAAAAAAAATTTCGTGTATAAGAATTGAAATTTTCTAGTCTTTCTGGCTCACAACTTTTGAACTCACCAGCCCGGAAATATAAAAGGAAGGGAACTTAGCTATAAAAATAAAATGGTTTGATTTACTGTACATTTTCAGTTGTTTGATTAAGCTTTTTCCTTCCTTTTTTTTTTTTTTTTTTTTTTTTTTAGTTAGGCCCTCTCAAAGAAACTACTGTATTCGCCACCTTTGACAAGGGATTTTTATTTTTTTCCAGACATATAGAAAATGTAAAACTAATTTGTAAATGCAGACATCAGATAATTTTCTACGTCACACTAAGATTTTCTAGGCTTATAGCCAAAATTTGCAAATTTCCCTCACTTTTTCTAAGTAAAACTTCTTTGTTAGTCCAGGTTTTTTAGTCTTTCTTTACCGCTCACTGCCCTATATACACCAAAACACCTTCCAGCATTTTGAACTAATAGTATGATCATTATCCACACCCGCATTTCCCTGAACACAGGCAGTTTATTTTTTCGCGCAGTTTAACTGTCAACAGTATGACTTCCCTCTTAAAATATTAACATTTTTGCCGGCACTGTAGTACACTACACTACAAAATAAAGTATATGAAATTAACACAGGACTTGTAATCCTCATAAAATTCTTTTTAATAATTCCACGGAAATAGATGCATATTTCTATGCAATTACAGAACTTTCAGCATTAGGGTAAGGAAATATGCAGACGTCTTCGGGTATAGTGAGTAGCTGCGGTAGGGTAAATTTCACTAAATCAGAGATTCACTTTAACTGTATTCATACGAAGTAATTAAATATCTGTTTAAATAAGAAAACTAAGTACTTAACTAAACAATAAATATTTCGTACTTTTGTGATCACTGAATATATAAGACAAATACAAGTCTTTTTTTTAATACATGCAAAATACCCGCTAAGCAAATGGAAGATAAACACGGTGATTTATTACATTATCTTAATAAACAAATCTGATATGCGATATCGCTTCTAGGAAATGCTTCATGACAATTCTTGAATTTGACTGCTATCGGGCGTAATAGGGGGTAGAGGGGGTGAACCCAGGTATAAAATGTCTCAAAAGAATAGAAATCTGCTTTAGTCACTCAATTCATTTCAAAAATGTAGACTATGCAGCATTGAAAAATTTGTTTAAAAATACCGTATGTCTTAAAAATAATTTAATTTTATTGAAAATAAAGTTCTTGCGTTCATTGTAAACGAATCCCATAGTCCACATAGTACTCTTTACATTCATTTTTAAGCTTGGTACTAATTATAAGTGCTCAGTATAATCGATGCTCGGCATTAATTACAAGTGCTTGCTATAACCGATGCTCGGTACTAATTATAAGTGTTCGGTATAACCGATTGCTCATTATATCCACAGTTGGCTGTACAGGGAAATACTTTCACCATTCTTGTCTTCCAATTCTAAAATTCCGATTTCAATAAAAACTCGATTGAACAAACATTCCATATTTTTATTGCTCTTAGTCAGAAGGGGGAGAGATATTTCCAGACAGCAAACCTCTTACACGATACGCTTTAATCGCAGCCCCAACTCTAATGGCCCTTCTGCGAGTTAAAGTTTCAATGGTCAAACTATTACAGAGCTACGAAAGCTCAAAGGGCGGAAGTTAATGTTAACGAAAGCGAAAGCTTGAGCCGACGTCTGTTAATAGAGAAAGCGTCCATGCGTTAATTTTGCGGTAAAGCTTTATTCTATCCAGTTATTTTAAACGGGGCGCAGGTTTTCAAAAGAATTATCAGTTTGGGCCCTCTTAGGAAAGGATTTCTATGGTAACTGTGATAAGCTGAAAACGGCATGTGTGTATGTGGAGAGGAAGGGATCCTAGTGTTTAATCTTGATTATTGGTCGGTATAGGAATAAGGGGAGTTGTTCGAAAGAAAATTGGGGTGATTGCTTAGTCTACCTGCGAAAATTATTCATGGAGATTTGTAAATGAAAATCTACATTCGTTAATGCGCTTCAAAGCGATCGCTTGCTCTGCTTGAAGTTCCACGTGCAAAAGTGTTTTAAGTCTGAACTTGGGAGTATTTTTGAAAATCAAGTGTTTTGAATCGAAGGAGTTATTTTTGGTAAATTAAGCATTTACGGTTCAAGGTATTATTTTGCTGTTTAGTATTTTGAAATGATTGTTCATTTTTTTATATCTACGTAGTGTAGTCGTTGAAAAATAATTGCTTCAGATTTCTGGTTAAATTACATGTTTAAATTTTATAAATAATGTTCATTTGGTAACTTAATATTTGTAAAATTCTAAAGCGAGTTTCCTTGCAAATAGAATACCGTATTACGCAGAGCAAAGTACTATATTAAAATATAATAACAATGAAAATTTGATAATTATTTTAATAGTACACTTCCTGAAGAAATAATATATGCAAAGTATGCTATACTTAGAATTATTTGGACATGGGATAGGCACGAGATAAAAAATGGGCCTATCTGGTCTCGCAAAACAGCTGCAAAGCTTTGTCCTGTCTCGCAAAATTCCAATGTAGTAATGACAAAAGGTCTTTATCGTCTCGCAAAAATTCCAATGTAGTAATGACAAAAGGTCTTTATCGTCTCGCAAAACAGCTGCAAAGCTTTGTCCTGTCTCGCAAAATTCCAATTTAGTAATGACAAAAGGTCTTTATCGTCTCGCATCCATCCCTAATTTGAACCAAGTTCTATAAATTTTGTTAGTATACCGGCAAACATAAGTGTATATAAGGAGTGAAGTTCCATATAAGGAGTGAAGTTTATTACTATAATTATTCGACTGACACTCCTTTCATAAGACATACTTCACTGCTCACTAAGTATTTGAGACACTTTATTTCAAATGTTGGCAAAGCAATCAAAATTGAAAAAAAAGGAAACTTGCTTACTAAGAAAATCAATGGAATTGCTTTCGTGTGAGATATTTAACATGCCTCTAAAAAAATGAGTTGATAGCATACACCCGTTTCAAACTCCACGTTTGATTGTTTTTTTAATCTTTTTACTGCATTTAATCTATCAAACTTTGCGCCCTTTTCCCTTCCACTAAAAACACATTTGTGGAAAGTTTTAATTTATTCACTCGATACTGAAGAAAGCTGCTGCTGAAACAAAACATTGTGCTCTTGGTGAAGTTTAGGTGAATATGCTCCATCGAATGCAGTTTGTGAAAAAAATGTTTCAATGCTTTATAAAAGGTGGCTTTGTTTTGAACGACAAGGTCCAAAACAAACAGAGAGGTGAAAAAAGTTTAGATATACCGAATTGAGAGCATTAATTATGTGAAGATTTATGCCAAATGTGAATATAACGAGCAGAACAGCAAGGAGTTGCTTAGCAAATCGTTTCCGATAGCTTAAAAAAATTTAATAGGAAGTTTCAGCTACAAAATATCAGAAAGTAACCGGTAAACCTGGTACGCATTCTCAAGAAATTCCTTTTTTTTCCCTAGTTTCAAATAAAAACAAGAAATAATTGAAAAAATCATTTAGGTGTATAAACGCAGCAGCATTGTAGCCTAAATACGTCTGAGAGAGTTGAGATTCGTTCATCAGACGAAATGAATAATGTATCTTCATTGAACCCAGGGTGTTAATAGTCCAACCAATCTACATTTGCATCGGCCAATTGAATAATGTATGCATGAAATCAAAGGTTGTTTCAGCTCCGAAACGTTTAATAGTTGAATGTGGAAGGAGAAACTACTACAGGCCGTAACTTCCATGCCGTAATTATTCCTTGGATGTAATTAAATAATGATCATCTTCACGCGAACTTGCCGAGAAATAACTCCTGCCATTTATTCCCCCATAAGCTACTATGATGGATGTCGGTTGCTTGATTGGGGGACTAATGCCGCAGGCTCTGACCAAAGCCCCGGGCTTTATTCATGTAAGCTACTTGAGTGACATTTGTGTTCTGCTGGACGACGTTAATAGGCTTGGAAATTCTAGATCTCTCTAAATAGAGTGGTATTTATTTGAAATCGAAGTCCTCCAGGTGATAAAATTTTGTAAAAGTTTAATATTCAAGCTCCACCAAGTGATCCTTGGAAAGTATTAGTAATTTCGGCAAAAAATTCATTGATAAATGATTTCCTCATCAGATTGAGGTAGTAATAGTCTTTGTTGTGTCATTTTGGAATTTGTAAAAACTGAGAGAAAACTTGCAAAATTTTTACAATAACTCTCAGTTAGTAAACTGTTTGCATGTTTCAATACAGTTTAAATGCACTTAATGAATAGTTCTTTATCAGTAGTTACGCAAATCGGTTTGTGTGAATTGTATAAAACAATATAACTAACCAAAAAGTTAATCACTTAAGCAAGACAAAGTTGATTGAACCCGGTTATTTGCCCCCCCCTCCCAAGCAAGACATTTTGATATACCTCCTACCTCGCCCTAGCAGCATGAGGGTTTTCACTTTAAATGCGCAAATTTTTATGTCAAAGATGTCAAAATAATAAATATGATCCACAATACTTTTAAGCTACTGTGTATGAAAGAATGTGAACTTAATTTATAAGTGATCCTGAGATAAAAGAATATTACTTCTGAAATAAATTTGTAAAAAAATTATAATACAGTATATGAACTTTAAAATTATGGCGCTAAACATTTGAATAATGTTCTGAAACGGTGTTTCTTTTAAAATATGCGAAACTGTTTTTCAAGATAGCTTTTGTCGGCCTGAACTGTGAGGTTTTCCGCAAAATTTATTTATACATAATGTCACATTAGACAATGGTATTGAATTTATTCAAGAACGTCTAGAAATTTTTCTGTACATGTTTTTTTTTCCCCAATTTTTAAATAAAATATTTTTGCCTCTTAAGCCGCTAAGAAATTATTGGGATCTTGCTTCCCTCCTGCGAATTTTATCACTTTAAAAGCGGCAAAGTTGTACTCCAGCCAATAATTTTTAGAAACTGTGTATTTTTGCTTTGGAAAGTAGAAAGAAAAATTATAAATCTTCTAATTACTTTTGATTAAATTTAAAAGCTGAATTATCAGTAGTGTGCAGTTTTATATACTTTCTAAATTAATTTGACTTGTCAGATCGGCATATAAAAATGTTTAGCAATCTATTAATTACCGATGTTTCTTTGATATTTATTTATCAAGACTCAGTTAAACATATTTGAAATACCTGTTGAATGCTTAATTTTTAATTCTGAGTCAATACAAAACCATGCAGCGTAAAATATTTTTCTCACGTAGTTTTTCTCGTGTGAAGGAAAAGGTAAACATTTTTTAAAGCGACGTCATCACAATAACTAAACAATGGTAATCTTTTACGTAAACTTTCCGACTAATTACCCATTATTAATGCTTCCATAAGTTACTATGATGGATGTCCTCTGCCTCATTGGAGGTTTTACTGCCTAAAGCTCCCGTTAAAACCCTCGGCTTTATTCAAATAAGCTACCGAGTGACATTTGTGTTGCAGGGCAAATGTTAATAGCTTTAAACTTCGGCAAGCCCAGTGATGAGTCTATTTCCTTCAACCGATATGTTAAATGATTAATTTCTCATTTTGAATTTCGAATGGATGCTGAGATATTAAATGAATGAGTGTTGTCACTTTAAATGTTCAGGTAGCATGCATTATACTGGTCGTGGGTACACGAGAGGGGATTGTTGTTAATTTAATGCAACTATAGTTCAGATTAAATAACCCTTAATTATGAATACTTTATCGAATTTGTAACTTCGTGTGTGAAGCTTTATGTAATAGTAAATTTTCCACTTTCAATTTTTGGATCGCTCTTTATAATTTTTCTTCTATGAAATTTCTGATTTTAAACTAAGAATACAGTTTATTCTAAGAGTTCTTTACTCAATAAAAAATGCACCAGGTGTTCAAAAACTACCAAATTGGCTATTTCCCCTGAAAAGAAGCATTAAATTGTAGAATTTAGGGATTTTTTTATATCAAGTAACAAAAATTTATCATCTTGCAATTTTCTAATTTTTTTTTCATAGTGAGCAGTTTATTAACGATTTTAAAAGTATTAAACCATGGTGATTATCAGTATGTACACTCTAAAAAAAACTGATCGATTTCTAAGAAGTCTCTAAGAATCAAGTCTTTCATGTATTTTCTTAGAATTAATACTAAAGAATGTCAAATATAGTCAATTACGTCTCTATTCATGTACTTGCCTTTCTTTAGTAATAATACTAAGAAAATTCATGGAAGCCTTGATTCCTAGAGATTTCTTAGCAATCGGCGGATTCTTATTTACTAGATAAATTATAGGTTTCGTTAGCTAGCATTGAAATAATTTTTCTTTCCATACCGTCAAAGAACTTAATAGAGCTCTAAAGCTCAATTTTTAAAAAATCTTTTAAACAACGAGTGTTTTTCCTTTGATTAGTTATACCTGGATTTGCATTCATATTTCATTGAATCTGATCTACAGTTTTCAGTCCGCTTTTGGTTATTTAATTTTAAGCGTGACTGGTTTGTAAAACCTTTGAGTTGTTTTACGGTTTACTAATTGTTACTGTAATTTGCTTTTCTATGAATTAAATTGGTGAAGTTTGGGGAATCTTTTATTAAAACTAGTACGCTACAAATCATAATGATACCTTTTTTTTTTAGTAACAAATTAAAAGATTATTTAACAGATTGTTGTTAACAAGTATATATTTGTTAGAAAAAAACCAGCATTTTATTTTATTTTAAAATGTCTATTGGTAAACTCGATTATACGACTATTGGTAAACTCGACTTAAAAATACGATTTATTCATTATATATTATTGGTATTTTCCCCTAATGAAAATTTAAAGTATTTTCACAGTCATAAAAACTCAATTTTTAGTTTTGAAATAAATTATTCAGTACTATTGTCACTTCCTTTAGCCCTTACTTTTTTCACTTAGCACTTACTTTTTTCACTAATTTGAGTTGCAATTATTGGCATCTCAGAAGATTATTGGCATTTGAAAATCTTTTTTTAACATACAACGCATGCTTGCAAGTAGTTTTTAAATGCTAAATAAGTGTCATTTTTACATATTTCACTAATATTTTTACTAATATTTTGACTTACTTCACGGATAATTTTTGTTTTAAAATTGGTATGATTTATCAAATGCAGACCAGGTATGCTTAATATGCTTTAAGTATTGAATGCAATGAAATTGTTTTTCTATGTATAGGTTTGTATATTAGACTCTTAAAGTTCCTTAAGCAACAGAGATTTTTTTTTAATACTTCATTAACTGAAGATTCAAAGCTGATATTTTAAACGGCCTTGTAGCTAGAAATTTTTCTTAATAAAATATGAGTATAATTATATATAATAGCTTATGAATTTAAATGTATAAAAATTCAAAACTAAAGACAAGCATTTTATGTTCTCACTGCTTTGAGGGATATGTAATAACGATATTTAAGCTAGTAAATAGCAGTCGTAATAAAGTCTAAGCAGCAAAAGTCTCGTTATTTTAAATGATTTCCACTTTCTGCCTGTCAAATATTAAAACCCCATTAGAGATAACACTTTGTTTAAAAACATACTCAGGCTTAGATTTGCGTTCTTCCTCTCAAGAAACTCTGTGCGAAAGCGAAAAATAAACTTATGTTTTAAAACGTAGGCTTTACGATCGTACAGCTTCTTTCTCATCCATGTACAACTATTCAGTCAACTGCACTTGGATAAAAAATTGAGACATCTGAAACATTAAGCACTTCAGACACCAAAACCAGCGTAGACTTTCTTTCTGAGTAAAGCCGTAAAGTAGAAATGCCAGACTGGATGCATTGAAATCATCCATCGAGTCAGCTGGAGAATAAAATCCTGCTCAAAACAGCCGTCGTTGTGATTTTATTTTTTTCCATAAATTTTCAGGAGACTCTTCAGTTTCTCTTTTTCTTTCAGAATTCGCTTTACCTGCTATAATTTGGTTTCTACATTTCGTATCCTTTTGTACGAAACATCAGAAGGGGGGGAAAAAAGACAAATCTCAAAGTGTTGTTGGGTAATTTCTAGATAAAGATGTAGATTTTCTTGGAGCATTGATTTTTATTCGGCTGTTAAATTTGTTTGAATGTGTTTGTAATTTTGAAAAATATCTCTTGATGGGAGATTTGAAAGATAGATTTTTTTTTTCTTTTTATCACGTCTGTTCGGAATACGATAGGATAGTAGTTCTAAATCTTGTTATTTTGATTCTGGTGTCTGATGTTCTTTTTACTTCGGAATTTGAAAATATCATTTTAAATTTTGCTTATGAGTTTAAGATAAACTGAAATTTTTCAAAAAAAGGGGGGGGAGTAGATTAATCTGCATTTCTGTGAGAAATTTCAGTCTTTTTTTTCAGAAATGTAAAAGCGCTCTGTGAGCTTTTACATTTGAAGAATACAGTATGCATCGATATAGCTTCTCAGTGCAGATTTATTAATATTTTTTTACTTATTTACTATTTTAAGGATTTTTAAGGAAATAAATAAGCCATTTAAAAGGATTGACATTTTGTTTGCAACGTATTTATCAGGAGAGAAAATTTTCTTTAAAACACTTTCTTAAATTTTTCTGGATGTGGAAGGGGATTAAAGGAATAGTTCATATTTTTAATGTAAATTCAAATATTATATAGTTTTGCATTTTTAAACTGCCACTAAGCACACATTTTTTTTTAATTTTCTTGCTCTGCGTGAGCTATGTATCCATAAACAACACGTACAGCTATAGCGTTATTACTTTTTGTAAGTTATATCAACATGTGGGGATGTCCGGTTGTTCAAAAATATTTTCATTCTTTCGTTCATATTTTAGTAGGGATTTTTTTTTCACGATTTTCGCATTGTAAACAATTCATTGTTTCATCAGTAAAGAAAACAAAATTGATAATTTTACTCGAATGTTTCTTTCCTTCATCGCAACGAAGTTCGCGAATGAAAAGAGTAGCCTTTAAGTTGTTTTTTTTTTCATTCATGTGTATATTTGATAAAAATTAAGTATGGTAGGAAATCTAATGCGAAAAACTTAAATGACATTAACTTTTTTGCCAGCTTGGTGATTAAACTCTTTAATTGCGATTAGTATTTTTTAATTCTCCTAATATTTACTTAACTAAAAACAGAATAAACGTTTAAGATTAAATTAATTTCTGGAGATAGCATTTTATCTCATGGTGACCCATTAAAATAATATTGCTCTAAATTTCAAGAAAGAACTTTTGACAAATGCCAATGCTGCAATTAAATTCGATATTTTTTAAAAGTGTCATAAGTTTATTTAACACATTATATGCAAGGCAATGAATTTACGTTATAGTAAAATTTTGAATTTGCATGCTTTAACTTGTGATTAAAAAGGAGTGTTCACTTGCCAAAGATAAGTAACCTTCTTGATTCCGATTGGAAGAATTAATATCACAGATTATAAACATAATTTAAAGCTTAAACGCATATTTTACTTATGATCTTACGAATGTACTGCTAAGAAATATGCTTCTGAATTCGAGTGTTTTACGAATTTCGAAGATTTCTTCTTTACGTATATTTTAAGTGCCTTTGAACATGCTATATAAAAGAATTAAATCTTTAGTTATTAAAATTTTATTCAGAAAGAACGTAAAATTAGGAAGTTGCGTGTGTTTTACTTCGTACATCTTATATGCATAAAAAAGAAATTTCTTATTCCAAATGGCATGATGAATAACATGTTTAATTTCGCTATTTAACTTATTCATTTATTAACGAACAAACTGAAAATAATCTTCTAAGTGATTGTGTTTATAAATTTAGATTAGTTTTTTTTAATATCCATTGCATAAAATTATACCCTACAGTGACCGAGTGAATACGACACTGAACATGAATACGACGCTGAAGTGTAAAGGTTCCGGCCTATCGCGCTACGGTCTGTCGTTTTGGATAGTTTTCTCCAGATGTAACGTAAAAATGCGTTAGAACCCCTTAAAAAAGTCATCCGTCCAAGGTACACTTCCAAGGCAGATGCTTGCCATAACACAAATAAACCATAAAAAAATATCTTTGGTAGCATTTTACGAAATTCCTGAAAAATATGCATTCAACCGTGAAGAAATGATTTATTTTATCGTGATTATTTTTACCATCAAGATACGTAAACAAATCGCATTTACTTAATATTTTCATACATATTAAAACATTGTTGGATGAAAAGAGTGTGTTCTTTCAGTTACAAACGATATTTCAAATAAATTTCCTTTGTTAACCTTACGTTATTCCATTTCAAAACGGGCTTATCCCTTAATATTCATATAACTTTGGATGTTAAGTTGGTTTTCGCATGTTTCACATTTTTCATCTCGAAGCTTAGTTTGTACTTTTAACTTTCAGATATCTTTAAATAAGTTAAAAGTCAAAGAGTAATTCGTAACACTATTTCATTAGAAAGGTGTGTTCCATAGACAAGATGGTTTTTCCCCAGATAAATTTAAATAAGCGTGTGTTTACGTTATCTGCGTTGTTTAGTTTTTGTTAAAATATTTTCTTTTTAGTTTCATCGTGTTAAATTTTGTATATTTGATTTCTGTAACATTCTGCAATTTTCAGTGTTTCGCAACTTCATGTATCCTGTTTACGTACAAATGCTAAATTGTTAATTTTAAGAGTTGCTGTTGAATGTTAGAAAGTTTTAGAAATAACATCGAAGAAAATTTTGCGAGTTCTTTTTCAGTTGAAAATGGAGTGTGCTAAGAAATAATTGAACTTATTGAGTTTTTGTAACGCAAAATAAAGTGCACAATTTTCCATATTGCAAAATTCATAAACTACGCCCATTATATATGAATTTTAAGAAGTGCGTTTGGCTTGTTTTTTATTAAAATCTACGCTTTTAAATCTTAAAATTCTTTACAGAATTATAAGACAGATAAACATATCAATGACTTAAAAAATTCTAAAAATCCATCCGTACCGGATTTTAAGGTTTTGAGCAGTTTTCAACGGTGAAAAAAAGAAAATTAGAATTCAAGTTAGACCAAGCTTTTTACAAATTTAATATTTGAAAGAAAGTATATTCGGTAATGTTAGACAATGATTAGCCTTAGACTATTTAGAAGTCAAACCATTGGTTATGAATTCTGATTTTGGAAAAATGCTGGAAAGAAAGTGTTTTTTGCTAGTAACTTGCTCGAGTGATTGAAATTATATTAAGGACGCATAAACGACAAGATGCAGCATATATTGTACAATAACACAGGTGAGTATAATATTTATTTAATTACTAATAAACAATAATGAAGATAGATACTTACAAATTTAATTTTTTAAAAATTTTTATTGCATTTATTTACATAAATTAAAAAAGAATTATATTAAATCCTTAAGCAGAACGAAATATTTTGAAACTTTTTTACAGTTTAATACCCTAAAATACTCTTTGTGATGAAATTAATTCAGCGTGAATTATGCTTAAGTTGGAAATATTAAGATGATATAAAAGTGTGATTGAAATAATTTATTTTGCTAAACTAAATTGTAAGCATATCTAATATTATTTCGGCACATAACAAGGGCCACTTAACACCTTGGATGAGTGAATAAGGCACCGAACATGGTAGACGGCTGGATTATCCCGCGTTTCGATTTAACGGTCTGGAGTTTTGGTGGGTTTTTTCCAGATGTAGCGCGAATATGCGTTAGAACCCCTTAAACATCTCCCTGAAGACAGATTCCACGCGTGTCTCTTTTATTTTTTCTGTAATACAAAAATAAACTTTCAGTGTATAAAAAGTATTACGCCAATACTACACTTCTCTAGTTTTGCTATTCGTAACACATACGCCCTTAAGAGCTGTATTCATGTGTAAATAGCTCAAGTTCTTAAATTGCATATTGAACTTTAACTAATATGTGGGAAGAAAGGTGTAAAATAAACTAGAGAATATTTTAACAGAGTATATATACGTCAAAACACGTATAAACATGTTTACTCATAAAATTAATTCTTCATAATTTTACAAGAGATGTACAAAATGACTGTCTGCACTTCATTCGAAAACATCAGTAGAAGCGCATATTAACTAAAACAACAAAATTTGTTGTAGTGCTTTATGAAACCAAACATAGCATCAAATAAATGATACAACAAATTTTGCATCTCATTATTTCATTCAATTTTATCTGTGTTCTTCATTTCAAAACAAAGATTTATATTTCTCTGCCACGATTGTCTTTTTTATCTTTTGCATTTAACATTCCTCGGCAAGCACGCAAGAAATGTGGAAACACAAAGTGTGTTTATATATAAATGATGTTTCCCGGTGAATTTTCGGCAAAGTGTAAAATTATTATTAATTTAAATTTTATCGCGATCGCAAAAGAACGAACACTGCCCTGACAAATTTTAATTTACTCATATTTAAAGATGCTTAAGCTCTCTCTACTCAAAAATATTATTTTAACTAGCATGTATGAAAATTAAAAATACTTTTCTCATTTACTAAAAAGTTCTTTATCGTTTTCAACCTGTTTTTCTATTCTTGTTTTTAATATGAAAACTATAATATAATTACACCACTTAAAACTGAATTGCTTGAAGACCATTTGCAGATGCAATAAATTGTTTATTTCTATGTTTTCCATTTTATTACCGAAAGCTACATTGTCGTCTATTCATGCAAAATGGGACTTAGAAATAAATTGGACATACTTTTCAACTTAACCATACAGTATATGCCAAACACGCGTTCTAATTGCAAATAATTTGCAAAAAGGGAATTTTTAAAAAATTCGTTATCTCATATGTATGTGTGTGGAATTAGATTAAGAATGAATTATTCGACAAACACATGAATCCGTAGATTAAACATTCTAAATGTTGATAATAATAATAGGTTAAATCAGTGGCGTAGCCAGAAATTTTTCATTTTGGGGTTACGACTACTGCAACTCGCATATATACATACATGAGTGTGATAAGGGAGTGGAGAATATACATTTTGTATGGCAAAAAATTCCTCATGGGGTGGGGGTTTATGACCCCCCTAACCCCCCCCCTTGGCTAAGCCCCTGTTAAATGTGTGGCTTCATACATTTCCGGTCCTCAATACATGAGAATTTTATTAACTGTACTAAACCAGGAACGTTTAGTTCGATATTTTGCTAATTTTAGAAAAAAGATTGAAAATGCACTCGTAAAACCTATTTGTAGCATAATAATTTAAATAATGAATTATTGTTTAATTTAACATAAGAGCACATCCGCTGAATTTCTCCTGTTGGTTTTGAAAGTAACAAAACTGACATTTTCACAATCTCAGCAATTCAGTTTGACTTTTGAAATGCTCTAGTATAATTTCGGGTAAAACATTAGCCAGAAAAAGAACCGACATTCTTCGTAGAATATAGCCAATACAGTATTTTATTATTCATATTGTTTGGGACTCAAGTGCATTCTAAAAGAATTGTTTTGCAATTGGTAAATCCGAGAACTCATCTCTGCAATTAAAACTACATACTGAATCTCCAAATTCTCGCAGCTTCCTAAGATATTCAACCTCACACCGGAACTATTGTTGATGGACGTAGTCAGAGAACTATGTATTTGACAACTCCCCGTAGTCAGAATTTACAACTGTTATTAATTTCTCTTAATATCACTCCTCACAGCAAATGTTGAAAAATGTTCGCCACTATTTTGAATGCAAACGTAAACACGTCGAACAAAGTTTTCTGACTCTCTTCTCTGACTCTGACTCCCTGTGCCGCACAGCCAGCTGTCGTCAAAAAAGGGTCTCTAGATCTGTGGCACGCGATGAACGTTTCAATTGTCCTCCATCTTGCTGGTAGTTAAGTCGAGCGATGGCAACGGCTGTCCTTTTTCCAGCATTGGGAAAGGGTTGCGCCTCAAAGGGTTAATGAAAGCTGAAACAATTATACTTCAGTGTCAGAATAGTTGCTACATACGCCAAATTTAAGGGTAATAAAAACAAATTTCGGGTACTCTTTTTAATGTATCCCCCTAGCACGTCAGCACTGCATGTGTCAGACTAGGACATGATTATTTTACCATTAAAACTGAAGTCTATAAAAGTATTTTTTTGTAATATTTTCTTGTCTTTATACGTTTATGTTGTGAAAAAGGTGCATTACAAAATTTAACGCTTGCACCACGATAAAGTTCAACAAGCTACTGTGATTTGAGAACGATTTCTGTAAGTATTTTAAAGTCTTACATGAAGTTCAGAGAACGAAAAGATTAAAAGATATCGCTTAAATATGCATTAAATTTTCGAGCTGCACTTTTTTGTGACATTAAGTATATATCACTTTTTCAACTTAATATATATGACACAAAATGAAGCTTATTAGTCGGGGCCTCAATCACGTCAACACACATTTTTTTCTTAGAATGTACTTTCTTTATTAATAATTATTTAGATTCGGAAAATAATGAACTGAATTTTTTTTCTGTTTACAGCCTTTAGTTATTGTTATCGGTTGTATATTCGTAATTTTGCTATACGTCATTAAATTGGTTAAAATTTCATTAATGAAGTTATAAAGTCGAAATTTCGTGACATGTTCAGCAGAATTTAACGACGTTGAAGTATTCAGTTTCATTTAGTCATTAATACTTTAAAGGCAGATCATTATATCAAACGGAATGGTTTGTTCATTAACATTTGATATGACTTCAGTCCTAACAATAATTTAACTGAACTAATGAGGCTTTCTATCAATATAAACATCTTTTTCAAAACCTTGTGTCATTTCTGATGCATGTCATTTCTCAAATGACGGTAGATGAAATTTTAAAGTGTCAGGTTTAGACAAGTTCATTTCACCCCCTCCCCACCCCCCGCACTGGCGAAAACAACGGTTTTAAAATAATAAAGAATTTTATGTATTATGTCTTTTGAGTATCAAAAAAATATTCTGAAAAATAGTTGCGCTTTTTGAAAGGCAGCATATAAATAGATGCAATTGGCAACAATAAAGTCTAAATGGAGGCAAAAGAAATCATCTAATTTTGTCATACTTTATGCGTATATGGGAGGTTTTAAAAATCTGCCTACTATAACACACAAATATTGATCAAGACACGCTAAAATTCTTTCACTGATAAAAGGTATATAATTTCATTTATCATGCACAAAATACTAGATTACATGTGCGTTGCATTTTTTAGAACTGATAGTAAGGGAAAATGTATTAAAACGTCAAAAAGCTGCGATGTTTGGCAGATTTTCAATATTTACTTATCAGTACTAATAGTACATGAGTTATTCGACATTTTAATATGCTTTTAGAGCCACAGAAAAGATAGGACATGTATTAGCATACCACATAATAAACCTGTAAGAACTCTGAAAGAAACTTTCTCCCATACATTTCATTGTAGTCGCACAAAGGAAACATGAATGAAAGTTTTGAATACTAGCTCATAGATTTGTGACTTCTATAAAATATGCAGCTTTATGTGAAAGGGAATGAATGAATGAATCATAACACATATTACGTTGAATACGAGACCAAATGGTAATATGAAGTACCATGTTCTTCACGTTAACGGCCGAATAAATTGTTTCATCTTGTATTCTTTGTAACCTTTTCCATTGAAGGGGTAGATCTAGCGATAAAGGAAAAGTGACTGAAACCTTGCATATATCGTATAAAGAAAAAGGTTCGACAGTATTTTCGATTGTTTTATCAGATTTCGAGTTGCTAAGTATTGTGAATAATAGGAAGCAGAATGTGGAGTAGAATCTTCTAAATACATTTGGCCTATCCGACAGTTTTCAACTATCAACTTTTTATGTACTGTAAGTTATTTGATTGCCATGATGAGTTATTTTAGTTGTGCAGAATTGTTGAATTTCGATCCTGGTTCTAATCTTTTAATTAAATGTGACAAAGAGGAGATATGATTCACAGTACTTTTAAAATTTGTATGAGCATAAGAAAATTTTAATTATTTTAGTGTACTATAATGTACCCGCCATTTGCCGGCTGTAGTACAAAGCACAGGACTTTATCCGATATTTCCGCGTGTCTTTTGTAATGGCAAAGGACCGTTAACGAGTAAAAGTAACAAACTTTTTTTTTTCTTGAATTATTAAAAATACCACGGTAGCATTATCATACTTTTCTTCTAATTATGCTGCCACATTGAATATATCTTTCAAAATCTGGGGAAGGACACTCCTCTTACTAACGTTGGATGTTTGTAAGATCGCATGTTAAATTACAGCTGATTTTAGACTTGAAGCTTTTCATCTCCCATTCAATTTTCTAAAAAAATTACTGATATTTTCCTTTTTAGCGTGAAGATTTTTCATTCATAAATGGAAGGCACTCATTTCAGCTTTGTAAAACTTTTCAGAATGCCGAAAGTTTCAAAAATGTATAAATGTACACTGAACAAGACTTTAGCATGGACTCTCTTTGAAACATTCACAAAATTATTAAATACAAATGTCCGTTTTGATATTAATATTTTAACTTAATTCTCCAGTACCTAAAAGAAGAGAACGTACATGAAAATAACTACAGATGAACGTCCTTTCTATTTCTACTAAAAACAGTTAAGTCTTTTTCATTAACAGATCTTATAGTTGGAAGACAAACTTTTCTATTTGATTAGAAGCGGGATTTTAGTTCGTTTTTGTTCGGCTTAAAGTATGTCTGTTTATTTGTCGTATTAAAGATTTTTTGATATAATGAAATAAAGTTTTAGAAGTAAGAAAATATAGAAAACATATAAAATATAAGTCGGGATATTGGAGATAATATTGTTCGCAGAATTTCTTGGGAGAATTGCTTTATTTCAAATGTAGAGCTTGAAAACAAATCTCTCTCTCATTTTAAAATATAAAAACTATTTTTAATGGAATTTTAAATAGTGACATAACAGAGAGATGATGCCGCTGGAGTAAAGATTCGACGAAACAATTTTTTTTACTCCGTAGCAACAAAAACACGTTATCTATCATGACACGCAGACACTCCAACTGATTTCTGCGCAGTGTCTGTCCTTGAGTCATTATAGGGCGCTGTACCATATTGTCATCACATGACTGTCATAAGAACTACATCCTGCATTGAATGAAAGGTGTAAATGGAAAAGACACAATATCCACTTTTTAAGGTACTGAATTATTCATATCACCGTGTTTAAGGCAAATAGGACTGCGATGGTGATTTTAGACCATAATGAACATATTAAGGATGAAAAAATGCTGAAAATCTCTTATTTATGCATAACTCACACTATCCAACAACAGTTTTACAGCAAAACGCAATCTCTCTATGTTCATCTAATCAGGAATGCTTGCAAAGGATCATGTCATTATTTTATTTAGATCTGTGGTTGTTTTCAGTGGAACAAACAAGAAACCTTTATGCTAAATGTTTTTTGTGTGTTGATTTTGTTGGTTATTCCCCTCTAAAATAACAAGATGAAACATAATATTCAATTTTTTTGTTCTTTATGTTTTAAATTCATAACTATTTTAGTTTATAACGCTACCCATAAATGTTTGCTGCAAAACTCACTTTTTCCATATTAAAATTTAAATTACAGCTTTACCAGAATTAATACAGGTTCAAGACTATACGCAAGTAGTTGTATATCACACACAAAAAAAGATGGTGCCAATATACCAAGTTTGTTAATAATAATCAGTGTTTTTGTATTTTTCTAAGTACTTAAAATGTGCACAGTGTGAGTTTTGCATCTGCACCCTTCAAAAATGCTATGTCACAGTTGTAGACCGTTGTTATTTTTGATCCCAGCCTCCCATGCACGGCTGAGGAAAACCACCTGCAACTTCCTACATTAATGTTATTCATTTAACTACTAATTCACTATTTCTAAGAACCACCACCATTTCTAAGACTAACCACCAATTCCAAAGTACCATCCACCAATTCCAAAGTATTAAAATTCAAATTTTTACTGTAGACGTTTTTTTTTTTTTTTAATGTCATTCATCGCTTTTATATCGGACTTAGTGATAAGACTATCATCTGTTCAACAAATAAAAATGGAATTATTTTCCCCATGATACCAAATTAAAGGCATTAAGAGATCCATAAATTCACATAAATAAATTCTTACTTCTCAAATTAATCTGTCTACAATTATATTTTATCAAAATTCACGTAGTATTTTTTCGTGACATTGCTTGGGAATTTGTTACTTCTTGCGCACTTGTGGTATGAAAAATACCATTATTTTCAATATTTATAGTGCGCAACTTTCTAAAAACGGGAAAAAATATCTGGAAGAAGATATTCATAAATTCTCAGTGATAAAATGATATTTTTTGAGTTCTGGTAATAGAAGTGCAGTACGGTTTATTTTGTAATCAGTGTCCTTAAAAGGATTTGGAAGCCAAAAATGTTTAATAATCATTCATTTACAGATTACCCATTTAATTAGACTCAAAGAATACCGATAACTAGGTTAAATAATTAAATATTGGATAATAGAAAAAAATGGAATATCAGTTTTGTTTTATAATTTGCTAAATATTTTCTAGATATATTTTAAGATTATTTTTTCATAAATGTATTGATCTCTGCCTAACAAGCTAGATAGATTACTATTTAATAAGAGTAAATAAAAATCTATCATAGTATCATAAAGAATATCCAAGCTCTCTTTTAATTGATTTATAAACTGTTTTAAAATATTGAGTTTAGAAATAAGAGTATAGTTCGGTGTAAAAAGAGAAACATTTATGTCACCGTTAATTAATCTATAATACTAATAACTTTTTTCTTCTTTTTTTAGGTAAGTTCACTGTCAAATGATGTGGAACAATTCTGTGAGATGAGAATTTTGTAAGTTATGTATCATACTCTTAAAACATTAGTTTTTCTATCTTAGTAATTTTCTGTTGCTATCCTCTACTCTGAAATATCACAAGTGCCCAATTCTGGCTGCTATTTGAAAAAGCTTGCGAATTTCAAAGATTTTTGAAAATAAGCCGATAAAGTCTAATTTTCAGAAAAAAATTCAGAATGCCTTTTTACAGTTTTTGTGATGTTCTCTTACGAAGCTTCTTAAACCTAAAGAGTAAGAAAGCATTTAGAAATCTTAAAATATTTTGCTAAATATGTCATTCTTGTACTGTTTGCATTTAGTCCAAAAGAACTTCAGAAGGATTAGCAGCTGCAGAAAGTTTCATGCCTCCAATACATACTGGCTTGGCCTCCAAAAGTTAAGGAACAACATGTTTTTCTGAGCTCACTATAAAAAAATGACACTAACAATAAAATTTATAGTTTATATAAATGATAAAAATGAACTTTATGCAAATTTAGGCAAAAATGATAGCTACCACTTTGTTTTTACAGAAAAGAACAGTCATATATGAGTAGGAGAAAAATGTGCATATATCAGGCTTTCATAATGACGCATGTATCTTTTGTTGATTTACAACTTTTGTTAGCAAAATTGGTTGACAATAGGACCGCAATGTCTGAGAGAAGCCATTTGCCGGATTCGTTAAGGTGGCGGGAGGGCGGATGAATGGAAATGGGGTTGTCACAGGCAAATGCTGCTAGGCGTCTTAATGTGTCTCACAGTGTGTACCAGCGTCTCTGGAATCAATGTCAAACCGAAGCTTCTGTGTCCAGAAGACATGTTCCACGGCAACCACGAGCTACAACACCTGCAGAAGAAAGTTTTATAGCTCTTTCGGCCCGAAGGAGAAAAGGCAATTCTATGCCGCAACTTGTTGCAGACCACTTTGTAGCATCAGGCAGAAGAATATCCGCTAGTACGGTTCGAAGGCGTCTTCACAATGCAGGTCTGTATGCAAAGCGACCAGTTGTGTGTGTCCCCCCTCAAAAGACGACAGAGAAGGGCCCGCTTTTCTTGGACAAGAGAACGTTTCCTGGACCAGACAGTGATGGGCTTCTGTACTCTTTACAGACGAGTCCAGATTCACACTGGAGAGCGATTCAGGACGTCTGCTGATCTGGTGCGAACAAAGCACCAGACACCATTCCAAGACTATTGAAAGAGACAGTTACCGAGGTGGTGGAATAATGGTTTGGGCATTTCATTCATTCCTGCGTTTGTCTTACGTAAACTTCTATGCAGCAGTCAATACATAACTGTTTTGTGCCGATGTCATCTAAATTTGGTGTTTCCACATTCATTCATTTGCAAATTAGGCACAAAAAAAACGGTTGTTCCTTAACTTTTGTTTATTGTCATAAGAGAGCTAATACAGCTTGTAAAGAATCAGTCTGAATTTTCGATCCATAACGCAATTTTTATAAACCACTCGCAATTGTCAAGAAATGATATTTGTTTAGTAATAAAATCAAGTATTAATATAATGGCTCTGTTTTTAACCAAATAATTTCGTTGGCTCAAAAACAACTTTCGCTCATTTAACAGAGTTCTTGGTTGATTCAAAGATGGGTTTTGTTGATTGATGAGAGTTTTGTTGATGTAGCAAAATTTTGGTTAACTATTAAAATATTCTGTTGATTCGAAGGTCATTTTTGGTTCACACATAGACAAAGTTTTGGTTGAATTCCAGAAAAAAAATTCTTCCGTATTCTTAGTGTTCATAATAGTAACGTCACATTAAGTAATTTCGTCTACAAAAAATTTCTCATAAAGCAAAAATGGTTGCATCCGTTTTCTAAGGGAAAGAATTCCGGAATGGAAATTCTTATAACGTGTTCTGGAAGAAACTAATGAAGTTGATGAATCTCTTTTATTAAAAAAAAGGATGATGAAGAATTGAAATAGTGAACTGCAAGAAAAATTACACCAAATCACGGAACTTCTAAACAATTAGGGTTCGATTCGGGAAAAGCATTCACCAGTTTTAGGATATTCCAATTACTTAAGGAAATAATATTAATTAGGAACTCGAATGCAAACATACCCTCACCCTTGCATATCAATAAATCTAACGAAATTTACGAGAAAATGGATTGGATCGATGCTTATAGCTTTTTTACTTTGCATTAACTGTTTTGTGTGCAGATTTTATCCGTAGATTTTACCAATAGATACATGAAAATTAAATGTACTTAGTGTATCTGCGTGTTTTCAAAAACAAACTGTTGTTCAGATTAGCATATGAACTGCGTGTATAGGGTATGATACGAATTCTGATGGGCTTCTGTAGTCTTTACAGACGAGTCCCGATTACGCATGTATCTTTTGTTGATTTACAACTTTTGTTAGCAAAATGGGTTGACAATAGGACTGCAATGTCTGAGAGAAGCCATTTGCCGGATTCGTTAAGGTGGCGGGAGGGCGGATGAATGGAAATGGGGTTGTCACAGGCAAATGCTGCTAGGCGTCTTAATGTGTCTCACAGTGTGTACCACCGTCTCTGGAATCAATGTCAAACCGAAGCTTCTGTGTCCAGAAGACATGTTCCACGGCAACTACGAGCTACAACACCTGCAGAAGAAAGTTTTATAGCTCTTTCGGCCCGAAGGAGGAAAGGCAATTCTATGCCGCAACTTGTTGCAAACCACTTTGTAGCATCAGGGAGAAGAATATCCGCTAGTACGGTGCGAAGGCGTCTTCACAATGCAGGTCTGTATGCAAAGCGACCAGTTGTGTGTGTCCCCCTCAAAAGACGACAGAGAAGGGCCCGCTTTTCTTGGACAAGAGAACGTTTCCTGGACCAGACAGTGATGGGCTTCTGTACTCTTTACAGACGAGTCCAGATTCACACTGGAGAGCGATTCAGGACGTCTGCTGATCTGGTGCGAACAAAGCACCAGACACCATTCCAAGACTATTGAAAGAGACAGTTACCGAGGTGGTGGAATAATGGTTTGGGCATTTCATTCATTCCTGCGTTTGTCTTACGTAAACTTCTATGCAGCAGTCAATACATAACTGTTTTGTGCCCATGTCATCTAAATTTGGTGTTTCCACATTCATTCATTTGCAAATTAGGCACAAAAAAAAACGGTTTTTCCTTAACTTTTGTTTATTGTCATAAGAGAGCTAATACAGCTTGTAAAGAATCAGTCTGAATTTTCGATCCATAACGCAATTTTTATAAACCACTCGCAATTGTCAAGAAATGATATTTGTTTAGTAATAAAATCAAGTATTAATATAATGGCTCTGTTTTTAACCAAATAATTTCGTTGGTTCAAAAACAACTTTCGCTCATTTAACAGAGTTTTTGGTTGATTCAAAGATGGGTTTTGTTGATTGATGAGAGTTTTGTTGATGTAGCAAAATTTTGGTTAACTATTAAAATATTCTGTTGATTCGAAGGTCATTTTTGGTTCACACATAGACAAAAGTTTTGGTTGAATTCCAGAAAAAAAAAAATTTCCGTGTTCTTAGTGTTCATAATAGTAACGTCACATTAAGTAATTTCGTCTACAAAAAATTTCTCATAAAGCAAAAATGGTAGCATCCGTTTTCTAAGGGAAAGAATTCCGGAATGGAAATTCTTATAACGTGTTCTGGAAGAAACTAATGAAGTTGATGAATCTCTTTTATTAAAAAAAAAGTATGATGAAGAATTGAAATAGTGAACTGCAAGAAAAATTACACCAAATCACGGAACTTCTAAACAATTAGGGTTCGATTCGGGAAAAGCATTCACCAGTTTTAGGATATTCCATTTACTTAAGGAAATAATATTAATTAGGAACTCGAATGCAAACATACCCTCACCCTTGCATGTCAATAAATCTAACGAAATTTACGAGAAAATGGATTGGATCGATGCTTATAGCTTTTTTACTTTGCAATAACTGTTTTGTGTGCAGATTTTATCCGTAGATTTTACCAATAGATACATGAAAATTAAATGTACTTAGTGTATCTGCGAGTTTTCAAAAACAAACTGTTGTTCAGATTAGCATATAAACTGCGTGTATAGGGTATGATACGAATTCAGTATTTTTCTTTGTGTCTGCTTACTTTTTTCCATCGTTGCAAATATACACAACGGATGAGATTCCTTTTATGCGCCCATCGTTGCGTTTCTGCATTGCTGTTTGAATGGTCTGCTGAGACCAGTGGAGCATCTATCTCTCAAAATAGGACAAAGTGTCTTATATGAATGGTGCTGTTACTTAAATGGCATGAAATCATTGAACACAATTTCTCTTTTATCGTAGAGAGGTTATAAAGCATAATAAGGCATTTTCGCATTTGTTTTGACGGTAAAAATATGCGCATGCGCATTTTACCAATAATAACAAGAACTTAAGAACTTTACTAGTTTATTCTTTCGAATATATTGCAACTACATCCTATGGTGTCGAAGAAAGTTTTAATAATTCTAAAAAAAAAACATAAGCAATCATTGCATAGGGAAGAAATAATAAATTTGAAGCAAGAATATTTTATCTGAAAATTTTATATCTCGTTTATTTCCATTAGATTCTTAGATATGCAATATACTCCTTCGCTTAAAATACGAACGCGCTGAATATTAAAACCACTTGTACTCTCCCAGCTTGTACCGAATTCATAATGAAGTTCCATGCATAATTAATATTCTCTTGAAATAAAAGAAAGAATGTTTTTCAGAGAAAACAAAAGACACGCAAAATATTTTCGTATCAACTTGCAGAGAAATATTAGACGTGTAGTTTTGTAGGGTTATATATAAAGTAAGCGATCTCTTTTAAAATAGTTCCATGACATCTGGGTTATCGTGTAAAATATGCATTTTAGTAGAATATTGACGCTTTTAAACTGCGTTCTTTTTGGTGTGTGTATGTTTGAAAATACTTATTTAATTTCCGTACATAAAGCTTTTGTCTGTTTATTTATTTATTTATTAAGCTGCGAAACGGTATAAAGGTTACATCGTAAAATATTTCCGAAACTTGTATCATGCAAGTGGTGTAGTTTAGAAAAGTGACATTTAAAATGATTTTTTTAAGATAAAGTTGAATTTAATTAAAAATGTTATAAATAAAATTTCTATGTAGAGTCATCGAATTGTTTTAAAATATTTCAAAAATAATCTATTATACGCCCCTGTCCATGTTAATGTGTCAGATACATAATTTTTACTTTCCTAATATTGTACCATGTAAGGAAGGAGTAATCACATTTTAAAAAATTGACCATGAGATTTTAGTGTATTTACACGTTTTGAGGTATTCCGAATTCATTATAGTATTTTGACGGTGACGCATTCGTGTATGAGAGCTAAAATTGGTTATACATATTATAGACCACCCTCGTACGGCCGGCATTGATTTTGGCGTATGTAGGATTTAGGTTTTGTACAGGGCTGCAAAAATAATCGTTATGATTACGATTAGGTGATCAGAAACTCAAGTGGAGTCACTCCAGATATTTTTTTCTTTCCCCCCCTTCCTAAGTTAAATCTTCTATGAATAAACTGTTGTTTTACAGTGGTGGCAACTCTTAAGTGAATATTTTCCAACAAATTTTTATTACTATGACAATATTGGTGTTGTGGATCGAAAATGTTAAGTGATCCCCTTAATATGGTCATAATCCGTATATTTAAATAACAGTTGAGTTTTTAAATTGCTCATTTTGTTATTAGAGCCTTAAAAACACTCATTAATTTCTTTGCATTAAGATCTTCAGATTATTATCAATTTTTGAAACGTTTTAAAGGTTATATATCAAGCATACGCTATGTCATAAAATATTTTTAAACGATATTAACATTTTAAAAATATTAGAACTTAAAAAGGGCTCTTTTTTTTTAAACTCTCGCCTTTTTCCCGTTGTTAAAAATCTAGGTTGTTTTTAGTCTTATTTTTTGGGTCATACGAGCCGGTTTATTTTTTAGGTCATTGAAGGAATAATGTAAATTAAAAACTGGGACTCTTCTAAAGTACCGACAAAAGAAGTCGACATTTTAATTTGCCAGTATTGCTCTCGACATTTAAATTGTGCGCTTAGTAAAAAAATGCCTGTTTTCATGGCAATACGGGTGTGGTTCTTTCATCATGTTTTTTAGGTCGGAATGATGGAAGGTTTTTTTGGCGTATGCAGGTTTGCCACTGGTCCTGAAAAACTGAAAAAAATTGAATAGAAAAGAAGTTCTACTGTAACAGAAAGGGTCAGGAAAAACTGCAAAATTCACTGTAGCCTGGAAAATCTTGAAGTGTGACATGGAAAGCTGCATTTATAAATTAATTTTACATTTGCCTGAGGGGGGAGGGGAGATAAGGGCTTGAAATAGGTGCATAAAAGTGGCAGGTATGGTAGTATTTTGGAGGAGGGCCCAGTTTAAAAAATAGGAAAAAGCTTATCACCCAAAACAGAATGTACAATAAATCAAAATGCTACCCGAAAGCAATATTTTATTTTTTTAACTGGTAGCTTTGTTTCCGCCATACTAGTCTTGCGCACCTACATAAAGTCATATTTAGAGCATTTTATAAGTATATCTAAATAACAGATAGACTTACGTATTATGGATATAGATATGTAAACCATCAAACAAAAGAAATATTTTTAAAAAATCTGACTCCACTCGACTTTTCGAACACTTACGATTAAGATCATTACCAAGCATTTAAAGAAACGCTAGCTCACTTTCAAGAATTTCTCCATATAGGTCATAATGTAAAAGAAATTTTTGTCGTCGCCCTGTAGAAAAACTATAAGTCCTATACACATCAAAAACAATACCGGTCTTACAATGGTGGTTTGTAACATATATACCCAATTTGAGCTCAATCGAATGTACCGTTTAAACGCTAGCGCCCTTTTAGAATTTCCCTCCATAGGCCATAATGTAAAAGAAATCTTAAAGTCCTATCTTAGAAAAACTATAAGTCCTATACACATCAAAATCAATACCGGTCTTACAGTGGTGGTTCATAACATATATACCCAATTATGCTCAATCGAGTGCCCCGTTTACGAGCTATCGTGTTCACTAACAAACACACATATATACATCTCGTAAAAATAGCATAAATGAATTCAGAAGACCTCAAAACGTGTCAATACACCAAAATCTCGAAGTCAAGTTTTTTCATGATTACAATACTTTCCGTACATGGTACATGTTCGGAAAGTAAAAATGGATCCTTAGGCCTTAAAAAATTGCACAAAAACCAATACAGCAAGAAAATACCCAGAGCTTTGTATACAATAAGCGGATCACATGTCGTAATACATCCACCGCTACCATGGGAGAACTCGTAAGCCTAATCATCGAATAAAGCCAAACTTCATAAACCAAACATGTGGAGATGGAAAGGCAAATTGCATTATCAAGCTCTATCATCAGGTGCCATCACTTGAATAATGCAATTTAAAAGAAATCAAAAATAGTTGGTTTCTGTGCTTTACATGACAAAAAGAGTCTAGATAATCCACCTAGGGGCACGACTATAGCTATAAAGAAAAACGTGGAAAAGGGTCAAACATGGAGGAAAAGTCCAATGACGATGCCAATACGAGGTTTCATAAAAAGGTGTTGCCATCATAGAAATGGAAGTAACAAATTGAAATTGCAGCATGAACCAAGGAGTTAAAAAGAGAGAAATATTAAACATTATGTAAAAGTAGAAAAGAAAACAGGGTGAAGGGGGGGGGTAGGGAAAGGAAGAAGTAGTAAAGTAGTAAAGTTCAAGTTTAGCTAACCAAGTGTGCAAACAAAGTAGGGGCTAATATAGCTAAAGAGGACTATAGTAATACTATAGGAATTTAAAAGGATAATAATAAAGGAATTATTTTAGTGTATATAATAATAATTATTGTACTTAAAATTAATAAAAGAAAGGTCAAATTATATATAATTAAAATGCCAAACTATTTTATTACGAGTATATTTTAGATCTTCTATAAATTTATTTTTAATGCATATATGCATATACAACTCTATACATACTTGTATATGCATATAGAACTTAGCTATGCACATAATATGGCTTATATGCACACATACACACACACATATATATATGAGCACAATTTAACTGTCAACAATATTACTACCAAATTGAAATGTTAACTTTTAATTTGATATCATCTCATTTTTATTTATTTGTATTCCATGTATTATTCATTGATTTTAAATCGCCACGAATCCAAGATATGTATCAAATTAATTTTAAACATTGAGCGAAGCTAAAAAATAACATTTCGTAACAAGAATATAAATAGAGCCTTAAAATTAAAAAAAATTATGTTTCTAATCCTCAAAATGCCTAATTTATTCTTTTCTAGTCAATATCCTTGTAGAATGTTTATGAAAATGTATTTAAAATTGAATCCTGATCAGTTGTGACTTTTGTATTAAATGAAGAGTATTGTTTCATTTTTTGCACTCGAATATTTTAAATAAACGAGACCTATATATATTCAGGTTTCAACGCACTCTTTTTATGCACTAACATTTCTGTAAATAGTTCTTTATTATTATTTATTACATAAATTTCGTGTGAAAGCAAAACATAGTAATTTGACATTCTTACAACAAAATATATTGTGTTGCATTATTTAATTAAATTTTTGAAAGGGATTTAAAAAGTATGAGATTAAATTTTCATTAACTTTGTAAAAGAAAACTACCTAACGTACTTATTTAAATATTTTTGATGCAGACTTTGGTATCTTTTAAAATCTGGATAATATTTTATGGGTAAGAAAAGCAGCAAATAACATTTTGTGAATTAAGTTAATTTTAAACATATATTTATCGTAAATGCGTGTACTTTTAGAAAAGGAACCGCGTAAAGTTCTTATGGTGATTGATTGATCTATTTTTCTTATTTTCATAAACCAATTTTAAAGAATTCAGTATAAATAAAATGACAGCAGCGTTCTCAAATTTCAACCATCTTAAATGCTCTAAGTAAACTCTAGTAACATAAAATAGTATATCCATCCGTAAGCTAGCTTTAGTTGTAAGTAAATGTTGACAAATCAGTATTAAAACTTAGAAACAGTAATTTAGAATACATTAGAAATAATGGATCTCATCAGAGTTTACAGGAGTATTCAAAAACGAATGCAACTCTGTTCACCAGGAACCTCCGCCATTTCATCCTTGTTGGAGTTGGCAGATAAACACGGTGCACTTTACTCTTGCTGACACCACTGATGAGAATATTCTTTATTAATGCTTAGACAAAATCTACCTTAATATATCCGAATTCATCTTTAAATCAAAATATCCCATGCTATTAATCCATGAAAATAAGGTTTATATAAAAGAATGGAGTATTTTTAACAAAACTTTCCTTTACTTTTTAATTTAGTATCAAGAAGTACCCAATAAAATTTGTACTGAACTCAATAAATTTGGATTCCCCTCATTTCATTTAAGTTTTGGAAAATCGTTAACACAATATGTTGGTATCTTTAAAAACTTTATTTTCCAGATTTCTTGAATTGTGATTTATCTATGGAAATATTGTGAGTGAAAATATCTGCTTACAACATTTAAAATTGTTTATTATTCTTATGAAGACAGTATTTATAATCATACTGACTGGTAAAAAATGATGATTCTCTCTATATGTTGTTTTATCCTGTCTTAAAGTTTATCGTAACGAATTAATTTATAAGCACCCTATAAATGAAAGTGCTTCACGGAGTATTTATAACCATTTCAAAAACATTTTCTGGTTATATTGCAGCTTCGGTATCAAAATTTTTTTCTTATTTCTTATTTCTTAAGTTTAAAATGTTGTACTTACTTCTATATTATCAGATTGACTATCCATTAGCATAATGAAAATGTTTCATAAATTGTCTTTCAGGGAAATATTTTACCCATATGCAGCGTATAATCCTAAACAGGGATTTCATATTTTACTTGATTTAGTAAAGAGGGAATTCATATTGCGAAATATTGCGAAAACAAGGTAGCATACTTTAATTTAAAGTAAAAGTTAAAGCCTTATTAGTGGTATTAATAAGAACTAAATACTTGCAGCAACCACAATAAAATATAAAAAATTTTGTTCGCATTTCCTAACTCGTCTCAAAAATACGCTTGCATAAATTTTTAATTCTCCGGCTCAGTCAATCACCAAATTAGTTTCTAGACGTCACTCTTGATTTGCATAAATGCACGAGGAGAAACAAAATGAGGAACGGAAGATGGAAGAAAAAAAATCGAATTTCAAAATTTCTGTAGAAGTATTAGTTTCCCTTAAACATTTTCTTCGCAAATAAACATGAACTCGCTTAGAATGCGTGAAACTATGTATTGATTTTAATAATACAGTACTTCTCTTTTGATACAGCTTAGGTTCACTCTAGCCTGAAACGCTTTATGAAAGCTAAATCCAGAGTAGTGATTCTGAAGCTGTTTCCAATTGGTATTTTGTGTTAAATAAAATGCTTATACGATGCAAGTATCTTATATATTTTTTATTTCGTTGCTAACATGCAATTACCTATTTGGGATTGAAAATAATTTAAAATAAATTCATAGAAACATGTTTTAATACTCAAGTAATTGGCTCCTGGCTTGCAATATGGTGAACTCGCATCGCTTGTGAATTAAATTTAGAAGGCCTCTCGTCTTTGTAATGGAATAGTTAATCACCATAATTTTAATGGTGACACATTAAAGTACTATTAACTCCTCACCCTATATTTAAATAAAATTTTTAAATAATTTAAGCATATATGCGAAATATTTAAATTCTTTAATTAAACGAAAGATAAAAAGCTTTTGGAGTTAGATTTCCAAAAATAATGTTTAAAAATATTTACGTATTTTTTCAATTGTGTAACGATATGGCTTGTAAAGCAAACACCGCATTTACCGAAATAAGTTTGTTGTTAGAGAAATAATGTTGTCGCAAATTGTATCACGTCGAAAATGCTTTTAAAAATAGCTACACAATCTATAAAACAAATAAGCATTACTGAAAAAGTAATAATTTACTTTCATCAGAATGCTATTGGCTTTTTCATCTATTGTATAACAATTTTGAAATATTTCTGTGAAATTGCAGAATTGTTTGCTATTTTTTTTTTCTTTCATTCAGAATTGTTTAAATGTTTGTAACGAGAAAGTTCAAACACCTTTTTTAAAAGGTCTATTTGCTTTCATGAAAATTAAAAATAAAATTTTTCGTAGTTTAAAAAATATTTTCATAATTTAAAAAGTTGAAAATTTTATATTTTGAGAGAAAATAGCAGCTTAAATAAAGAAATATTAAGTTATCTAGTTTTGTTAAAAGCAACTAATAATTGAATTTTATGAATTTAAAAATATTTGCCTATGTGCATTGCCTCACTATCTGTAACTTGTATTTTTAAAAGGATAACTTCTGTCCCATTTCCCTATATAATTGTTTTAACATTACGATTTTCCCTTTAGAAAATCTTAACAATCCATGCGAAAGGATTGTACGTATATATCTGTAGATTTCCATGCATTTTAGTATTTATATAAATACCATTTGGAAAACACTGAACATTTAAACACTATTCCTTACCATTTCAAATATATATGAAAATTGTGTTTCACTGAAGAACTGATTCACTTATTCTAAACGTATTTAATGATATGAGACGAAATTCAGAATGATTCTGAATCGTTCTTTGTGATAACGTTTTAATGAAAAGTAGTTTACCCTAAAAATATATTTTCTTTGTTCGTCTAATAAAACTGTGTGCAAACTATAAATATCTCAACTCGTTTTTATTTTTATACCTTGAACTAAGGCAAGGTAAGAAAGGAATACGTAACTAATTGAAAAAGCCAACTTAAATATTTGACATACTTTACCTATAAACAAGTATTATTATATTAGCGTCTCCAGTCTGATTATTGAAAGTAAGTCCATTCTAATGATATGGTAAGAAATAATTTTTATCCCCATTGTGTTTGATTGCAGACATCTGAAACATATAATTTTTCCTTTAACATGAAAATGCAAATTAAATGTTCTTTTAGCCTCAAATACCGTATGTTTAAATGTCAAATCATTTTGAGAAATATATCATAATTAACTTTAATTTTACTGAATTGAAGTAAACTACTTAAAAAAAGAATGATTCTGCACTAAGATCGGCATACTAATTTTATTGTAGTAAATTGGTGTTAGTTTAACAAAGAAAAAAAAAAAGAAATGGAAAATGGAAGATATGAAAGGGTGCTCCACATTAACATAGATTCAATCTCAAATTGAACTAAATAACTTCTTTAAAAATTATGTTTGTTTCTTACTGCGAAACTTTAACCTAATTTAATACTAACCAAAATTAATTGTGCTAATTTACAAAAGAAAAAGTACTAAATATTTCTTCATTTCATTTTATGAGTGCAGCTTATTTCAACACAACGAAACTTTCTCTTCTTTCAAAAAAGCAAACAGCTTATTTAGAACAACAAAAGTAATATGAGCGTAATATACTTTATCAATTGAAAAAAAAAATCATCTTCACGCACTTCTTTTTTTAAATATTTCGCACAGAAATCATAGAAACGTGTTTTTTTTTCTCCATTTTAGTGTAAAAATTGAAGTGCGAGATAAAATCTTGTTATTTGCTATTAATACTCACTAATTACTTATTTCTAGAAACCGCAACAGAAAAATAAAAAACGGCCAGCTTTTTCTCTAGTGTACAACCTTCTTTTCTAACAATACACGTGCATAAATTCTTAATTCGTCAGCAGAGTCGATAACCAAATTAGGTTTTAGACGTCACTCTTAATTTGCATGGCTCAGGAGGGAGGGATAAAACACTGTAAGAAGTAAAAATAAAATGAAAAGCAATTTTTTTAATTTCGTATCAGGTGTTTGTTTCATTTAAAAATTTCTAAGGAAATAAATATTCCTTTGTCAGCGTGTCACCAAAGCGGTCTCTTCGTTCTGGCATTATTTTTTTTTCTTTTACTCCTTATTGTGGTTAAATTTTCGCAGAATTTTAAAAAGAGTCTTACTCACGCTGGGAATTTTTCAAATATTCAACGGGAGTCGGTACTTCCATTTAACTTCTATTCAACGGCATTTGATTTTTAAATGCACCTGTTACTGTTGGCTTTTAATGTCGTTAAATTATCTGGCACAACTATAAAGGAACAGAGACGATTCAGGATTGAATTGCATAGTAATGAGGAGATCGAAAGCGTCGTTTTTATACATCTGCCAATAAATGCAGGTAAAATTTTCAAAACTACTTTTTCCTAATACGCAGGGCCGCGCCACCTATGTGTGCGATGTGTGCGGCGCACACAGGCGCCAGATACTCAGGGGCGCCCCTTAGGTTAGGAACACTGTAGGGCACTCCTAAATCTGTGGTAAAAGTGCCAGCACCTTTTATTAAAATTGAATCTTTGATATGGAAGTTAAAATTGCAAAATTTTTCAATAATTTACTTTGATTTGAATTAATCCAATCGTTCTTCATACTTACTTTGCCGTAGGGACTAAACATGTCATCTCTATTTGCGTTAATGAACAGCCGAATTCAAGTGACTACCAATGGACGGTCATATGAAAGGGCAGTATACCTAACGTGGCCATTTATTTTTTTTCCTTCAAAACGGGACATCTACTACTTTTTGTGAATAGTGTCTTTATTTTCTTCCTCAAAACTCTACTATTTTTAAGGTAATAGTGCGGGGAGACTGAATTTCAGGTCTAGGTATCTTTTAGTTGTTAAAAAAAATTTTGGGTTTTCTTTGCGTCTTGAGAGGGGAGGGACGGAGGTTAGTTTTTTTTTTTTCTTTTTTTTTTTTTTAACAGACACTGCCGTTGGATGATTTTAGATTTTTAGCGGCTTTTATTGCAATCGTTACAGTGGGTTGCTCTTTTTCTAAAAAAGGGACATTGCAGGGGACATCTTCTAAAAACGGGACATTACGGTGTCCCAAAGCTGTGCTTGGTGACAACTGGAGAAGCCACCTAAAAACGGGACGTATAGTCACCTTAAGTATACCGTATGTTCTATGTTTCTTTTCTTTTTCTAAACTTTCGGAATTAAAAATAAACAAATCTTCCATCATCAATATTTATGGATGACTTGATAAAGAACTAGCTCTGTCTACATTGGCAGAGTAATTTGGAGAAAACCGTTCTACAAATGAGAATATTAAAGATTTTATGACTTTTTGAATTGGCTGACTAGTTATCGCAGCTGAAAGTTTATTTTCAACCTTTATAATAGTCCGGCAGCAGATAGGTCGATTAAACTCGGTCCTCATTAGAACACTGAAAGTGAAGCAGCACCGCCATGGACAGTCCTTTGGAGGGTGAACTCCTCTCTCGACCGAGTCTGCTGTAGACCATACACGCTAAGGAGAGCTGGTGCATGTATTAGGTAGGTGGGCAGGTAATAAACAATGAGGGGCGCTTCATTTGTTTCGCACACAGGGGCTGGCCATGGTCGGCGCGGCCCTGCTAACACGCCACCCAGCTGGTGTAGTGGCTAAAGAAAAATTCTGTCACACCTTGGGTCTGCTTCGAATCCCGGTTTCGGCATGGATGTTAACTTGTCCGTCCTTTCATAGGGGGTAACACTGGACGGCCATCGGGTGCTCCCATAATAAAATGGCCGGTAATTCTGGCCTTAGTAGTGGCGAATGCTTCATGAGCAAGTGCCCACCCCTTTGGAAAAAAAAAAAAAACTTTTTCCTAACACTTAACTATTTATTCAAGAAATGCTAAACGAAAACGGAAATTTATTTTGGGTGATGAAATTGTTTGATAATAAAATTATTTGTATTAAACCTTAACCCTTTAAGGCGCAGTGATCCCGCTCTAGGATCACCAAACTCTGACGTTTTGACTGTTGCCTGTCACGAAGAATAGATTTGATTTCTATAAAAATAGTTGCGGGTGACATAGCTCCACCAGAATCCTTTACTTTTTAGCACGTTCATTTCCCGTAAAAAAAATTGGTCACGATTCTTTTTAACAGAACTGACATCTGCTGAAAAATGGAAGAAAGCGAGAACAGCTGGACAGATTGCCCAATGCTGAAAAAAGGGCAGCCGTTGCCATCGCTCGACTTAACTACCAGCAAGATGGCTGACGATCGAAACGTTCATCGCATGCCACAGATCTAGAGACCCTTTTTTGACGCAGCTGGCTGTGCGCGAGCACAGCCACCTGTCGTCAAAAAAGGGTCTCTAGATCTGTGGCACGCGATGAACGTTTCGATCGTCCGCCATCTTGCTGGTAGTTAAGTCGAGCGATGGCAACGGCTGCCCTTTTTTCAGCATTGGGAAAGGGTTGCGCCTCAAATTGTTAATAAAGATAGTTAACTAACGCACCAACACCCTTTTGCGAAGGGAAATCAACACTGCATTCCTAATAACTCTGAACAGTCTTCACTCAATCTATACCACCTTTAATAATGGTGCTAGATATTTTTGAAGCACCATACATATGCATATAAAATTTATGTCTTGAATGAAAATTCAATTTATGTTTAGTATATATTTAATTTCTTGATGAAATTTTAGTAATTCAGTTCATTGTTATTTTCTCTTATATTTAATTAATATCGATTTCTGACTTGGAATGCTTGGTACTAAGTGTGGTAAGCACACAAGGACAATAGGTTTGCAAAACTCCAGAAGCTGAGTTAAGACTTGTAATTATCGTTCTCAGCCTTGAATCGAAGGCCCTGGCGATTGCATGGCTATACATTCTGGTATGAAGCAGTATATTGTTTCCCACATACTTGGCTACAGAATGAAATGCCAAAATTTCTGTTAATGTTCTACTATTTTTAGTTAACCTCAATTTTGTAGAACAATAAAAACAGAAGAAATGACTCGTATGAAAAAAAAATTTAATTTTTAAAAACCTGTCCAATGAAACAAATTTGACCTAAAAAGGTGTTTCTGAAAATTATGAAGAAAGATTGTTAGAAGGTAAGCGTTTTCTTAAAGGTTTTCTCAAGGGTTTTCTTAATTTTGAGGAGGAAATTCGTTTTGAAAAAGAGTATAAGAAGCTATGTAGCGAGTCTGAGGAAATATATCTTGGAACAGCCAGTAGAAAATGAAGACATACCAAGAGAGTTGTTATCGTAGATTTTAGTGGTAACGAAAAATCGGGAAGAGGCTTAATAAACGTTTTGAGTGTAAGTATTTCAGTTTTTATTTGTGTTATCCACAGTGATTCTTCGGGAATACAAGCGCCGTTACTTTTGGAAAGTATTTAATTTTAGTTTAGTTTTCTTAGTATAATCTTTATACTAATAGTTGAATTTATATTCTCCTGTAAAAACCGTTTAACAATGTCTATGTGCATTCATTCTTTGTTACAGTCGCCCTTGCATTTGCAGAAATTCAACCTCGTTCTTTTAGAGATTTATTGCTCATGAATGTATCTTTCTTTCCTTTGAGAAATATTTTTGTTAGCAACGTATCATACTGACAAAGAGTAATTGATACCACTGACGGTTCTCAACAGAAATGGAATGCGTGGGAGAGGGCGAGTAAACAGTTTGAAATAGAATTTTGAAACAGGTATCTTTTAAAAGTTCAAAGATTTTGTAACGTCCCGTAAAGAATGTGGTTTTAGTTATACTTTTACAGCAATAACGAAACTGGATTTGTTAAGTTTCAAACAATTAGTTAATGATAGTTAAACTGAAAAGTCGTTACTATGTACTGGAAGTAGCTGATCGTATTATTAACCCCTTAACCACCATATTAGGCAACCCCCCCTCCCCTATTCAAAGAAATAAGCGCATGTAGGGCAAACGCTTCTTAAAATTGAAGTTATTACCTGTAAGAAAATTTAGAGTGTTTACAATACTAACAATAAACTACTGAGGAAATTATTCGAGATAGGCGTAAATATACGTCCTGGGCAGTTAAAGCATCGACTGCGCAAAGCGTATTTATACGCCCGGGGCAGTTAATAGAAATGTCAAAGCAAATTTTGATAGGAAGAAAGAATAACAGTAAAAACCATCAAAATTTTGTGGATAATCAAGATTTAAGCGTGAATCATATACATCAATATTAGAACCAATTTTATAACTAATAAATACATACAAATTACACTATTAAATTTGAAGAGTTATTGCAATTCTTTTCCAGTGGAAAGTGAGTACAAGTATGAATAGAAATTCACAATACAAAGCAGTTGAGAAAAATCAGTTTAGGAATCAACAAGAACAACTTATCATCGTACTTAACTCAACTGAAGACATTATAAAAAATGAAAAAATTTACTTAAAAGTAAATCGTATAAATATCGTATAAAATAAGAGTATTGCTCATCGGTGTCTGTTATCTTTGTTCTTGTAATATATTTTTTTTTTACATAAACCACAATTATATGTTTAAAAATATCTGTATTGCGAAGAATTTCTTTTAAAATATGCAAGCATAAATTCTTAATTCCGAAGCAAAGTCGATAACCAAATTAGTTTCAAGACATCGGGTTTAATTTCCTCCGCTGTGGAAAAGGTAGAAACAAAAGCTGAGGGGAAAAAAGACAAATTTCGTTTTGAAGTATTTCTGTTTCCCTTACAGTTTAATCCAGAAAAATTATTTTCTCCATGAGCCCGTGGAATTTTCCTCGTTATGTTTTAGTGCCTTTATATTTTTATGCAGTCGGGTCATATACAATATCAAGCGTGGAAGGTTTAACCCTTTGAGGTGCAACCCTTTTCCAATGTTGAAAAAAGGGCAGCCGTTGCCATCGCTCGACTTAACTACCAGTAAGATGGCGGACGATCGAAACGTTCATCGCGTGCCACAGATCTAGAGACCCTTTTTTGACGACAGCTGGCTGTCGTCAAAAAAGGGTCTCTCGATGGCAACGGCTGCCCTTTTTTCAGCATTGGGCAATCTATCCAGCTGTTCTCGCATTCTTCCATTTTTCAGCAGATGTCAGTGCTGATAAAAAGAATTGTGACAATTTTTTTACGGGGAATGACGAGCTAAAAAGTAAAGGATTCGCGTGGCGCTATGTCACCTGCAACTATTTTTATAGAAATGCAATCTATTATTCGTGACTGGCAACAGTTAAAACGTCAGAGTTTGGTGTTCCCAGGGCGGGAACACTGCGCGTTAAAGGGTTAAAATCTAGTGGACCCTATGGAGTGGAATTGTAAACAAGGAGTTGTTAAACCAGAACATGTACGTTAAACTTTTAACTTTCGGGGTAGTTTTTTTTTAAATTTAAATTTAGTTATCCATATAATGAAAATGTAAGGTATCGCTTATATACCTTTACGCAACAATGTTGAGTCTTATTGTACACGATTTTGATTTTCAGAAGTTATACTTTTGAATCAAATTATATAATGTAATAATCTACGATTAAAAGATTTTATAACAACAGACTTGTGCAAGTATGAAGTAACAGCACAAAAACTTAGAATAAAATGAATTAATAAATTTTCAGCTCTGAACATTCATTAGTTTAAAAAAAATGCAGGTAGTTGTCACCTTACCTTACTAGAGAAATTTTAAGGCTGTTCTCTGATAATCCGTTAATAAAACCAGCGACCACGAAATTCCGGTAAAGGCATATGTTCGCTGAGTAACTTTTTCCTTTTATATGTTTATCTTTCCTAGCAAAACTTTTCCTGTGCTCATAACAAATTACTTTATGCATAAAAGCATTCTTGTTTGGATGCAATATAGTTATTAGCTAAATTAAAACATTCTTGCTTCTAATTTTCAGAATTTATACATAGAATAAATTCAGCTAATTGTTATATCAATTTTTATTAAGATACGCTTCCTTTATTTCCGTTTCAGCCTAACTAATACTTTTAATTACGAAAGAAGTGAATGCAAAAATAAGAGAATATAATTCTTAATTAAATTAAAAAGATGAAAGATGAAATCGCAACGAATTTATACACTAAATGTCTACCTGAAGCATTCACAACAACAACAATAATAATTATAACAGAAGTTTCTTCTCGCGTTTCATAAGTCTTCTCTGGAAGTTATGCATTCTTAATTCTTCAGCGCAATCAATAGCTAAATTAGTTTCTAGACGTCACTCTTACTTTGCAAAGCTGTGGAAGAAAGAATGCAACAGGAAGTGAAAGCAAAAAACAAAAACAGAATAAATTTTTGAATTTCCTTCAAAATATTTCAGTTTTCTTTAAAAATAACTTCTGGAATAAATGCGCCTTTATCAGCCTGCTTTGTGAAACATTATTTTCTAATGGTTTTATTTTTTGCGCGCTACATTGTCTTCTAGTGATGGCAGTTCGTGAAAGTTTTAAATTGAATGAAATATGCGAAGAATTTCGTAAAGTAATTCTTCAAAATAAAAATTAATATGGAATTTATAAACAGTAACGACTGCTCGAAGAAAATTTGTGAAAATTTCAAGACATCGTCAGGACACGTGTGAATGAGCTTTAAAATGCTCAATGATGTTTTGAATTTCTTTTAACTAGACGTTTCTTTCTAATATTGATTACATATCTTCATTCATCTTTTCTTCAATGAAACTTTTATATTTGTAAAGATAAATTTTATTGGTAACACCAAACAGAAATATAAGTAATTATGTGTACTAAATCAGCAGGACGATAAACTCCAGATTTTCTTTTTTGTGTATAACTCGTTTAGTACCCATTCTGGGCCAGAATGAGACTTATTTTTAAGGGTAATATAACTATATTGTACTGTATAATAATCTATAATATTTTTCCTGCATATAAGTGCAAAAATTCAAACAAACTCGTCTTATGGTGTGGTCTATGCTTTCAGAACTAAAATTTGCTGATAAAAATCCCTCGAATTTGAGTAAACGTGTGCATTTCTATGTTTTTTCTTTATATTTCTGCTTATTTGTTTGCATTTTAAAACTGATTAGTCAAAAGCAGACTATTTCAAAATTTAAAATTATTAAATATCGCCAAAATCAGGTTAATTTTCAAATTTTGAAAATAGCTATGTATTTTTTTTAATGTCTTTACATGAGTTTAAAGTTATAATCCGATTACTCTAAAGGAATATGCTTGTATGAGAAGAAAAATAAAATAAAAAGCAAGTTTAAAATGTAATTTAGTAAATCACTTGCTTATATTTTTTCCAGTATAAAAAAATCATGAAATTATTTAACAAATATTTTCTTAAATATCTTATGCTTTATATATTTTCATAATATATATTGCCATGCTGCCTAAGAAGTAAAAGTGATTGCACACAATATTCAAATTTTACATATTGTTGAATATCAGACCACTTGAACTCAGACTATCATGACTTTTGGTACATTGGCGTTTAGTCATACCATATAGAGCAAATCAATTGCATTAGATATAAACTGTTATGTCAGAACTCAATAATTCGTAATCACTTCTATATAGTTACTGTGATCTAATCGCAATTAATAACCCAATTACAATTTCCAAGCACAACTGAAGCTGCTAGTAACTTGAGATTACACAATATAGTAATTGCTCCTAAGCACAATGCATCTACCACAATAGGTTGCTATCTCATATATATTACTATATAGTAACCCCAATTATAATTGCATTTATAGAGGATAGTTCTAAGTGATAATCCCGTAAAGTGTAGTAGTATGAGCATCGATGCCGCGCCATTGCTTTCACTTTAAGGTGGCTGTTTAAACAGCCACTACAGTTTCTTTTTTGTTATTATTAAAAACTAACAGCACATTTATTATTTTAAAAATATATCATGCTGTATTGCATCAGTAATACAAGGATACTTCAATAATACATGCAAAATTAATTACAAAATTAATTTTCGAAAGGCATAATCCTTGAAAAAGTGAGTTCATTTTTCACTAATTAGTCTCTGTTTCCCCAAGTACACAATTAAACAGAAATTTCGGTATAGCGTTTTAAATTATAATACGGGATTTTCTTGGAATAATAATCTACATTTACAAAACCAATACAGGAAAGTACCAACCCAATACAGGTTCACGTACACTTGAATTTTTTTTTGCCTGGATTTATGTTTTAACATTTTTTAATCAGTAATTTATGCAATTTCTCGTGTGTCTATGGATTTAGAGTGCTTTACAAAAGTCGTTTGCACTCAACAACATATGCATAAAGAATATAAAAACTAATTTTTTTTGTCAACTATTTTGTGTGCCAGTCATATGTACTGGCAAATTATTAGAAAAATAAAAATCATAAATTTTCTTAATCGTTATATTTGCACAAAAAATCGTTATATATACACAAAGGCATGTTTAAATGTACATTTTTGGAGTAACTAAATTAATAGATTGAATCAAATACACTTGCATGCAAAGCAACAAAGAAATTTTGCTTAGACACAAATATAGTAACTAAATTAAGTTCGATAGATTTATTCGAAGTATTAGAAACCTACCAAGTAGCTGATTAAAAGCATGTGCAACTGAATTATTTCCTTAAAAGAATTCAGCGGACATGGGAAAAATTCTCTTTATTTTATTTTATTTTTTCAAAATTCAATGCAGCTGTCAAAATCAGCAGGTCCTAAGTTCGAACTCTGTATAAAAAGAAAAATGACTTTGAGATCACTGAAGTTTAATCAAGTTCACCGTTTTCTATTTTCAAAGAAAAATAAAAAATAAACTTATTATTTCTTGTATTGAATTTTTTATTAAAAATTCATGAATGAACTATGCTCATGATTTTCTAGCTGAATATTGCTTTAATTCTGTCTTTTAGAGTAATAATTTCCATGAAGATCTGCCAAACATTTTTATTTATGAAAGCATTTATGAAATTTATGTTTATGAAAGTGCCACGCAAAATTTACACACAGTGAACTGTTTTAAGTATCATGATAATTATTGTTTCTACGTTAATTTTAGTTTCTTAACAAAAGCTGTTAATTTTTGCCATTAACTGTTGAAAACACTGTGATTGTTTAAATATTTATTTTTTAGCTGCTAAATTATACATCACTTCGATTTATATTTTTTTTTAAAAGACTAGTTATTTATAAATGTATACAAGAAATGCTGCTTTTAATTGTGTATCGTTGCGCTTGATTTCCTGTATAAGCAGCAGTTAGTTTTCTGCCTTTAATTTCGTGAATAATGACTTTATTCTTCTGAAAAATTTACATATATGAGTAACGCATGTTTCCCGAATTTTCTTGTGGAATAATAAAATAGAGGGAAAATATACAAATGAAGTCGGACAATTTCCAAGTACTTTCATATATTAGCGACTTCTTGCAGTTTCCTGAGCTGTATAACGGGTTAAACTCTAAACTTCCAGAATAATTTCCAATCTATCTCTCAGTACAAAATTAGCGTTTCTACTATCGATACAAAGTATTTTACTATTAATATTAATTAGAAAGAAGGACCGCGCTCGCTTTTTGTGAGTTGTTTGTTGAAAATCAAGATTGAAACTAAAATAACTATTAACCAATTCATTACTTGTATGTCAAGTCTGAATTTTTCTACAACCATTCCAAAAGTATTCACAACTGAACTGCATTTATCTTTAAACAACAAATCAGTAGTGTATTAAATTTAATAAATAATCCCATTTTCCAGCAATAATATTCTGTTAAGCAAAGCAATTTATGCCTATATTAACAAAACTGGTGGTAGATAAATAAATAAAATCTTTTAAATTGGCATCTAGTTTCAGCTTTTCTTTCTTCACACCTCCTATTTGTCTTTTCGCAATCACCTCTGCAACTCTTACCGAATGTTCTTTAGGAAAAACAAACATTACACCATGTTTATACTTCTATATTTGCCTTGTTTCACTTACTGAAAGTTAGGTCTTACCTGTGCAATTTGTACCTCTACTCATAACTTCGCAGATTTCTTGCTTATTTCCTAAACAATGCTAACTTTATTATATATCTTGGCAACGAAACTGTCAATCGAAAGCTGTAAAAATAACTACCTTTGTATTTCTAATTTACTCCTTAAAACACAGAGTTTTCTGCGTGCAAGAATGTTCTCTAATCAAGTTAATGTTTTCTAAGAACAGTTCGGTGTATGTAATTCCTTCCCACTTACCCACTTCTTTCAGTGTCTGGAAATAATGACAGATTCGGAAATCTATATGTGTTAACTGATATTATTTAATTACCTCTCGTTTTCTGCAAGTTTACCTAACTGTTTCCACGTGAGATTCGCAAACAAAAACTGGAAATGAAAAATCTGTCAATTCTTATTTATTAATCGATTTCTTACCTGTTACAGGCTCTCAGTTATTTATTTTATCTTCCAAGATTGCTTGTTAGTTGATCTCTGAAGCTAGTTTTTATAAATGAAATTGTTGTTGTTGTGCTTCCTTAATACGATAAAAAAAATACTTAAACTTTCTACAATTCTAAAGTAACAGATATTTATTATTTTTACTTACTAAATATTTCTAGTACACTCGGTAAACATTGGCTTTCAATATTTGGTTAAATTTTTTTACTGTTATTATTCTTGTCCCTCTATTGTTAGTGTAATATTACGGGCCAGTCTTTTACGGCAATGTTAATTTCATTGATCAGATGAAAAATACTAAATGTTCATACAAATTATTGGGTAAATTCTGGCAATAGATTGAGAATATTAATAATTATAAGTATTGGGTAAATATTGGTTGAGTTACCGTTCTTACGAATTTCAGTACGCAATTTTGGTAAACTTCTTTGTTTCTCTCCAATATTTAACCGTCATTCACTAATATTACGGTAGTATCAGTTTTATAGGTTTTACGAGGAAGATGTTTCCATTATACAGTGTTAGCAAGAAATGAGTTGTCCACTTCATAAGGCTCTAAAATGCGTTTTATTGGTCCAAATGAGAGATAAAATTTCAACAATAGATAATTGAAGTGATGATATAAACCATCAAATTAAGGAAATTTTACGTGCCATAATTTATGTTATTTTTTAAAGATACCGGATAAATCGTTAAAGCTTCATTTTTGAAGTCGCTCAAAATTTGTGTGTAAAGCAAATTACATCCATTCCGAATAAATATTCTAATTTTATTTACATGGTTAATACCACGTCGGTACTTCAAAAAGTAAATTAATTACAAACATTTTTAATACCGTGTATTTGTATTCTGCAACTTGAAAATTGGGGTTTTACAGACGTAGTTTTAAATGACTATTGTGGATCTGTTTTTTTTTCTAAGGCAAGGAGCTTGACCATTCACCGCTATTAAGGCCCGAAGTACTAGCCATTTTATTATGAGGGCACCCAGTAGGGGACCAACGTTAAACCCTATGAAGGGACAGACAAGTTAACACCCTAGTCGCAAATCGAAGCCAGACCTGGGGTGCGATAGAACGGTATGTTAATCACTGCACTACCTGGGCGACAATTATACTACGTCTGGCTACATTTTGTCTCTGTGGTTTTCCTTGTGAACAACATGCATGTGATTTTTATATCATTTAATTTTCTCTTCAGGGTGTTCGTATAAAATCTTCATTGCGCAACTTATTTACGATGGGAACTGAAAAAATATTTTGAAATTTCACTTCAAAAGTCACACTACGCTCTTATAAAAAGAAATATTTGAGTTCTGAAATTTTGATTAAATTTCTTTAAGCATACGATATTTTCCTAAGCGTGTTTGTGTTGCAGTTCTATGTGTAGAACAATTTTCGAAAGTTATATGAATCATTTAGATATATCGTTTCTCAGACTTTATAGTTTAGCTAGTGTAGAAACATTCTAAATATTTTTATTATCTAACTTGTATATTTCTTAAACTGTTCCAGACACGTATAAAATGAGTTCATTTTTCAAAAGAGGGCACTCGCAGGAAAAAGTAAAATATTTTGTTCAGAAAAATTCGACTAATTTTTTTTTACGAACAAAAGCTTTTAAAAAGAAAATAAATCAAATTATTCTTCTTAAGGAAACAATCGGGAAAATGAGCTTTGGTACTAAAATTTGTTTCAAACAAAATAGTTTTTTGAAGCTACAGTAGTAAAATACAGTTCTAACCAAATATTCTCCGCATTTCAGTTTCTTACTAAACACTCTATAAGGTAGTAAAATCAATATTAAATATTTCCTGAATTTTTTAATTTTCCAAAAATCAAATTAAAAACTAAATTAGACACTATTCTTCGAGGTTAAATATTCGTCTAGTCAGTATGCTATATTACAAAGGTTTTAAATTTCTGCGTTGTGTACACACACACAGCCATTGCACCTGAGTTTGTGATCAGGCCTGCAATATTACTTCTATTATCCATGGCTTTGCCGGCCGGTTTCTATCGGTTACGTAAGTAAAATTACAGTAACAATAAAAATGGACGCCACCCATAAATTGATCATCTTTGACTGTTATCTTTACGGAACTAAAAAATAATGGACAAAACTAGAACTTGTGAAATAAACAATTTCTAATATTGTAAATACGAAAAAGTCTTTATTATACTATAAGAAAATAAAAAAAAATGCAAAATAGCATTTAAAAATCTAATTTAATCAATAAATGTAATTAATAAAAGTTTTATGATAAGTACGAAATAAAATTTAACATTGGATTATATATTGCATCTATTCTTTTAATACTTCTGAAAAGCTGAGCTTCCAACAGGAGATTTTATTTATTAGTTTTAGGTTTCTTCGTTTACTTTTAAAACTAATCCTAGATATTGCTTCCCATTTTATTTCTAAATCTTCCAGACATTCTGAAGGATTAAGAAATGTAATCGGAACTTAGAAAAACTATGTTTATGATCCCATTTAATCGGATATAAAAAGATTTTTCCAAATTTTTCTTCAGTTACGTCATATTGTAAATAACATGAATTAAAAAAACTTTTGTTGTGACGAGCTGCTTTTTTTTACTGCTTTATAATTTTTCTTTTCGCTGTACAGTAATATTTAAAAAAAGAAATCCAAATGCAAGCAATATTTTGTGTTTTAATTTTTACTGAAGAAAATATTCACACATTTTATTGATGGTTTAATGTTTACTATCTTCATATATTTTCTTTTTCATCTATCATCAGCATATTTAATTTTCAAACTTTTAATACAAACAACTCTTTTTATTTGTTCATTTTCGTTTACAACAGATATGAAGTATTTTCTACATATTCCTCTACGGGGAAAATTGGGGGAATTAGCGATGGGTAACTGCATTAATACTTAGGTGTACCATTAGAAATCTCTGTTACACTGCAGAGAATGTTAGATAGAAAATGCTCAAGCATGTGTTTTAAATATATTATCCCATGTTTCTAGAGCTACTTGGAAGAGTAAAACCAGAATGTATTTTGTATTATTTATATGTTTTATAATACTGGTTATACGAAGTCAAGCCGACTTACTTGAATATACTCTTCACTTTTTAATAATCATTGTTCAGCGATGATATATTGCCGTATAGATCAAGTACCTGGAAGTTCTTTTATTTCTATGTGCGATTGGTTGATTAGTTTTGTAATAGATGAGTAATCAGATAAACTCGCTATTATAACCGTAGTTTAGTTTTCATTGTATAAACTGTGGAATATAACTGAAATAACTAGTCAATTTCTAAATATGAGCCACATAAGCACACCATCTAGAATTATTTCGATTTTCAGTTCTGAATTAAAATTTCAAAATAAAAAAATCAGCTATTTTAAATCTATCAATCAAATTAATAGGATTAAATTTGTCAAGAATTGGAATTTAAAAAAAAAAAATAATAAATTCAAAACTTCGTTATTAGTTTTGTGGGTAAAATAGGATTTACATCATCAATTAAGTGTTTATATATGTTTAAAATTTTTGTTAAATAATGTAGAATTTTGTGAAATTGTTAAATCGAATTGTTAGAAATTTGAAAATATTTTTGTTTTCCCCATAAGTATACGAGGCGTGTTATCTGAGAAAAATGAACTCATTTGATTTCGTCTTTTTTCCCTTTGGTAATATCATGTTATATTCATCACTAAAATTCAGAATGAAGCAGCCTTAAATTACCTTACCATAAAGCTAATACATAGCGTATTAGTATTTTTAGACGGATTAAAAAGTTTACTGTGAAAAGTAAACTTTAACAAACATGCTGCAAAATGGTACGCACACTTTATGTATAACGTGATAAATTTCCTAAATTGTATGCAATTTTTATGATTAAAAAAATCAATTTTATTCCTGGAATTTTCTGGCATATTTACTATTTTCGCTGAAATAAATCTACACGCGAGATATTTTGTCTAAAATACTGCATTCATTCATTCATTTTATTCTATTCAAACCCAGGTGTACTGACAGCCATTGTGACCAAATTGAAATTACTAGTAAATAACAGCAAATTTACCGGAATAAATAATTTTTAACCACTGTGACAGCACGTTTCCGTAGTCTTGTAATGCAGTGCCATTAAATAAATTGGTTGTTTTACGTAAACCACTGCATTTCCAATCTTCAGTAATTTAAACTTATTTTAAAATGGAGAATAACTTTGAAATAACGAATGATTATCTGTAGGCTACCCGTTATCATTCATTCCCTGTTATTTGTTTCGATATTGAAGGAAATTATAATTTCGAAAGCATAAATAAGGATTCAGCCTTATGATTTTCAGAATCCAATTAAATATCGGCAATTTTTCTCATAAGTGTCTACAAGTTGACGCTAATGGCTGTTGACGTGGAATAAAAGCATTGTCTTTCTCTAAAATGAGCAAAAGTTAACGCCAGTAGAGTAAAACTATGTAAGGCTTCTTTATAGAACTAATATCCTACAATGTTGAATTGAAGTTTTGTTGTTTTGCACAATAGAGGACACTACTGAGGCATTTGACATTTTAAACTCACATACGTATCTTTTGTAACAAATGACAATAAAAGTATTTCAAAATCGAAAATATCTGGTCTTTTTCATCATTGTCCAGCACATCTATTGTACTGGTTATTCCCTGAGGAGTGGTGTATACCTTTTATACTCTATCTTATTAATAAAGTATTGTACCTTACCTTCGCTTCATTTATAGAAGCTTTGTGTGTTCGTGATTTCTGAACTGTCCTTAAACCAAATAAAATGCGTATCGTATATAAGACAATTTTATAGTCGTAGTGTAGATTTGCCTTAAACACAATACACACACATAAAAAAACATTTACTCATCAATATACTGTTCTATAAAAGTTAATTTTGCCTTTTAAATTCTGAAAGCTGTTTGAACTAATAAAAGTCCACTGTAAAAATACTTTTGCACAATAATTAAAGACATGAATGTCCATTCTGTCGCTGATTGTTGATTCTGTCGATATTGTTTATTCTGTGGATATTGTTGATTGTTGACTGTGTCTATCATCGCTGTGTATGATAGGTTATGTTTTTCTTTATATACAGGGTGCCCCATAATGATTGAGGTAAATTTTAAGGGGAGATAAGGCACATAATAGGGATTCAGAATCACATAGCAATCCCGGGTCGGAAACGTCGTCTTCACCTAGCTGTTAATAATCACTTTGGAACGTTTAGTGCTGAATAATAGTGAACTTTCTGGCCATTGTCCGTCAAAAACTAATGTAGCTTTTGCGGAAAAATTCTACTTAATTTCATTAGTAAAATTTTCGGAGACAAACTCGCTGGGTATGAAACTTGGTTCAGAAATTAGATGAACACTTCAGCAACTTTCTCAAAGTGATTGTAAACAGGAAGTTAAAGCAACGTTTCTGACCGCCACACTGCTTAGGTGATTTTGATTCCTACCTCCTGTTAAAGTTTGTCCCAATCATTATGAGGCACCCGGTGTCTTTATTATCATACCCAAGCCTGGAACAAAAGTTAAAGCTAGAGATAAATCTAAAGCAGGATAACATTTGGTTATTGGCTGTTTTATGAATCAATGAGGCACGTTTCACAACAGCCATCTCGTTTTATTTGAAGCAGTGATTTAGCAAGATTTTGCGCTACTTTCTTCTTTGATGCTATTCAAAAACTATGTATTTGGGAATAATTATCTGCGAACAGTACTTGTCTTTAACTATTAGATCCTTTATTTATCATATCTGAACTTTAAAAAATCGGATATAAATGTGCACAACCCTTGGATTTCCTGCCGAATACAATGCCAAGCCTTTTGATAAAAGTAGTCATTTTCTACTACACTAACTTATAGTACAAAATTTCAGCCGCGAGCTAAACACTTCGGTGAAGAAAAATAAAAATAAATATCAGAAGTCTTGAAATATAAAGTATTAATACATTTCAGCTATAAATTCTAAATATGCACTCTTGACTAGTAACTGAAGTCGTTAGCTGAAGCGATTAAGGTTTCGGAACTAGTAAAAGTTAGAGTAAATATCGAAGGAGCTGCGTCTACGCATATTGAACACTAATATGAAGTAAGTAAACGAAGCATTTAAAGTGGTACGTCATTATAAACTGTCCGCTGTTAAAGTTAAATGCAGAACTAAACGTCGTAAGTAAAACGAAGTTTAACTAATCAATGAATTGTTAAAATCGACATTTGAAGTTAAGTTTTTGAGTGTGTAGAAGGAATCTGCAGCTAGATGAAACTTATTAAATTAATTTAAATATTAATGTAGCATAGTAACAGTGATTATTTGTATGTGCCTGTTTCTTTTACATCTAAAATTTGGAAAGTTTACTAAAGCAAATCGCTTCTAGCAGCGTAATTAAAATCTCTTAAGGTAAGGGGGAAATCTGACGCAAGTAGATTTATTCTATTTTTATATAATTTGAGTATTCTGCATTGGGAATATGTAAGCGCACCCATTTCAGAAACCTTCTATAGTTTATTTGCTACGTGGAAGAGTAAAGCTTGCGCATGTTACTCGAAATAAAAATACTTCAATTAGGGTTTCTATAGATTCTCGTTAAACAACCTAAAAGCCTATTAAAAGGGTTGCACTTCTGTTTGCTTCATTTCAAGACGACTTTTTATTTTTCTAATATTTCTGAAGCGCTCGGCCACTTTTCAAGTATTATTACTAATACCCTTCCATTTTGAAATGTGATATTAATTCCTGTACTTACTTTACTCAGCATACTTCAATTTAAAATAAAAGCTAAGCGGTTTTCATGAGTTGCAAAATGTAGAACCTATTTTTGGTCGCCCATTATTTCGCATCGTCTGGCATTGCAATGTCTCATTATTTCGCATTAAGATCCCAAGGAATTGGTAATTAATTAATATCAGAGAAAGTAAGATCAAACATACTAGTTTCATGTTTTATATGTAATGGATTATTTATTCCTTGAAATGCGAGCGAGAAAAAGTAAGTGGTACATGTACATCCCATCAAGGAATTCTCACTAACGCAAAAAATATTTTGCATCGAACAGATGTATGTAGAGAGATAATGGATATATTTGTAGCATATTTATAGAAAAATATATATTTTTAGTTTTATAAGATTTGCAAGAGATACATTTTAAACAATTTTCTTGCTAAATAATTATGCTTAAAAAGCCTTCAAATACATTGCTGATAGTCTGTTCTTTTAAGAGATACAATTTCACCTTCTTGAGGAGAAAAGTCTAAACTTTAAAGGAAAGGTAAAATTTTCCTCTTCGCAAAAAAAGAAAAGCCTGTAACGAAACTTTAATAACTACTTATTTTATGGGTGCTTTAACCAAACTTATTTTAGTATTGTTTTCATTTACAGCAGCGATTTTTTTTCCTCCGTGTTTTGCAAAATATTGAATGAAGTTTGAGATTTTACGAAAAATGTGTAAATTTCGATTGCGCCAGCTGAGACTTGCAATTTTTGGCGATATTTTAGGCTTTTCGGCAAAAAAGGCACTTTAAATTATTGTAATAACCAGCCGAACGATGATCTAATGCAGATATTTACATGTAACAAACTAAATTTTGACAAGTTAAGAATAAACTATTTTCCCTTAAATTAAAGCTAAATAACCAGATCGTTCGGAAAATTTGTAACCTTGTCCTCATAGACTACAATAACATCTTTATATGAAGAGGTGATACTTGATACCAGGGCTCTCGCGTTTTACGCGTAAATCGATATTTTTTTTTAATGGACTCTCATTTTTTGAAACGGCGAGTCAATTTTAACTCGCAAAATTTCGGTTCATTTGTATTCATAAAAAATTCATGAAAATTGTCATTTCACATTGTAACATTCCTTGTCGACCGGAGCGTGCACCATTTAACCCTTTAACGCGCAGTGTTCCCGCACTGGGAACACCAAACTCTGACGTTTTGACTGTCGCCAGTCACAAAGAATAGATTCGATTTCTATAAAAATAGTTGCGGGTGACATAGCTCCACGAGAATCCTTTGCTTTTTAGCACGTCCTTTCCCGTAAAAAAATGGTCACAATTATTTTTAACAGCACTGACATCTGCTGAAAAATGGAAGAATTCGAGAACAGCTGGATAGATTGCCCAATGCTGAGAAAAAGGCAGCCGTTGCCATCGCTCGACTTAACTACCAGCAAGATGGCGGACGATCGAAACGTTCATCACATGCCACAGATCGTCCGCCATCTTGCTGGTAGTTAAGTCGAGCGATGGCAACGGCTGCCCTTTTTCAGCATTGGGAATGGGTTGCGCCTCAAAGGGTTAATAAAAAAATCATGAAAATTGTCATTTCACATTGTAACATTCCTTGTCGAGCGGAACGCGCACCATATAACAAAATGCTCGCAAGTTGTATGCAGTGAAAGGTATAAAAAGTGCTGTGCCCGCAATATTTTACACATTTTGACTTTCCCAGGTTGACAAATCTGCAAAGCATCTGTATATTCGATGCTGCTTGAAGTACCGATCTTCAGGATTTGTATCTCTCTATTCTAAAAAAAAGTAAAGGCCGCTGGCGCTGTCAGAGCTTGTGGACCTATCTCCTCCTAAACCGTAGGGATTTGAGTTTCGACTAAGGTGCCCACAGATTCGAAAAATTCCGAGGAACCTGCTAAGCTGATTTAAATTTAGAAAATCGAATTATTTTAGAAGATATTAATAAAAAACTGAAAAAAATAAACCGAATGGTTGCCAGATTTGGCATAAAATCATTCATTCCTTTGCAACAAAGCGTTTCCAAGTATCTAGAATCGCGTGAAATTTACAAACATGAGTTAGAATTACGCCCATTTTACGCCAAAATAAAAACTATATGAAATAAGTAACTCAAAATGTGTTACACAAAGTTGACAATTTTCAAATAGTAAGTTCGCTTACACAACAGGAGTTTAGAATGAGCGATTATTCGTTTTTCCAAAACAGAATAACTAATATCTTGAAAATGAAAAATAATTAAAATGCAGATTATTTTAAAGCCGGTTCTCGTCCAGCTGGATTATTTGCTACCAGTAGAAATATTTGGCGGCGTTAACTATGCCATTATAGCAGTATTTGCTAGCGCGACGAGATGGTATAATTCGTGTTGTTAAGTACGCCAATCTGCAAACGATTATGTAAATGAAAATATGGATAACGGTTTTCCGGTAACCTTAAATGAACAGTAAATATAGGTTGTGAGCATGTGTAAATCGCCAAATAATGAAAAGTCGCCATGGGTGGCAGGCTATTCTATCTGTTCCGTAGATTTTATTAACTTTACATTTACGCAAGTCGCCAAATAATGAAAAATCGCCATGGGTGGCAAATTCGCAAGGTGTCCAATAGATTTTACATTATTAAAAATACAGCTGAAACATATGTTCTGATTTTATTAAGCTTTAGCTCCTAATTAATATAACTTTTGAATGGCAACATGAAATATCATTGTGTTTCTGAGGAGTGCAAATAATTTTTCCAGCGATTATAAGCGGAGTCCGCACTCCAGGTGGAGTATAGCTCAGGACCCGTACAACACGGATTCCCATAACAAAATATCTTCCGTGTTATGAGGGGTAGGGGGTCTACTGTAGTGTGAAGTTTAAATTTTTATGTACCAATGAAGATGCAAGAACCAAACAATGTGTAGCTTAGCTCAGTAACATTCTATCTGATCCAATCTTCGGGTTTTGTCTGTTGAAATTACGTCTTTTTTACGAAAAAGCCTGATTAGGGGCCGAATGCCTCATACGAAAAGCGAGCGTAGCGAGTCTGGGGGCCTTGGCCCCTAGTGTTTCTAAACACAAGCATGTGTGAATCTCCTCTTACCAGCTGTAACTTTCATATTTGGAAGTAAAATCGTTAACTACATGAGGAAAAAATGAATAAAATAACTTTTTTAATACTATATTTTTTAAAAAATCCTCTTTTTAAACAACTTTTTAAATTGACTCGCATTTTCCAAAAATTGTCTCTAACTTTCATTGATAGTGAGTCAGCCTGACTCGCAGATTTGCAAGTACTACTGCTTGCAATAACACCAACTCTCCCTTTCTCCCAACTTATGAACTTCATGAACTTGCTTCAGATATTATAAGCTATTCGGAGCTCATGAACCTTTTCTTTCTTCCAAATAACTTTCATAAGATTTTGAACTCTTTTCTACTATTTTTTCAAAGAAAAGTAGAACCCTGCTTCTTTTCATGCGGTAAGCGGGCACTCACCTAGCCTCAGCTTCGTGCAATCGATTTTTTTTCGCTCCAGACTACTAAAATAACAATTAAAGTAAAATCTGAAAACGTTTGAAGTTGCGCTTGTTTTCACCCCAGAATCTTTATAAAAAAACAGGAAAATCTACTTTTTGAATGAAAGTTTCTTTCCTGTGTTTTCCGTGGGTGTGTGGTTTTTTTTCCCCTTGGCTTCTGGAGCTTCTAGAGAAAGGGCTACTGTTGGAACTCGCTTCAGTCTGCTTGCTGGGTTGCGAGTGAGAAGACTTGAAAGCGATATTTGGTTCGTTAAAATTATCTGCCTCGTAGCGCGTCTGGTCTGAATAGACGTTCGAAATACGCTTTTAGTGGTTCCTTCCACACACCTTGCTGCTTCTTGAAACGTATGTATAGTTTTTATTACTGCTATGTGTGTTCTTTAAAGATTTTCTTTATGCTTTTAGCGCTATCTATTCTGGGTGGTTTTGAAAGCTCTTATTCAGTTTCATTGTTTTGTCGGTCTGTGACGCTATTTTTCAAATCTTGTGATCGATGTTTTTTATTGACTTCTAGTGGAGCTGAAGCTTCGAATTTTAACACTGTGATAAATTCACTGTTATAATACTGTATTCTACAAAAAAAAATGGATTCCATAACTATTTTTATTAATTAAAAGCTTTTTTGCTATGTCAGTCTGTGGCGTCATTTTTCAAGCCTTGTGATTGATAGTTTTATCCATTTCCTCAGTAGAGCTATAGATTTGAGATTTAGCATCGTGATAAATTTTCAGCAATCATACAGTATTCTGTAAAAGGAAACGGCATCCATATTTACTTATTTTCCATTCTGCTTCTCTCTGTCTCTCTGTTGTCAGTCTAGTCTCTTTCTTTTGTCAGTCTTGTAGTGACTTTTTCACGGTTCGTGATTGATTTTTAAATTAATTCTCGTGATTGTTTTTTTGCCAATCAAGCCATAGCTTTCAAATTTAACATAGTGGTGCGTTTCTGTTGACAATGCAATATTACGAAAAAAACCTGTGCAAATTTTGGAACTACAGAAATTTTGGTTTGAACCTTTTTATTAACAGCTTACTATAGTCTTGATTTTCTTTTTTGCGAAATTTTAATTTTAAGAAAACCATTGTTTAAACCATTGTTTTCATTCTTGCTCTGTCAAAAAAACATTTGGCGATATTTTTAAGCAACTTTATTAGGTGAAACCTCTTTCCATTATTTGTTTCCATTGCCAAGTTTAATTTCTATGAATTTTTCATGCAAATACTTATTGAGAATTCTCATTTTTTACCTAAATCTGTATTTGATAAAAGTAGAAGGTTGATAAATACAATTAGGAAAGGCATATTTGTATTTGAGACAACTCATAGGGAGCAAAGTTTCTAAACAAAAAATTCTTTTAGGGCACATTCATTTCCAAGTTGTCTTTCAGATACTTTAGCTCATGAAATTCAAATACTTTGAGAATCTTGCAAAAATACCAAATATTATTTGTTTGAGATAGTGTCATTTGGAGTCTTTAAGTTGTTAAATTACTGTATTTTTACGATTTATGCACTAGCCTGCAGAAGTCTGGTTAATGTATCAGTTATAAATGAAAAACGAGATGTGCATGAAGAATGAACGGATTTATTGATAATGTACTTGAAAATAATATTTTAATACATTATAAAGAAGAAGAATACTTTAACACCAGGTATGTATGTAGGAACTGTAATAGCTAGACTATTGTGTTTTCATTTCTTTTATAACAACGAACTTCGTTGCATTCCCGTATGGCAAACGTCCCTAATAACAATTTTGCTCGGGCTACCACCGGCCACGTAGCCAGCCGATGATTGTCCGAGCAAAATTGCTAGTAGGGGTGAAGTGAAGACTCCGGTGATTAGTTTGAATGCAGTAACAGAATGATTTTAAAATGTGTGCATGGAGGCTAAAATGTTTGTAGTATGTGGGTCAAATCAGGGGTCCAGTCCCAGAAAGCTACTATACTTTAGCGATGGATCACTTCTATGTTATACCAGTACGCGAATCATTACGGTGATATATATTTTTCCTAGGAGCTGGGGGGGGGGGCTTGGCACCACCCTGGACGCCCATGAATGTCTATATTGAGTTATTAAACTTGTTTTGTGCACTTTTGTGTGAGAATGTTTCGTTAATATTAATAATTTTATAATTTAGAAAAAATGGCTAATCCTCCTTCACAATACAAAAACTCAGACAAAATGCCTTCGTATGTTATAGACTATTCACATATCAATTGAGTATTGAATGAATAGTGTTTCGTGTTTACAGGCTTACGCAACTTAAAGAAAGTTTCCGTTAAATTTCTTTTTTTACTGTTAATATTTAGTTAAAATACAAATTTAATTAATACACGTAAGTTTTTTTGCATATTTAGTTACTGAATTTAAACCGTAATTTTATATGTATGGTACTAATTTAATGTTGATACATTTTCTGTCAACCTATTTCCTGCATGAGCCGAAATATGAAAACAAACAGACAAGCAGTTTATTCCACTAAGCTATGTGCAAAGGTTCAAAGCTAAACTCATGATCAAATAGCGTAAGACTAAAAATTCCGAAATCGAGTGTAACACACACGTGGGCTCGATCAAGAACAACAGGAATAGACTTATAAAAAGAACACACTGGAAGGCGAAATGCACAAGCATGGAAGATAAGTATATTATTGACATACATCAAAAACAAATAAAATGCTTTTATGTTTATTCACTTAGAGGACTCTTCTTTTTTTTTTTCTTTTTTTTTTTTGTTATGTTAATACCGACTGTAAAAAAAAACGAAGCTAATATGCCAACATTTTCAATAATTCAACAATATTCAAATCCTTTCTCAAAATAGGTATTGGAATTAATTTTAACTATCTAGAAAAGTATTGGAGAAACATCAAATGGGATTTAGGAAGAGCACATCATTTTATGCACTTAACATATGATTTATGGAACCGAGCTTGATAAGCTGATAAGTTAAATTTAAAGATAATACAGTACTGGTATTAATCTTTTTTAACACATTATTAAGTAAGCAGAATTTGAACTATATCAGAAGCGGTTTTTTTAGCTCAATGCTTACTAATAAAAATGAGCCTGTCAAATCTAAAATTGATATTAACTTTCTACTAATTGTTTTACAGAAATATATTAGTTTCAAAAGAAAAACATCACACACACAATTTTATAATACAGATTATAAGTAAAAATAAATGCAAAAATGAGGTACTTATGAATAAAGTGTCGTGCTTTTGAAAAACAAAAATTACAAAATCATTACGCCAATGTAAGCTCGGAATACATTATTCCTTTAGGGATTTAGGCAAATTGATGACTAGGAAGATAAATTAATAAATTATGTTGAATGCATCCACTTTATTCAGCTCCTAACTCGAATGTTTAACACTGGTAGGCAATTTAGCTAAAGGGAATGATATGCTTTGGTTTATATACTTAACATTTCAGCCCTTTGAAATATTTAAAAATTAATAAAAATTTGCATTTAGACTTTCTGCACAATGAATTTAAATATAAATCCAAATAGGGTCACTGTTAGCCATTAATATATCACAGTTAATGTTTGTGATATACTGTATTTTGGTCCTAATTGAGAGTTCCTGTATGAATTTCAGTCCTTCAAGTAAACAGTGAAATTTGCTAATTGTCAAAACTTACCAACTGTTATTTTGAACATACAGTAGCTGTAGAGTGGTTTTTCAAAAAATCAGCTACTCAGAATTAGTGCGAATTTTCATTTTAAGCTTCTTTTTTAATGTTAGTTATTACCTATTTTATATATTTGTGTTCTACGCAAACATATCCATAAGGAAAATATAAACAAAGTTTAACACGTTAATAACCATATAAAATTTCTGAAAAAAATTCAAAAAACTTTTCAATTTTGTAGTAATTTTTATGCTTTAGAGCTGCATAAACAAACTTTGTTAGCTTGGAGAGTTGATACTTCATATGTTGTATTAGAAACATAAGAAATTGGAAAAACAGCTGGCTTTTTATTTATTTTTGAGCATCCAAATGAGAATGGAACATTTTTTTAAGGTATAGTTGAGAAAGAATGCACATACCGTTTGTTTCAGTACATGATTCTGTGATAGGTAGTTTTTGTAAACCTTCGGCTCATGTTCGTTGGTTTCCTGTTGATAAATTTTCATGAAATAATTTCAGTAAATTACTGTTTGTACGAGCTGTTGAACTTCACTGGTGGATACATACATATTCGCTGTTGTTTCACTAGAAATTATTGCTAAATGGACACTCTTCCGCTGTTTCTCCTAAATGGAAGTATGAATTTGATGCATATGTATTAAACTTCATTTAAAAAATTATATTTCAAATTGATTTAATTTTCTCATGTTTTTCATCCATTTCAGATTGTAGTTCTGACTGATAAAATCTGACACTAATGTTTTTCTTTAGTTCTCACTTCAGAATTTAATGAGATATTTTTTAATAAAGTAAAGTTGCATTTCAATTTCACGCGAGTATGATCTTTCAACATATATAGCTTTTGAAATATAAATTTGGGGACAATTTCAAGCACATTTATTTTCCCTTCATCCATACCGAACCAACGTACATAGCAACTCATTAGTGTTAATGTATATTTTGTTCAAAAAGTGAATAGTTTAGACATGTATATCAGTTTAGTAAAAAAATACATTACCTAAAAAAGGTTGAGCTAAAATTCTAGCCTGCTGTATGAAGAATACATTTTAATTTCAGCATAATAGAAAATAATTTCGTAACACGTCAGTTTCATAGATTTTTATATTCGCAGAACAAGCACTGGACAATTTATACAAATAAATATGTTAAAGAACAGCATTTTTAATTTTTTTAATTACAGCTGTTGAATTTAATTTTTTAAAACTATTTTAACTTTATAGGTTTCTTTGGGTTATTTTCTTTGTTAATTACTTTTACGTCGAAAATAATAAATTTAAGAAAATAATTGTGTGAACACTACATTTTTACAAGCAGGCAATATTTTTGCTTTCAAAAAAATTTTATAAACTCTTTTAAGATTATTAAATTTTATTAAAAACTGCAGAAATATTACGGAACCCTTTAACTGATTTTACTGTTCTTGGAAATAACGAGTTCTTCAGATTATATTACAAGTTACGTTAATAAATTTTGTATTTTTGTATTTATATTACCTGTAATGAATGGTAATTACTGCTGAACAAGTTCAAAGCCTGTAACGTCCAATAAATTCATCTGAAGCATCTGAAAAAATATATAAATCCGCAATATTATAAAAGTATTTTAATTCTTTTATCAGAAAGACTTTTATACTTTCAAAATTCCATTACACAGTACTATTAGCGAAGTAATTTGATTTAATTTTCGAGAATTAATTGATGTTGAGCAAGTGTGGTGAATAATATTTTTTTCTGTTTTCAGTATTTCATTCGACTGATTTTGTTTGAATTTTCCATCTCTTATTTTCTTTATAATTTTGTATTTCACTTTCAGTATCCGATGCTTTCAATTAAATTTCTTTAGATATGAGCATTCAGTTTGCTTGAATCATAAATTCCGGCGGCTTAGTTTATATCCAACATAAATAAATGGCACAAATAAAGTGTATCGTAAATTGCGTGTGTATTGATATATAATCTTTTACAATGATATTTTTATGCAATTTTAGCAATCATTTTTTATGTACACGTTGAAAACTTGGAAAATGCCTATTCTGTTCTATTTAAAACCTTAGAAAATTTATTAAATATTTTTTTTTTTGTGAAAAACAATATATAATTTATAAAAGCTTTAGTGATAACATTTTTTTTCACCTCGCATGCAACTAAATAGTCAAGCGTCTCAAGTCTTTATAAATTATTACTTAAAGTTTTAAAACAGTAAATTTAATAAATTTTTAACGACTTTCGCTTCTGGTCAGGAATCGGGATAAATTTATATTTTGCAATAAGAGTGTTTGAGCTTGAAATTTCTTTTAAATTATTTTATAGATTTTAGTAAGTTTGTAGATTTAAAAAATTCCAGTGACGCTCGTTTTAACGAATCCTTATGGACCACTCAGATAGTTCGTAAAATGGAAAAGTTCGTAAAATTGAGTCGTGAAATAGTCTATGGGAGTTTATTCGAGCTACTCGTTAATTCGTGAAATTGCAAGTGTTTGGAAAAGAAGAGATTCGTAAAGACAAAGACGAGCGCCTACTGTACTAACATTTTTTACTGTTAAAAGTCTGTAAAAGAAGTATACTACTATCATCGTTTTACAAATTTAAAAAGTTCATAATGGAATGTTTCAAATTTTGGAACTCCGGCAAGAGTGAATTCAAACGAGCATCGAAATCAACTTTAAATTTATATTCAAGTATGTTGTAGATTTTTTATCAAAAATTGGCACTTTATTGGTATTTAATTGGTACTCTTAAATCTCATGAATACAAAACAATAGAATACCCATGATATTAACCTCATCCCCTATAAAAGGACTTATAGTTAAGTCTATAATGAGTTACTATGCAATGAAATTCTTTCCCAAATATATTTGCGTTTATAATATTTTTTAAATTGGGATCATTAAATTAGTATTTTATAACCATTAGTTTTTTTATTCCGATTAAAAAGGATTTTTTCAAATGACTAAAACTTGAAGCTTATGTTATTCATGTAAAAGAATCCCTAAAACAGCTGTAAATTTTGTTACATAAATCATAAGTGATGCAAAAAAAGATAAATAAAGTAATATTTCCTTTAATTATGCTTTGAAGGACCTTTCGACTAAAAAAGTACAACACCGTACGCGATAATTATTCCAAATATTTCTTACCACCCCCCACCTTTTTAAGTGGTGAAATTTGGTGATGTACATGTCAAAGACACTTGACGTTAGCAATTTTCGTCATCGTCAATGGCTACAGTTTTGACTTTTTGTAAATATCAACAAAAAGTAAACTATATAAAAAGGGCGGTATCATTGTTTTACTTAACAGAAAATTATAATGCTGGATCGCCATTTGGTAAATGATGGAGACGGCAATGCTTTGTTGAAGGATCAAATCGGAGAAAAATAAATGCTAGTTTTCTTTTTATTCTGCGTGTATTAGAAAGAGGACGACTTCAAAGAATATGTTAACAGGTTTGATAGTGATTTTGCTGATTTTTGAGTAATTTGTTTCGAACATTGCAACTTGTTAACTCGTTTGTGTGAAAACAATACCTTGCTGATTATCTTCGCAAGTTCATCCCACAGAAGACATACCCTATTTTTATGTGCTGTAGGATGGAACTTGTTCATAACGCGAGTAAATGTATTATTAGGTGATATAAATAATTTGATCTAAACTCTTAATAGGTTGCATTATTTCTTAAGTGTAATTAGATAACATAAATTATTTGTTTCTGTAATTTTATAAAGACTTCGTTACTTATTATTGAAACATTTATTTCTAAACACTTTGGAATGGATGCGAGGATGTATTTTGCGAGACGAGACATAGATTTACAGCTTTGTCTCGTCTCGAAAGAAACATTTTTAACATTATAATATGGGAATTTTGCGAGACGAGACAAATCTTTTCTGCTGTTTTGCGAGAGGCCTAATTTTCGTCTTGCGTCTATCACTATAAAGAACGTAGAATCCCAATCGAACACCGGGAATGTCTTCATTTAATTTTTATGAGGTGAATATTTTAAAAGTTTAAAGTAAAATGAATGTATGAATATTTTGTAGCCTTTCTTCTGTGAATATAGTCATTCATACAAAATAAAATTTAAAACTCCAGTCAGTCCTGATGAATAATTAATTGTAAAACAACAAAATTCTTTTGCTATTATAAATTGATCATTTGAACACGCTTTAATTCTCACATTCGGAAACCCTATTTGAATTTTCCCATTTTTTTTTTTCTTCAGCGTAATCAATGAACTTTCTTGGCATTTTTAAATTTATAGCATAAATGATGCAACTTGGAAGCACTAATTTTATTCTTGCAATAAAATGAATCTCGTAAAGGATTTTTTTTTTTTCTGTTCGCCATCGTCTCTTTTCGAAAAGTAATTTGCTCGCACCAATTTATTGCCCTTTCATTTTAAAGCAATTATAAATCTAGTAGAGTAGTGAAAAATTAAGTTGTCCCTAGAGGGAATTTCCTGGGGAGCTTTCTTTTCAATTCCGAACGCCATTAATCACGCAAACCTAACTAAATAAACAATGCGCATGGAATTACGAACCACATGATGAAACCAAAACTTTTAATTCTGTTGTTCTAAGAAGACTTTCTTCAATTGTCTTGCTCTCTTTTTCCAGCGAGGTTTAATTATACCGAGATATCTAAATTGAAAAATAAAGAAAATTTCCTGTGTTTTTAACAGTCTTTAGTAGCCTCGTTTATTCAGGTGGTACCGTTTCACTGGAAAGGGGGTTAAACACGATAAGACTTGAAGTTTTGTTAGGGATAAAAAGCCCCCCCTCTACCTCCTCCCCAGAATTTTGCAGCCTTGTTAGATCAGCCATTTGTCAGGGCTTTTATGTTTATATATCCGTTATTAATCACGGAACGGGGCTAAGTAAACAATGCGAATGGAATTATTAAGTGCGTGCTGAAACTGGAAACCCTTTTTTTATTATTAATAGATGTCCGAATGGAACGTGTAAATGTGGTTTACTTTCCTACGTTTGCAATTCTGAATTCAGATATATTTATTTTAGTTGTGAAAAATGAATACTCGCGAATGTTCCGGTTCAAAATTAACTTCGTTCTCGCGATAAAGTATACTGTACTTTTTTCAGACTCATTTTTCGAGAGAATATAATTATCTCTTCATAATTTATTTTCCTCGCCGTATCACAGGTATAACGAATCTGATATAAAAGGGAAAATATGAGTTATCTTTAGGGAATTTATAGTGGTTTCAGTTTTAATTCCTTTAGGCATCCATATTGCATTGCTGGAGATCTCTGCAGTTACATTATTTTGTTTGTAGTGGTACAGAGAGCGAAAGTGCAAGAAAAAAAAATATCTCTGTCAGCCTAAGGCTTTGAACTAGTAACCTAAGGGTTGCGAATTCGATAGACGACTTACCACTAAGACCACAGTGTTGACTCTGTACTAGATGATGCTGTGTACTAGCTGGTTCAGAAAGTATTATGGGTGGCGGTTAACTATTTCTGACAGGTGCCAATATTCACAAGTTTCTCAACATGTAGATTATAGAAAGAACTTCCAAGAACAGCGCAAGTAGCCTCATAAACGTATTTTTAAGAACCATGTTTTTGGTAGCACATTTTTAAGAAGAATGTCTATTCAAATATGCATTTATATTGCTCTGCAAATATCTCTTTTAAATTACGGTTATGGGCTGAAAGCTCGCAACCCGGCTAACGAGCGTAAACTGATCTGGTCGTAAAAAGATTAGGCCCAGATCAGTTATCTCGTGATCGACAATCAATTACTAAAAAATACGTACATTCATCGTACAATTTTTGTGAGGTATTGGTCTTTTGCAAAAGAGAAAGATTAGGGATCGGCGAATAAAAATATATCGTGAATTATTAGTGTATTGCATAAAAAAGGCAGTGTTATTAAGATAGTAATACAAATAACAGAAATTTCTGTCTTATGTTTAAAAATACTAGAACCCTTCATTGACCCGCACTAAAAGCAATTTCCTGAAGTGTTTATCACAATCCTTATTTCAAATTTCATTCAAAATGCATTTGTCTAAAAGTACTTTCTCTCGATAATTTACAAACAGCAATATTTGCAGAATCATCTTACTAAGATGAAATTCTAATAAAATTAAAAGTTTAAGGACGATATATTTTTCTGTTCTAATTTTTTCTCTGAAGAAAATTTCTTGATGATTTAAATTAGTAATGTGTACCTTATATAGTAAAGTTTATCAGAAAACTGGAAATAGATACAGAAAACAGAAACGTCTTAATGAATTAAATAAATAGATGCTTAATGACAGTAACCATATTTTTGTCGAATCGACAGAAATTTTCCTTATTACACTTTGAACTTGTTGCTTTTACATACACAAAAAGAGCTAAGAGACCTTCCAGAATGAAAAAATAAAATAAATAAATAAATAATGAATCACGTTGAAATAGTTTTTGACACACGTGATTAATTTGAAACTTTCGCAGACGGCGTGATTGAAAGATTCCTTCTTTTGTTTATTTATTATTATACAACGTATTTTCGTATACAACTCTCTCATTGAAGGAACTAAATTATAAATCTATGTTCAGATTATTAATATCATTTTAAGTCTCTTTATACATAATGTAATTTTGTATACAATATGTAAATATTTCTTACCTTCATATGTTATTAAAAAAGGGTAATGTAAGAATCTTTTTAATTAGTGTCTTAATTAATATTTCTTGTTTGCACAAATAAAATTTTAATTGATATTGATTATGTCGACAAATTTTCTATTTTCCTGTAACATGGTGTTTAAAAAATTACATACGTTTTTAGGCTTTTCAGAAAAATACATAAGCAGTATTGATAGCCACTTTAAAACTTATTTCGAACCTCATTAAAATTGAGATTTTAAAATATTGGGCTTAAAACAAAACAGAAATTGGGAAAAATCCTGTAATTTAAATGCCTTTAAAATTTCTTTCTTCAAGGTAGAATATTTTCATTTAACTTGCAAATATGTTAGCTAAATCCTTAGGAAACTGGTGGAACATATTTTAACTTCGAATGTTTAAAGTTTATATCGAAACATAAAGCGCGATCTTAACTTTTTACCGCTTCCAAAATAAAATAACAAGTGCTAATACTTATTTTGTTTATTTTCAGTGAAATATTTCTTTACATCTTTAATATATAACTTGTTAAAATAAATTTTATCACTATGGAAGGTACACATATTAAATACATAAAGCAAAAATTTTCTAGTAAATTTTATTTTTAATAAGTTTTCTCTCATAAATTACATAGTCATAAAATTTTTTACTTATATTTTCAATTGTTAGTTTTATTTAGTTTTGTTACATTTTTATGGTTGTTTTTTAAATAAAATTGATACCTTTGTATATAATGTGTGCTTATTTTTTTTTAACCATTTTTTTGTGAGTACTTGCAAAATTTATTTCCATGTTTAAAGTGAGATAACAAGGATTTTGATAAAAATTGCTTCTAATTAAAAAAAAAATCTTTTAAAAAATGCTTATTACAGAAGAAAATGATCAAACAGTTCTGTTTTGCCTCCCCCCCCCTCCCTTCAACCCCCACCCTATACCTTATTGTGCCGTATTTATTGTATGCATTGCACAGACCGTAATATCAAGTTATTCCCCCAACTCATTCATTTTCGCAGATTTGCAATCTATAGCCAGGAATATTTAAAATCATTAAGAATTAATTCATCAGTAGGATTCGTTTATTAGACTAGGATGTAAATTGTTGGTATAAGCTCAGATTTTCGTGTCGTTCTTTCAAATCTAGATGCAAAAAAACATTCCAGTGCCAAAAAAAAAATCTTCTACGTTTTAATAGACATATGCTGGTGAAATCCATTAAAAACTTTGTAAAATAATACATACAAAAGGTATTTACCGCAATATCATTATTTCGGTTGGCACAAAACCATCGATACGAGTAGAAAGGATAGAACCACTAGTTTTTTGTTCAGTGTTTTTTTTTATATGTTGGTGGTTTAACCCTTTAAAGAACTATTTATTTAAAGTAATTTCCGTTTTCTCTGGTAATTTTTTAGCGGAGTACTTTTTTAGAGTGGAAATTCATTTAGTTTATTAAATAAGATTAATTTGATTTTCAACGCCTTTTTTTCTTTTCTTTTTTTTTGGGGGGGGGGCGGGGGCGGTGAGGGATGCTATTAGCAGATGGACCACACTTGATGCTTTTATTTTCAATTAACCAATTGATTTATATCTACAAATCTATTGTGACACACAAAAATTGTCAAATTAATTGTTACGCATAGAAAAAATTATAGGGAAATTTTTTTTTTAAAACCGCATTATGTGGTCAAGATGTTCATTATTTTTTGTTTTTGTTTCTGATGTAAAATGTACGATAACATTAAATTAATAATACTTCCAACCTGAATAATGTTTTAAACATTTTTAATTATTTCCGAGGATATTTTCTTCGTATGGTAAAATGACTAACATTCACTCTTCAAATATTTTTCATAAGCTTTTCTCTCTGATTAAACTCCAAGTCCTGTGCATTCTCAGCACAAGCTTCGAATATTCTGAATTCTTTTCAAGCAACAAATGAAGTTGATCACCATTATTAATCAAATTATCCATGGCTCAATTATTCTAAAACATATCCTGGGACAAATTAACCGCTATATTTTGAATCCTATTTAAAGCATTCTCGAGTGTGCACAATAAAATCAATCAAATAAATCAAGAAACTCCGTCGCTAGCAGTCTGTCAGCAATCAAATCCTATCAATTTTAGAAATCCATTTCCTACGTAACATGAAATTCCCTTAAACCTTAACGCGATTTCAGAAGTATTTATATCAACTCTCCAAGCAGACACGGTTTGTTAATTTTCTGGCCGTCTTTAGTTTGTCCCTGTGGATTTTCCTGGGGTTGTTCATGCCATAGCTGATTCTAATATAGGAGATCTTTTCCAAGGGAATAGATATTATCCCTATTTGTGACTCAAAATCGAGTGTCACAGCAGGAATTTTTTGGGCGATTTATTTAAAATTGGCTCACGAGATTAAGTTCGCCCCGACGTAAGACGTCATAAAAATATTATAATACCACAAATGCTTATTCATGCAATAATATTTTAAACAAATTTAAGCTGGATATTGTCAAACTAATAAAAATGACAAAAAAAAAATTGGAGAAATAAGACAAATCCCCATTTTTTTCCTTTAACAATTTTTACGAGCATTATGTATCCTATTTATTTTCTTTCACATTTTTTTTCCTTTTGAATGTCATAAATACTCAAAGAGTACATTAAATTACATCTAATATATCAAATTATGCCGTTTCTCATGTGTTCCGAACTAAAATTTTGAAGAGCAAAATGATTTTATAAGTGCTTTTTTCTATTATCTAACATCTTTTGTAGATTTCTCTGTCCTGTATTTCCGTGGGGAATACTTGAACCGTACTTTTTTTCCCTAAGCAATTGATATTATTGGAGATTGTCCGTATAGAGCTGTCTGTAGTGGCATTAAAGAAAGCTTTTTGGAAAGTGCATGATCCTTTTGAAATTGGATCACAGAATTTCCCTATTTGTGTGCAAACTGCTGCACATATGCTTCAAGAATCGAATAGAAGCTATGGCAAAGCTAAAAATATTTTCCATGAACCGATATATTTTTACGAATTTGCATGAATATCGCTTTCCCTGAAACAAATTCTATAAATGTATATTTTTTTATTTGTAAGTACTTTTTTTGTCTTGTAGAGATCTTGTATTTGAATACTTCAACGGGTCTATATGTATTTCATGAAATACAAGTTTTTTTTTAAATGAATGTATTTCTTTTCTTAATTTTTTTTCATCATTAATCAAGTTTTAACATTGAGAGCAATTTTGATTTCTATTAAAAATCTGTTAGAACGTTGAAAATTATAAGTATTTCAACGTTTTATTTTTTAAAGTGGAAGATAATTTATGAAGTTAATATCTAATTTTGAAAAAAAATGGGTCTATGGTTCATTCTTTTTTATAAGCTTTAATGAAACATTCAGTTTAATTACAGAAAGTAAACATTATAATTCAAAGCTTTTCATGATAGTAAAAAATATATTTAGCATGCGTGTCAAAATTTAAAGAATAAAATTACGTATTTTGTAATTGCATGCGCAATGAAAAACTTAAATATGTAACACATTAAACAAAAAAAATTAATTGGGTTTAAATTAGCTCTTAAGAGACTTTAGCATACATGCATCTGGATGTCAGTAGTGTGTTTCGAGTTTCATTTAACTAAGTGTCTGTCATCTTTTCAAGGGATTCTAAAATTTTGGCATTTCCGCTGTCGATTGAAAAATATTGCAGGTGTATTCAATTTTCTATAGAACTTGCTTGAATAATAGATACGGCATCCTAAAACTGCTTACGTATAGTAAAGTTACAAATAAGAATATTTGACTTCATGATTCATAGCTTTGCTTCACTCCTGCTTCCTTATCCTGGAAGTTTATTCCTGCAGCCATCGACAAAAATTGGATTTTGTCATAGTGATGATATGGCTGGGCCTTTGTGAATTAACATGCACCGTTAATGCATAAGTTTTATAAATAAATATTAACCTATTAATACACATCAATTCTGTAATTTTCTCAGATGTCTGAAGTAGTTAGGCCATTATTATCTAGAAAGGCCCGATCTCTCTAGTTATTTCAGTTTTCGCATTATAGCATAGTTGTTTCTTTTTCACCTCGTGTAAGGGTTTTATTTTAAAATTGCTTTTTAAAAAATGGGGAGGTTTTATCTTTGGATTTTATGAATTTGAAAAAAAAAAAAAACAATACAAAGATACTTTCATTAGTTCCAAGCATGGTATTATCCGCTACTGAGGGAAGCCGTCACGCTTGAACCAGAAATCAAGCAGCCAGCTTTCCTGCATTTCCTCACTGCGCTATTGGTACTGTTAGTTTGCGTTCTTATATTTTGTTTTGCTCTTTCTAGTTTACTAATTTCAATTAAAAGTATTTTGATTCTAGAAAACTCTCTAAAATAAAGTATTTTGAGATATTAAATTTATGACAGTGAAATAACGAATTATGAATTCTTTCATTAAGTCTTAAATACTTTAGCTATTGACAATAAAATTGGTAGCATTTCGTGGTCTTGAGGCCCAGCCATTGCGTTGGAAAACGTTAAGAAAGTGATTGACATTCAAGAATACTTGCAGTGCGAGTCTTATAGAACAACAGCAAATGGCATGAACAAAACATTCAAACACGCTATTCCGATCACATTAAAACTATTTTTTAAACTAAAATGATAATTTAATGATGTAAAATGTTACTAAGGCAAATTGTTAACTGTGTTACTGAATTAATTACCATATGTTACTTAAGTTGACACTATTTATTTGCCATTCTATTTAATATTACTTCAATTTCCTTTGTGAATGTATTAACAAATTCATCAAAACAATTCCACATAAAAACCTGTGTCATTAATATTCTTTCTATGAATGACGATGGCAATATATGGACTCATTTCAATAAAGTCACGTAACACTCAGATTTATAATTTCTTCTTTTAAATTTATTTCCGCGCGTCAGGAAGTCTATATAATATTTACTTATTCTTGGAAAATGGCTTGTCAAAAGTATTGCCACCCCCAAGCCCTGCCCCCTGCACCTTAAACACAGTGAATTCTGAAATCAATATACTAAATTGGATTTGTTGCATAACCAAATACTGTAATATAATCGTTTCGCTCTACCAAGCATTTACGAATTACGAATCACTGCTAAAGGATTCAGCCGTTAGGAATACTGATTTTTTTTTTCATCGACTGAATTAGTAACATTTATTATTTGTCTCAATTATTCATAATCGGACCAGTCAGCGCGTGTTGTTATTCGTAATTGTAGACGTCTACAGACTTTATGATGCTTAAATTAGAAATTTGTAAAACCAAAAGTTTATAGAATTAAACTAATTAATTAACCCCAAAAAAGCAGTTACAGGATGTATAATACTCATGATGAGCAGTTGTATTATATGTTTATTTCTTTCGTTGCTTAATGGAATAATTTTTTTAAAGTATTTTCTCACCAAATAAAAAATTTTAATTATGTATTAGTGCAATAAAGGAAACTATTTAATTTGAAAAATCTACATCGTTCATATCTTGTACCTTTAAACGTTATTAATTTACTTTTTATCTTCTTAATTTATTTTAATAGTTGGTGTTTTACCATACGTAACATGACACATTTGTATAAAAGACTTTAACTGTGAAGCTCAATATAACAAATTATTCATTTTTCTAAGAAACGTGTCGATCTGGCTAAATCTGTAACCCCTCCCCTCCTCCTGAAAAAACGTTTTCTAAACATTAGCTGTTTTAACTTTAAAAATGCCATTTGCATATTTGAACTATTTTTCAAATAAATTGAAAATATTTCCAGTATCATTTCTATCGTGCTCACATTATTACATATCTTAGTGTGCGGATTTTCAAATAGCCAAATAAATCTCCTATTTTTTTTCTATTCCTTGCTTTTATAGCTTAAATAACATAAAAATAAACTGTCAATCATTTTACTTTGTTTTCAAGTTGGATTTTTTATAGTTACTTATTAGAAAATAATGCATAAAATCTGGATTGTCTTAAATATACTTTAAGGTTATTTTCAAGTATTAACATATTTAGTTAACTTTTTGAGGCGCAACGCTTTCGCAATGCTCAAAAAGGGCAGCCGTTGCCATCACTCGACTTAACTACCAGCAAGATGGCGGACGATCGAAACGTTCGCAAAGGGTTAAGGTGCCGGCACAGCCAGCTGCTTCAAAAAAGGGTCTCTAGATCTGTGGCACGCGATGAACGTTTCGATCGTCCGCCCTCTTGCTGGTCGTTAAGTCGAGCGATGGCAACGGCTGACCTTTTTTCAGCATTGGGAAATCTATCCAGCTGTTCTCGCATTCTTCCATTTTTCAGCAGATGTCAGTGCTGTTAAAAATAATCGTGACTATTTTTTGACGGGAAATGAAGTTCTAAAAAGTAAAGGATTCTCGTGGAGCTATGTCACCCGCAACTATTTTTATCGAAATCAAATCTATTCTTCGTGACTGGCAACAGTCAAAACGTCAGAGTTTGGTGTTCCCAGAGCAGGAACACTGCGCGTTAACGGGTTAAGTATAAGCTAGTACAACTCATCACGTTTCCATGAATAAAGCAAATATCGACCCTTTCCCCAATTTTATAAAGGATAAAATACAAACTGCAAACGTATAAATTAAGCTGTTTAAATGCTCCTTCGGGACAATTGGCGTATTTTATCTTTACCTGTTAAACAAAACCAGCGATAGCTTAATCCCTGCAAAGTAGCAAGTAAATATCTTACCATGAATCTGGAGCAAGCTATACGTCGGGAGAAACATAAACCCAAAATCAATTCTTCCGGAAAATCGGTGGATGTCTACTTTTTCTGGAGAAACACTTGTCTCACTCTTCCAGATTCTTTCAACAACTTTAGGCAAGAAATTTGCCAAAAGTTGTGTTTTTGTGTAGCTTGCTCGGCGGGTATGATAGGAGAGAGGATAAAACACTTTATGTGTGAGTGTGCTTGTTTTGTGTTTAGAGATTGTTAAAATGCTTCAGGTTATATGTATAAGTAAGAGAGAGTGACATAAAAATACGCAGCCCAAAATTCAATCCCTAACTTATTCAAGTGAATGCTATTGTCAATTATTCCAGGTGTTATTTTTTGTATTCACGTATTTTTCTGCTACAAAGGCTTTCACTTTAAATGATGATTCTTAGTTTTGCAAGTTTAATACATTAATTATCAAAAGTGTATGTAACTGTATCCCTGTATCCTAAATCAGGCGCGTAGCCAGGAAAATCTTTCGGGGGGGGGGGGGGATATGAACTTATATGTGCATAAATAGACGGAATTTCATCACTAATCCAAAAATTTCGGGGAGGATATATCCCGATATCCCCCCCCTGGCTACGCCCCTGTCCTAAATCATGTTTCTAAAATTAAATTTTGAAATATTGATGATTTTCATGATATTTATCTTTTCTTATAATTATATTAAAATCTATTAATTCTTTTTATATCTTACTATAACATTCTTATAATTACAATAATACATTTACGAATACAGAAGGCATTTTTTTCTTGCATCTGCCAGTGAGTTTTCACTTCTTTTCCTTTTTCTTTCCCACGTGACTATAGGATCCGTCTTGGTTTGATTAATGTAGACTTATACAAAATAATATCTAAATATTAATTTAGAGAATTTATCTAATACATATGGCTATACAGTTTAAATTATATAAACAACTGTACTCTTCTTTTATGGGTACTTCCACTCAATACAATTATAACACTGTGATACAACAATATTTTATTTATTTATTTATTTATTTGGAAATTGAATCCGTTACTTCTAATGAATTGCGAATGCTTATTTATAATATTCAAGTTGCTTTCTTTTTTTCTTAGGCATAGTTTTGCTGTTTTGAGGCCCTTTTGTTATTACAAATAATAGTATGAATGCGCGCAGTGTTATTCAAAAGTAGGCCGTGTTAGAATTTCAAAGCCCAGTACACTCTATAGCTTCAAATATATTCATTCCTTTTTTTCCTGTAAATGTTTGCATTCCAGTAACAGTTAGCTTGCGTTGCCGGCATCCATTTTTATTCATATGCGTTTTTATTTTTATTTTTAACATTAATTGATGAGATCGGTTACCACACTCATCTGAAAAACCTGTTCATTTAAAAAAAGAGTCTAAATGTGAATGAAGTGAGAAACGATGAAGGAGTTTTTACACCTTAATTTCTCGTATCATTTAACATCTCTGTCACGAGATACGTGCAATAGCTTTTTACCTCGGAAATGTTTTACAGCATTTCTTAAATTGTATTATCATTGCTTCTGCAAGGGAATTAGCAAATTGCCTTCTTAACCATGTTAAACTTTTTCCAGCTTTCTCATTTGAGGCTTATTAACAGACCTTTTATTTTGACAAGTTGTAATCGTGGGCTTTAAAACGATCATGCTGGACCAGACTTTTTCATTTTTTTTTTCAAACTCTATTTTATTAATTCCTCTTTTATGTGTAGTGAGAAAAAAACGATATATTATCTTTAGGAATTAAATTATCAAGGAAGACAATTTTTTCTTCAGCATTGAAATTCCTTATTTTGTGGGAACATGGACTTTTTATAACTTTCTGAAAGCAACATCATTTATGAATCCTGTTTGCATAACAAACTTTAAATCCTCAAAAATCTTCCGTTTATATTCTGAACATTTTATGTGTCAAAGAATATGTCTTCAACTTTCATTATTTTTTATGCCAACGAGGTGAATGATTCGACTAACAATTTTATAATAGTATCTACCCACCGTAAAACCCATATAAATAAGTAGTTATCCTTACAAGGATAAAGTAGTTATGTGCTACATATAAATTTTGTAAAAAGTAGATAAAAGTAATGTTTTTATTACTGTACTATTCATTGGTATTGCGCCTGACAAACACGACAAAAAACTGGCATGTAATATAAAACCCGTTCTGACAGCTGAATTTTTTAAAGGATTTCACTTCAGGACTTCAATGCCTTAGAGAAAAATGTTACACCCTAGGAATTATTTTGTCTGACAGTAGAATAAATGAAAAAAAAAACCTCATAGATCACTGTTTCTTAAAGTAAGTCTGCATTTAAATTCTGTAAAAACGAAATGTATAATCATAGTATAAAATGTTACTGCTAATTGTCAAATGTTATAAGAATTTTTTATTTGTTTCATCTTATCTAAGAACAAAATCAATTTTAAAAAATGAGTAAATAAAATGGAGAAATTGTAAAATAAAATTTCAAAATATTGGAATTTAAGTACTGCAAAACATTAATTTTTGAACTTCACCATACTCATTTGATGAAATTATAGAACATTATGAGGCATGGACTTTACGCATTGGTTTCTAAATATATTTAGGTATTTGTCGATTCTGCCCGAAGTACTAGAGACTGTTTCTGCATTTTATCTACCTCAAACTCGTGTAAGTCATTGAATAAATTTGTTCATTTGCCCTAGCTGCTATATTTGATTCGAAAGGATCTTATAACTCTGAATAAGTTTCCCGAAATCAGTTCTACGTACCACTTAATTAGTCTCGTTTGAAGATACCATTTGATCTCTCAGGTAGTAAATCTCTGAGGTAGTATGACGCACAAATGAATATATTCTATAGATGCTTCAACATTTTCTACTAATAAATACTGGGAAACTATTAAGTTATATGAATTTGCAGAAGCTATTAGATACACCTTTATACGACGAATTCTGATATCCTGTGACAATAGTTGTACTAGAGCCGTTTGATAAAATGTCGTTCGCAAACTTCAGGTATAAGTTATTTGATATAAGTTACACCAGCACTACATTTGCTTAGTAGACATTTAACGTTTTAGGCTCGCATTTAAATAATTGTCATTTAATGCCTATAAATCATACCATTTCATGAATTGGGTGTGGTAACTCTTGTGTAATCAAAAATATCTCACTCTGATCAAATCTTTTGGAATTATTATAAAGCTAATCGCTCAAAGTACAGTTAATAATCAATAGTCTTTTACATGATGCTCTAATAATACTGGAAGGTTTTTCTAGTAAGGAAGTTTATTTTGATATGAGTATAATATTACCTTCTAAAATCTTTTTTTCCTCAGTTCTGAAAGTTATGTGATTTTTTTCTAATGTCTATTTTTATTGTAGTTGTCTAATGTCTATTTTTATTGTAAGTCAAATCAATTTGTGTTAATGTAGCCTGCCATCGTAAATTACAAATATCTATACTTGAAACAGAGTTATCAATCATTTTTCAATCTTGTATTATGTTAGGCATTTAATGCTCTAGCCGTATCGACTACCGCGCGATCGGTCCTACACAAGTGTAAAAATTGAATTATAGGGAAGGGAGTGGTAGCTGGTTATGTGTAGGATTAGAGACTGGAAGAAGCTAATTTTCAGGGAATGAGCGAAATTAAAAAATTCACTAGCAAAACAGTTAAACTGAAGAAAAACAGCTTTAGCAAAACGCTAAAAATGTTAGTATACCTATAAATTTGCATTTCTCTCAATATCTTGAAATGTGTCATTTCCATTTCCAAACTTACCTTTAAAAAGCATTATCCATTTACAAAATAACTATTAATGAAAAAATTCATATCGGTATTTATCATGGACAAGCTTAATTATAATGCTTTACATGAAATAAAATAACATGACTGACAATAAATGAAAAAAAATCTGGAGTGACTCCACTCGACTTTCCAAACACTTACGATTAAGATCATTACCAAGCATTTAAATAAATTTTAATCGATGAATAATTCAGCAAAAATTCTTAGTTTTTTTCAATTTGAGCTCAATAGAACGTACCGTTTAAATGCTAGCGCACTTTCAAAAATTCCCCCCTCATAGGCCATAATGGAAAAGAAATCTTGATATGACTATATCAAGATATCTTTTTCTACAGGGTACATGTCGTAGCCCTGTAGAAAAACTACGTATAAGTCCTATACACACCAAAATCAATACTGGTCTTAGGATGGCGGTTTATAACATATATACCCAATTTGAGCTCAATCGAATGCCCCGTTTAGGAGCTATCGTGTTCACTCGCATATACACACTCATATACACACACGCGCACACACACACATACATACATACATACACACACACATCTCGTAAAAATAGCATAAATGAATTCAGAAGACCTCAAAACGTGTCAATACACCAAAATCTTAAAGTCGAATTTTTTCATGAACAATACTTTCCTTACATGATACATGTTCGGAAAGTAATAAAAGGATTAAAATATTTTTGTTTTTCACAAAATACGAACACAATAGTATAAGGTTGAAATTTTAGTACAATTTGGCTCTGAGCGTGTTAAAATTTAACGCCGCCCACAAGTTTCTTTAAAAAAAGCACTATGATATTAATTTTGTTTGACCATAAAGTTCCATTGTCCCCTCCAAGAGACAGCGTCTATTTTCCTTTCCTTCCACTGCTTTCGCAGTGGCCTTGAAAATCATAGACTAATAAACTATATATTTGAATTCTGCGTTGAAAATCAAGTTATCCCTCCTCGTTCCGTAACCATTCCATTTCAAGAAGTTTGGATTTTTATCTCTTTCCCACACCTCTCTACTTCACTCTCATTTTCAGAGGCAGCAGATGGTTTGAGCCAAGACATTCTTGTAACAGAGTAAAGAAAAACTGCTGTCTCACTAGTCTGAAGGATTTTTTCTCCGAATACTTTCGCAAAATAAATAAATAAATAAAAATAAAAACAATAAACTAAAACCCTCCCGTTTCATTTTAGTATTTCGACAAGTCTTTTCGTACTGTGCTAAAAATGCAACCCATCTTAAACCCTTAACCTAAACCCAGCTTATTTTACTTCTCGCGTAAACCACCACCAAGGTTTGTTTAAATGTTTCGATCTATTTGGCCTTCATGAGCGACAACGAGGACTCTGTTGTCGCGCTTGAAAACCAGGGTTCGAATTGACGGGGGGGGATGCCGGGGATCGTCCCCGGCTGAAGAATGTAATATCCCTGGCTAGAGAAATATAAATGGATCCCTGCCAGGGATACTATTTATCCCCTGCTGAAAAAATGTTAAACGGGTGAGTGAAGATTTGGAATTGAAATCAAAATGAAAGTTGTATGTTATCGTTTGTTACTATATTATAAGGCGATTGCCTTAAAATTTCGCCTCTTTTCTAAGCTAAAAACCCTCAAGGGTGGCTTCCAATACAGGTACATTGTATGTAGCTTGTGTATCTGTGATTCCATAGAACAAACCATCTATGACTTTTGTTTGAATATAAGTCAGTTCCCACACGTGTCGGCGACTGCATTTGTCAAGTAATATCATGTGAGTGAAGCATTTGCATCTTCCCTCCTTTTCCTTTTCAAGTATCCCCCCCCTGGAGAATGTTTTCTTTCAAATGTCCCCCCCCTGGAGAAAATGTTCAGTTAGCACCCTGATGAAAACTAGAGACTATTTTTTGCACATCAGGTAAATCTTTCGAACTCGCAGGGAAAGATTAACAACCCTTCCATTAAAGGGGTTTTGTACTTTTCTAGCTAACAATCGCCTAGATTACTTATAGTATAAGCAGATGCTTCGCTACGGAACCAAAATGTACTTACTTTAAAACGAAAAGAGTTGTTTGTCACTTCTAGGGAGTGAAATGGAATCCATTCTCTAGAAGGTATAAACCAATTCAATTTCTAATAGTTGATTAAAAGGGAGCATTTTTAAAAGTTATTTCCGGAATCGTCAATATTCGCTTTATTAAAGTGTCAGTTTCCAGCTTCTTATTCCGTAGGATTACTGAATGCAAATTCCTTTAAAACCTCCCTCCTTAAGAGAACAGAGTGTTTCAGGGTCTATCGCTGAAGATTAACCTCTGCTATACGTGTGCACGCGGTGTACGTGCTAAATCTGCTGTTAGGGATGTCCTTTCCGAGTCCATTAGCTGCTTCTGATGGGTACCAATATTCAGGCGTTCCTTCCTCATCTGAAGGAGATCTAACTCGTAGAGGAAATCTCCAGACAAGGCATAAATACGTCTAGACGGCACGACACTTTCTGTGACTCGCAGGTAATAGAGTAGGCATCTTCAGACATTAGTTTTCGCAACTTTAGAAAGTGATTTTAAATGATAAATTGCATTCTAACAGGCGTAATCTCCTTTTAAACTGTCCTCTTGTCTGCCGGGACTCTTTGCCCTTAATTATTGAACGGTATAAAAGTCTTCTGTTCATGTGCTGCTTCGAAGAGTTTCGTAAATACAAGAAGTGAGAAATGCTTTCCCGCTTAAACTCCGTCTATTTCAGCTGAATTCGAATGCCAGTCAGCCTATACTATACAGGTATACGGTAATTTACTTTATAACGTAAATAATCTTACTCTTCTACAATTAATCAGTGAATTCTCAGAATGGAATGAAGACTGGCATTTTTTCCAGATTCCCAGCGGATAGCATTGACGTGTGTATGCACTCATTCGATGTACTAGACACAAATTTTTTTAGGAAAAAGGAAATAATCCTTTATTCTCTGTGCCCCGTAGGGGCAAAGTTTTCAAATACCCTCCAAAAGTTTTAAATAATCTTGGACCTAGGTTAACCTCTAGGCTCCTATCTTTGCGGAAAAGTGAACAGGGAGGGTTTCCGGTCTCCGATGAGCATTGTTCATCCCCCCCCCCAACGAAACGCTGGACTTCAGCGTAACAATCAAGAACTCTATGGGCAAGCTGAAGATTGGTTACAAAAACAGACTTACACGTTTTAAATGATAGGATTCAAATTGTTATACCTGGGTTCAAGGGCAGGCATTAAACCCTGTTTCTCATTATGTCAATGAAAACTTCATAATATATTAGTGCGAGAGGTTGGTTCAATCAAACTCCGACTGTGAAATTCAAAAGTTATAACTGCTTAAAATTCGGATTGCGCTTTGTGCGGGTGCATAAAAGAATTCCGAGGCATTACAGTAAGTGGAAAGCTATTGCAAAGAGTGTGTTTTAGACACGCTATTCTTATTAGAGCAAACTGAAATTAGTAGGTGTTGTTCGGAACAAAGGGACCTAAAGACTTCCCAGCTGCACACGCAGGTTCTCTGAACGTCTATTAGCGATCTGGGAACGTTTTCTGAACGTTAATAGACGTCCTGAGAAGCTGTGTGTGCTACTTGGACAAAGGTGTAAATAATATCTATAATTTTTTTCACAGGGGTAAACGAAGTTACAGAAGACTAATAGCAGTGACTTAGCCGGGAGGCTTACGACTAGCTCAACGAAGTCGACTTATGAGCGTTCCCCAGACAGCACGCACAGGTTCTCTGAAAGTCTGTTAACGTTCAGAAGACGTTTTCTGAACGTTAATAGACGTCCTGAGAAGCTGTGTGTGCTACTTGGACAAAGGTATAAGTAATATCTATAATTTTTTTCGCAGGGGTAAACGAAGTTACAGAAGACTAATAGCAGTGACTTAGCCGGGAGGCTTACGACTAGCTCAACGAAGTCGACTTATGAGCGTTCCCCAGACAGCACGCACAGGTTCTCTGAAAGTCTGTTAACGTTCAGAAGACGATTTCTGAACGTTAATAGACGTTCTGAGAACCTGTGTGAGCTGTGTGGGTTTTCAAGTCAGAACAGAAAATCTCCGGAACATGGGGAGACTCGAGGTTAAAGCACATTTGCGCCTTATTTGCTCTTTTCGTTGCAAAGACTCGACAATAGATACTCGTATTTCTTTCTGTGTTCATAGTTGCTAAAACGCTGGGCCTCGGGAATCACTCAAGACCCAAACGTAAGAACTGGGAATGGATAGTAGTCACAGAAACTCTCTGCCTTCGTATCTTTATAAATGTGGGAAAGAACAGGTTGACTGTACGGTATAGCGGTGTTATATCTGCTAATAAGACGTTCTCGGAAGGTTTATTTTCTATTCGATACGCTCATTATGACTTATATGTTGTTTATTTGAATACGTTGGATGAAAGTATTCAAATAAACAATATTTCTTTCTTCACACGCTCGGGATGTTCTCATGAGATTAAGTTTTCGCTTCATTGAATATGTAGACGATACTCGGGCAACAAGCTGCACATTTTTATTCTAAGGCGCTCGGGAGGGTAAATGAGATAAACCAGATATCTAAACACTCCGTATAGCTTAACTACTCTGTTTGAGTCATGTCTTAATATAAGAGGTATGGAGGCTCACGTCAAAATTTTTCTTAGTTCGACAAGAACTGGTTTATTCGTCAAAATTTCGAGTCAACATGGGATACGTGTCGAACATACGTATATTGTTACCGCAACATCTTATGGATAACATTTGTAAGAACAAAATAAATATTGCTCATAGCTTTTAAATGTAATTTGTATGGAAACTTATCACAAATCTGAGTCATCTTATGACCAATATATGATGTCCAATCGAAGTCTCGCTGTGACGTGTTAGGGGCTCCACTGCGAAGTAATCGTGGCAGATCACCTGGGACGCTATTCTTGCAATGCCAATATTCCGCTTTCAGTAATTCACTTTGTGGATTATGGGTGACGTCAGTTTTGTCACGTGTTCTCCTAACTAGGGAAGAGACACTGTCATTCTGTGTCAACATGAGAGAAGGGGCGAAAAATGTTTTTGTCTAATTCAGCAAAAATTTAGCTGTCGCTATTTTAATAATTTAGCTGAATCGATAATTTTGTTGAATTATCCTTAATTTTCTTGAATTAACAAATTATTTTACTGAATCTACGAAATTTTTTTTAATTCAACGGAACCATTTTTTTCCATATCTTGTGAGGGCAGTATCCGCAAAGCTGGACAAAAATTTCCAAGGTGTCCTGAAGGTGTGGAGAAATTGGAATTTCACACAAAAAGACTTGATTATTAACATTTCGCTTGCAAACTTCACCTGGTTATAATCCCAAATTGCAATAGTATGTAAAAACGATACTACCTGTATGAATAAAAGAAGCAGGTTTCGCAGTTTCTATGGAGACAATGGCCCATTGAAGAACCTGAATTGTACCCGTGATAACATAACGCCAGTAGTATAAGCTCGTTTAGAAGTCGTTATAAATACTGCCAACTCACGTTTCCATCCCATACAGGATTTAGGACGTCACTCTACCCCATACAGCACACATAGGTTCTCTGAACGTTTAAAGACGTTCAGAGAACCCGTGTGTGCTGTATGGGCAGTAGCACTAGTTCAAAAGACGTTCAGCCTGCGTTCTCATAACGCATTCTGAACGTCTTTTGAACTAGGGCTACTGGTGAACCCCAGACAGCACGCATAGGTTCTCTGAACGTCTAGTAACGTACAGAGAACGTTTTCTGAACGATTATGGACGTTCAAAGAACCTGTGTTTGCTGTCTGGACTATGCCCAGGCAAAACACGCACAATCGTAGCTGAAAACTAGTTACGGCGTGTGATCTCCAAACGAGGCAACGTTTTGTATAGAAGGTACTAGAAAATAAAGTACACAATGGGGTTTCCACTGTACTTTTGAGTGTTTTTTCACAGAAAGCTGCAGAACTTTCTGTTTGGAAAAGACTTATTCATTACCTCCGACATGCTAGTTCGTTTCTACGTAGGAAAAAGAAGAAGCGCTTTAGCATTTGTTTTTGTAATATTGCATGCCGTACTGCATTCAACAACCGCAGAACATGCTGTGGGCCTAAAGTGTGGGACGAATTGTGGAGTATGTTTCCTGTGTGGTAGCGGGGCCATCGTGACTCTCCAAGCGGGCCTGCTTGTACACTCCGATGAGTTATCCAAAGAGGCCTACGGATGCTCTCTTATTGGTTCCAGTCTTATTGGTTAGAAACGCACTTAGATAAAGGCCGAATCTGGCCAATTAAAAACGTCCGTTGGCCTCTTTGAATGACTCATCGAAGTGCACAAGCAGGCCCCGTAGAAGATTCACGGTGGCACAAAGGTAAGTTATCCTTTGTTTGAGGGGATGGGGCTCAGTGTTAAAAGGTTGGGAGCCGCTGCTCTAATGGATAAAGAATTAAAACGCATTACCATCTCATACACCCTGTTTACGAGCTATACTAATAAAATAAACAGGTTTCACAGATTATACGGAGACTTTTGTCTCGATTTGCATTGATTCATGTGTTAATTCTTTATTAACTAGTTCTAAATGTGTCTTTTTTTGTTTCTTTTCAGACCCGCAAGCCTCGCGGCCGGGCTAAGTCCACGTGCGCTATGCGGGGAAGAGGCTCACGAGCGTGACTACAGGGAGGCTCCTCTGCCCTGGAGGACGCCGGGTGGAAACCCCCCCCACATCACCCCGCCCCCACACCCCACCACCACGCACCACCCCCACCGCCCCCACCCTCCGCCCCAATGCCTATGAGCATGCCCATGAACCACCACCCGCCGCCCATGTCCCACCCGGGGCCCATCGCAGGACACCATGTGCCGCCACACATGCCCGATGGAAGACCGATCGAGCATGGGTAAGTCTCTTTGCTTTCCCCCAAAATCCATCGGCAAGACGATGGTCTGCCGTTCTGTTTGTTGTTGAATCGGATTTCAACGACTTGTTACCAATTCCTTATAAAAAATCTTTCATGGATCATGTAGATACTTATGCTGAGGACGCATAGAGTCATAGTGGTTAACATTTAGGAACCCTGTAGCGACTGAGACATAAAGTTCGGTTTACTCTGTGATACACCTTTTATATTCTTTGGTACTACAGTATTTTGTTGAGAACACAGTATCTCTTTATTGTAGTTGTTTTTGTTCAAATGAATTGTTTTTCTAAAGTGCTAAAATAAATTGAACTCGACAACGTTTGTAGAATTTTTCAAGGGAACGGGAAGGGTCTTCATCCTTTTATCTTATTTTTTAATTAAACCTCGGACTTAACCTGCTAGCACCCATCTTTGAAAAGATTCGCGGAAGATTCCTCTTCTGCGTTCAGCTTTGCTTCCGAGATTAGTTCTTGCGTTCCAAAACTAAGACTCCTCACCTGTGAATAAAATAACATTTAGTTCAGCTGCAGCACAGTTTACACATACATTTAGTTCAATTGCAAGTTCTTCGTACAGTTTATTTTTCTATTCTGGTTTTTTTAAGATTTCAGAACTTTTCGGTATTTTATAAAATATCAAAACAATCGTTGATTTATAATTCCACTTCAGCATTTTTTTCTCTCAAATGTATCAAGGAATGTGCTAAAAAATTAATTTTTTCATTGGTTTCAGAAAACGTTAAGAACTTTCGTTGGTTATTCTTAGTTTAAAATCGCTTTACTTTCATAAATTCTATTTCTTGTACTCTTATTTATTCGGAACTCTGTAATAAGCCTCTTTTCTTTAATTACACATTGCGAGCTACTTCATTTATTTTGAAATTGAGGCTTTGTAATAACTGTCTAATTTTTAATACATTCTTTCGAAAAGTTAAAAATAACGTACATTAGAAGCATAATATCCTGCTTCGTAGTTTGTTAAAATATAATTTTAAGTTATTTTTTCAAAACGTAAAAGAAACCATATTTAGCATAAATGTGGGAGAAAGAATTATACCCTAAATAAGAAGATTTATTTATTTCTAAAATAACCAGAGTGCTGGGTCCTAAAAATTGAAAATTTTTTATTTTGATAATGATTTTTTTAAGTAGCGCATTACATGCAATGTTTCGAAATCTAATATTTTAACGTCCTCATAAATATTTTCAAACATATACCTCATGCATAAATATCTGTTAGATTTCTGAAAATTAGCCTGTAAAAGGGATCTAGCTTTTTTACAGTATTAGCTTAAGGCAATTTTTTTTTATTCTTATTAAATTTCTAAGTTCGGGTTAGATTTCCTTAAATTTGGTCATATAATAAATGTATAATACATTATTATAATATAAACAATAACTCGCTTCAGCTGTTTATTAGTCTAGAAGTAGAATTAAAATTAAATGAACATCTTTCGGAATGGCAACTGCTTCTTGTTACAAAATTTTAAAATGTCTTAAAATAACTGGCAACACATGGATATAAGTGCTAAACACGTAGCATAGAACTTACAAATATAAATCTTATCTTATTCGAAAACTTAATTTATGATAATCACAGTATTTCTTTTCGCCGTCTGAGTGTTTTTGCCTAAATGTTAAAACCATTATAAACACAGAACAAACTAAAGTAAAAAGTCGCACTGGTAGTTAAATTCATTAATTAAGACTAAGTCTCACTTATAATTCCCTTCGATAATTTCTTTTCCTCTCGTTTCTAAGGGCCCCACCCTGACTGTGTGGATAAAGACACTGAACAGGGTAGACAGCTGAGGTGTGAAGGTCCCGCATTCTGGCCTACCAGGTGGCTATTGATCTAATCGTCTGGAGTTTTGGTCCGTTTTCTAACGTGAATACGCATTAGAACCCCCTTAAAAAGTCCTCTAATCAAGGCCACACCCCGTAGGCAGATTCCCCCACCCCCGTGTAGGCTTGCAATGACACACAAAAGAACTCAAACTCGTTTCGTAGATTTTTACATATGTAATTCATACAGGGTATTTCAAAATTAAAAGAATAATTTTCTAGAAGGGGTAGGTTACACTAAGACAGTTCGAAATCCCATAGTTATGTAGGGTCCGAAACTTCATCTTCGTGTGACTGTTAATAATCACTTGAAAAAGTGAAGTGTGCGTCTAATTTTTCAATCAAGTTTAATAAACAATGGGCTCTCCTCTGGCAATTTCTTCAATGTAATTTAAAAAAAAATTATAAAGTAACAATTTTTATCAAGTACAATCTGTGAATGGTGCATTATTTTTTGAAAAACCATGGTCGGAAAGGCCACTATTACTTGAACTCTTCTTCTAAAGTGACGTACATGAACTCTTCTTCTAAAGACATCGCTATGTGATTCTGAATCATCTTGGTGAAACCTACCCTTCCTAGAAGTTTGTTCTTCTAATTTTGAAACACCCTGTACAATCGCGTGATTATTAATATTTTTATTTATTAAGTGTTTATTTTTTACCGAGGTTTCTTTCTTTCGGAGTTATCTTTAAGTTCTTTTCTCCTATATTACGTTTTTTCTCTTTAAGCAAATTTTAACTTTACCACAAAAATTTTTTAATATGCATATATATTTTTTAAATTTAACATTAACAATTTTTTTCCTACAGAACCAAAACTCTTTTTTGATACTTTAAAAATACCTCTAATTTTATGCAAGGGCTTTCTTAAATTTTTGTTTTTTGTCAAATATGTACTGTATAATTATTTTTTTCTGTAAAGGTTTGTCACGTTTATCATTAAAAATTGGCATTTTATAAGTTCATTTATAATTTTATTACAAAATATATTGTGTGTTTGATAAATTTCATGGAAGAATCTGCCTTAAATTATTTTTTAATTATCTAAAAAATTACCATTTTTAATAAATATTTTTATTTTAAAAATTATCTTTGTTACACGGAAAAAATGAACTAATTTATCTTATTATTTACGTATTAATAAGTTCAAGAAAACAAGAATTAATTAGCATTCATATTTTCTATGCTCTGCAAAAAAGGGAGCATTTTTCAATAGAATCTTTAAAAGTTATCTCGAGCAGACTGTTTTTAACAGAATTTTTTACCTGAAAAAAATGATTAAAGTTTGTATTAGTGCCTGCCCTAATAATTAGAAAATGAGAAAAATTTGGATTTTTGCATGAGTTTTCTGAGCAAATTGTGAATTACTTCAAAATGATAGAAAGCTTACATCAGGTTTAGTTTCTAAAAATCGTTTTTTAGGCTTGCATAAATACTCATCACGATGAAAAGGATAACAAGTTTTTTTATTGGCATAGCTCTTTGTAAAAAAGAAAATTATTTAACTTCATATAAACCCACACCTTGGTCATAATTCATTTATAATGCCATTTTTTAAGAGTGCGCAACGTCTAAAAATTCTTCTGCATGAAGTAAAGCTTATGTCTTTGACAGTCATTTTTTTTCTTTGGACTTACAAAAATATCTCAAGAAATCAATACAGCTTTTTGTAGAAAGAAAAAACTGTCTTTAGTTAAACTGCACGCATGTTATGGGCAAATAGGTTGCCTTAAATTTAAAAAACAAATTGCCTTAAGTTATTTAAAGACGGGTTGATTCCAAATCCCTAAAAATGAAAAAAATGCCTTAGAAATTCAAAGAAATTACTTATCGTGTTTGCTTCATGCGATAGTCTTCTCAATGCAGCCAATACCGATGAAAAATGTGACGTAAAAATATTGCTTGAACCTTTATTTATAAGCTAAATACAAAGATTTTTATACTGAGTATTTCGGTCAACCCACCCTCGTCTAGTGTAAAATTTCTCTCAGGCTCCGATACGACCATAAAGTACGTTGGTTCCCAGCATACCGTACTCATAACTTTGTCTTTACAAAGAAATATAGCCTTGAAATAGCGTTGTTGTTAACTCGTATATCGGATTTTTGTGCTTGTCTCGAATCCCGCTTATAAATCCTCTTACAACAGAAGGGGGGATGCCCTCCGTGAGGGTCTTTCTAAGGGATCCTAACTCGTATTTACGCTAAGTTTCGGAGAAAAACACGGAAAACTCCGAACGGTTAGGTCGACGGACGCGCGATGGGACCCGCGAACCCGGGACCTTCACACTTCACCCGTCAACCATTTCCAGGGACATAGCTACTGTGCCATGGTGAGGCCTGAAATAGTGTTAAATATTCTTAAGAACATCGCAGTTTATTGCTTCTGTAAATCTCTCTGTTTTTGAGCATTATTTAAAAATGGTGGAAAAAGCAGAATATCCATAAAGTTTATGCACTTAGTCTATGCTAGAAATATAATCAAAGATCCCTATTTTCATTGTTTCCCCGAGTAATGAAACTGATTTTAGCAAGAAAGCTGATTAAAACATTATCCAGAACGTTGCAAAATCATTAAAAGAAAATTTTTTACTATAGCTGAAGTATTACTATAAGCTGAAGTACTTACCCTTAATAATTTACAACTATTTTATAATAACAAAGGAAATAAATATTATACGTAAGTTGTTCATAACAGTGAAAACAATTACCGTTAGTTTGATTGAATTAAGTTATAATGATCAACTAATATACCAAGTTTAGGTAGCATTTCGAATATTTTCTTTAAAACTCAAAACTACAAGTAATATACATGATCAATGAAATGATTTTAATCACCACTCGTATGTTAATACTTTTCATGCAAATTTCTTCAGCACTTTTTGTTTATTTTTTAAATGCTATATTCTCTGTTGTATTGCTTTCGTTTGATTTAATTGCTGATTATTTATGTGAAATGCTATTGTAAAAGTTTGTCATGTTATTGTGCTCTTGAATACCACAGTTGTTCATGTTTGTTGTTTTGTATTCATTTTAACATAGTAAACAGAATGTTTCATCGCATAACAGATAAACGATGAGTTTTTTAATTCATAAAAATTCAATATAAAAAAAATTGCAGTTTACCCTGGCTTTCTTTAAAAACAAAATGAAAACATCAACATGATACAAGTTTGCTACGAGACATAAAATATGTAAGTACGAATTAACAATTCAAGAAAAGTCAGTCTTTCCATATCTAATAAAATATATTACAGCATGAACCACCCATATGATTATACCAAGTCCTTTGATATGCTATACAGATACCTCATTGTTATGAATGGCCTTTAGAACCTTATAGAGTGTCTCCTTAAACGCATTTGCTTGTTTTTCAAAGACTCTATACCAACCAATTTTTTGTAATTGAAAGAGTTTTCACACATTTTAAAGTTTTTCATACAGGTACAATCTGACTACATTAATACTGGTCAAGTGTTTCGTGGACTTTCTATAACGAGTATTAACATACTTACCATGTAACGCTTCACCTTGTAACGCCTTGTCTAATGGAGCATTATACAAAAGACTTAATGCTGAAGTTTATCCTAATTTTATCATGAAAACACTGTGCTAACGAGGAGTAGCAAAAAAAAAGAAGAGACAAACTTATAATTTGTGTAGTTCTCCCTTAATGATTAAAGGCTATTAATCATTATTAAGAAAGTGTTTTCTGTTGCAGCAATTTGAGTTTCAAAAAAATGCTTCAGGAGATTATTCACTTACAAGCTTTACTTTCTCCTGTTAGAGGATTTGTTCGTTGCACAGGTAACGTGTGATGCAAAATCGATAGTCTAAAATCAAGCGAGTAATTATTCATCAAAAGGTGTCTAGAATTGAAGTCGTATTGACTGAATATAATTCTGCATTAATGTGCATATTGTAAGACGTTCTACATGTTTGAAAAAAATTAACTTTAAAATATGGACTTCAGAATTGTTGCAGTAACTCCCGTGAAAATATTGCGTTTATTTCTCAAATAAAAAGTAAATTTTAATTCTGCACGCATTTAAATCTTTTTTCGCAAATTCCATGGAATTTTTCTTTTTGATTTAAAAGTATGAATTAAGGAATCGGAACTTCAATGTAATGCCAGGATTCATTCTTTAAAAACTCAGTTTCTTAAAATTTGTCTTTCTGGTATCGCGATATCTGAGAAATGATGCATCATTCAACTTTTTGCCGCCATAATATTTTACCACATCCACCAGTTTCATCTAAAATTGTTGTACTGTGTGCATATTCCACTAGAATTCCCAAATGTATTTAAAAGCTTACTGTGATGTGTTTGATTCAGCTTACTCACTCTACTGTTGAAACAGTACTGCGACAGAAATTTCATAAATAGACAGAATAAAGCGACTTCAGATGTTTCTCAAAAACGGACATTTTGACAGAAAAAATCAAAGATTTTTATATACATTCCCCTGCATGACACACTTTTCACCAATCGTGGAAATTTAATGCTGCATAATGGCTACTATGGTAAATGTTCTGAGATAGTTTAAATTTACCCGACAAGTGGCAGTACCTGTAGCAGTGTATTTTAGGTAACAATTTATGCTCCAATTTCAAAAATCTCTAAGCGTACCTTGAAGAAATCTACAATAAAAATAAAATAGCTAAGATATGCTTACAAAACTTTGTCCAAATTGGGACATGTTTTGACAATTTAAGTACAACAACTCAATATATTTTAACTCTCAATATTAATTTTTCACAACTCAAATATATTTTATCTTTGAGTGAATATATTCATTATTTAAACAAATATTTTCAAAGAGTTGGCTGTATAATATTTATAAAATATTTAGGCTTAATATTTTGAGATATATCAGTTATGTTAATCTTATGTTTTTTTTTTTTTAAAGCAGTCAGTGCTTCACATAAAAAGTTCCTTATTGTTTTACTTGTAAAATAGGCATTTGTCATTAAAAGCATCAATTAAGATGAGTAGATTCCTAAAAAAATTAAAAATTTAAAGAGCGAAAAAATGATAATGCATAACGCCTTTTGAAGAATACTTCCTCATCGAATTTTCGTCACACTTTCAACAATTCGCATTATTAATTCTAACGGCAGCAGGGATTTTTAAAGCAGCAGATATAAAAAATATTTTAAACATTTTATGTCTCCATATTATTTTTGCTACTCCTTAAATAAAGTTTCATGGTATGTAATGCTTGTCTTAACCATCGTTTCGCGTTGCTGTAAAAGAAAGAAAAAGAAAAACATTCTGCAAACGAAATTACCTTTTCGTTTAATGTCATGTTAGTTTATAATGAAATATCCACTGTTTCAGCCCAGGAAATTAAGGTTTGTATCATTAATGCTTTTCGACAGAGCGGTACAAATAACGCGTAATGTCGAGGATTCCAGATTTCCCAAAAGTGTGAGTAGAACTTTTTCGCAACAGTATAATCTTTAATATGTCTCAACTCATGAAGAAGTTCAGAAAAAGGTAATTAGTCTGTTATCTGTTTAAGTAGCGAATTATATCTTTCATCTGCTTATTTTAGTCCTCAAGCGTAGCTAGTTGGATAGTTAAGTCGTGAAACGGCTCACTAAATACCTAATGGACAATTGTGGAACATAAATTGGCAACTGTTGCCTTTTTTTATTTGAAATAGTTATGTAATTTGTTTCATCACCTCAACTTTTGATAAGAATGTAAATTCTTAAAAGAGAAAACATTTTTCTAATATTTCACAAACAACAAGCTTCTTTAATGCCACCTACAGTTAGAATTTATTATAGTATGTATATTTTTCTATGGCGCACAATTTAAGTTAATCTTCATCCAGCTTTATTTTGCGTCAACTTTCACAGCCTTTTTCGCTTCTCTGCGATTTGTATCTTCCATCTACGTAGGTTTTAATAAAATATTTTATTATGATGCCTTAATTATTTCAAAGTAAAAATAATGTTTGCGGGAAATTTTGTATCAGCATCATTAATTTTAATTAATCATGCTAAGATAAAATGTTGTTTTATAGAATGTAAGTTTTTTATGATGGTGCAACTGAAAATTCCATTTTTCATATAAATTCAGTTGCAAATTTTTACAAAGGCACAACACACATTTCTGGGATTTAAAAAAATCCGTTTCTTTGATATTTAAAAGCTTATCTTTATGTTTTTTCTGCATTTGAGGGAAACATAAAGGACTTACGACAAAGCTTGCTAATTTAATAATATAAAATTTAATATACTTTTATATTTAAGAAAATGGTACTTACAATTTAGCTTAAAAATAATCCTATTTAATGCAGTTTAATTAATTTTCTGAGAAACAATTGCGTCGGAATTCATTAAAAATTTTAGATAGGTTTATTAAACACTTAAAGTGCATTTAATTTATGAATTTTTAAATAAATTTGTGAACCAAGTTTAAAGTCTAATAATATTTACAATTCCTTATTCGTGCATAATAAATGATACATCGTGATTATTTTCCTAACAGCAATATATATTCGTCTTTTCATATAAAATAAATAAATTAAAATTTTCTAATGTAAAACTCTTAATACTTGTACTTTGATTCAAATTATATAAACGATAAATTTCACAGGTATAAGCTGTAAAACACCGATTCACACAATTGCCCCAAAAAATGCGTTATTTTACTGCAATGATTGGTATTTTGAGAGCAATTTATGGAAAATTGAAATTCTAAATTCATTTCTTTAATCCACCATATTATCCAGATAGGGTAATAGGTAAACTTTAGATATATTTGATTAATTTGATAAATGATCTGGAAGATATTTACTTCAAACGATATTTTTCGGTAACTTTAAAACATATATTGGTTTCTTCATGTTTTTCCCTTTCAATTTTCAAAGTATTTAAATTTTGTGAAATGATGGGGTTTTTTTCATATTTTTAAATAAACATCTTATTAATACTGTCTCGTACATAAATGACGTTGTAATATTTTCGTATCGCATGGTTTACTTATATAACTAGTATTTCCGTTACATAATTTTTAGGCTAGTATAATTATCTATAATGAACTGTAAAGAACTTCTGAAAGCTATAAATTATGACCACATTTTTATTCAACTACCTTGTCATACTTCCCGTCGAAAAATGAAGTAAGGAAATGTATTTGATAGGTAGTTTTAAACAGACTATCTCCCTTAACAACCCCTGGGTAATGGACTCAATCTTCACAGCGCAGCTGGAAGTAAATTAATTAAATTTTTACGCTTCAAATCAAGCGCTGAAAACTTCAAACGCGCTTACTCTCAAAGGCTCGAATCTATACGACATTAACAAAACTCCGCCAGGTTCTACATATTTGATAGTTGAAAAAGTTTCGACAAACATGAGAATCTGTTTCTCCCTCTGCTCCCTAGAGAGATTACCATTTCAAATGTGTGAATTCGTTCTTCATTAAAACGCCTAATTATTATTTCCCAGAAATATAAATTAATCAGCTAATTTAAAGCGATTTCTAACGGGAGAGCAACAAGTGACTGCTGATTTTTTTTTCTTTTTTTCATCTGCATTAGCGATGCTTCTTTTAGGAAATTACCAATCTATTGCGAAATGGCTGTTCTCAATTAAATTGTTTGCTCTCTTGAGATTGGGAAGGTGGCTTGCTGAACGTTGCGAATCTAAATATAAGAAAAATGGAAAATCACTCCTCTGTTTCTGTTTTGTTTCGGGCTTTTTGTATGCATATTTATATTGAGAACTGCGGGAAATTTTGAAATCGAAGAATTTTTCTTTCTGTGAAAAGTTGCGTGGAATTTTAAGTTACTGAACGGATTTTTTTTAAAGAAGATGTTTTGATTATTTATATAAATCGGAGGAAAATTTATTTATTTGTGAAAGTAACTACATTTATAAACATACGCTTTAAAAGTGAATTGTTTTTACCATGCATTTCAAATCTTGCTTGTATTTTATTCTAACCGATAACAAAACTTTTTTTAAGAAATACATTCAATGAAATGTTTATCAATAAATGTGAACTCGCTTAAAAATTATACTTTTTCTAAAAACTAATTTTCAATATAAAAAGCAATACAGAAAATCATATTTTGTGGTATGAAATATGGTCTTAATTTGTGAAATTTCAATAACTTGCAGGGGATAAATAATATTTTACTGTAGCGTTTGTATGATACTCAGAAAATTTCGTACTGCTTTTAAAGTGTCTTTTAAGGCATAGAACTGCGAGTACGAGTGTGGTTCAAAAAGTTAGGTAGCCAGTCCCCTGACCAAAAAAAATCTCGAAATCGCAGGTGTAAAGAGAGGCGTTTGGGGACTCCATGGCTATCAAAGCATTTGTTCCATCTTTATTCCATCTATTGAAACTGGCGTTCATGAAATACGGGCCCTAGTCGCTGAGCTACTTAACGATAGTGTCCTGAACATCACCATCGATTTGAAAATGACGTCCTGCCAGGGGCTTCTACAACGACCGGAAGAGATCTCCCTTTATTTAACATGTTTTCGAAGTTTTAACTAGTAGTAATCAGTTGACGTAAAATGTGTGTCAAAAATATTATATGGGAAAGAACTGTTCATCTATCAAGAGTAAAAATAGACAAATACGACTAGTACAAACTGAGTACATTTATTTCTAGCGTCTAATTTTTGATCGCTTTGTTACACCCGTAAAAAATAATGGTCAAGGCCCGTTATTTGACTTCCGTTGGTTAGTTAGTTATTTCTGCGGCATTTCTTTCGGTGTAGCTGGCACAATAGAATGCCTCATTTTTTTGGTTCTGTGAGGATCTTTTTTTCCGTTTACTTACATCACCACTTTAGTTTCACACGTAGCTTCGTAATGTGCAACTTCATTCATGATCACGCAACATTCTCACGTTAATATTGCACAATTTTTCAACATCCGGAGAGATATTTTAGAGAAATACTTTCTGAACCTTAAATAATTTAAAAATTGACACCTTAACAAAAATCAACTGATTAGTTTTTATAGAATTATAAAGCTTTATTCGTAAAATTACGTTGTTAGTTTTTTTTTTTTTTTTCAAAGTATTTTGTCTTCTTACCTATTTTATTATTAAAGTACCTTGACAGTTTACAATGTGAATACCTACCATTTAATAGAATCGACTTTTACGAGAATATTTTTAAACAAATTATCGTCTTTTACGGGGGTGGAAAAACTGGAAATTTTCAGTTTTATTACCCAGATAAATCAAGAACTGTCTTTTTATTTTTCTCTTGCTTTCAGCTAAAACAAGTACCGCTTATTTATTAGTTATATAATGGGCAGAAAGATAATGTTATGGCGTGTATAGAAAATTAGTGAGTCGTAGCTTTTTGTATGTACAGTTTGCAAATAACAGCACTTATATTAATATTTATGCTCTGTTCGACAAACAGAAGTCGTAGTACTTTGCCTTAAATTACTGTAACTGTGAATTTTAAATATATTTTTCAATTCTAAATATATTTTATAAAATTCTGAATAGTGCAATAATCTTAGGAGAATGTTTTCCAAGATTAAAATTTTAGTAATTTCAAGGCGGCCCATGGAAAAAATACATACTTCATTTTAAATCATTTGGAAATATTACGCATTGATACTACACGCAAATGTAATAGGATTATCATGCAAAAGTCCAAACTGTTGAAACTTTTCGATCTCACTAATTTTAAGGGTTTGATTAAGAGTATTTTTTTAAAATTAAGTTGCCTTCCTTCCTTTAAATTCTGAAAAAATCGTGATTTTTTACCCTTTTTCGATTATGTGCATATTATATTGCAAAAGTACCAGAAGTATAATTTATTCTTACTATAATCGATAAACATTGCATCTTCTAAAAATAGTTATTAATTTATTAAATATTTATTTTATTTTTATAATTAATACATAGGTTTTTTTCAAATGAAATTTGTTAAACTTCCTGGCGCGTAAGATTTAGGAAAAAGTTTTGCTTAAAATATGTGCTTGTTGATTTTAAAATTATAAATAGTTTTTCAAAATTTAATTATAATAATATATAAATTTCACGATTTTCTCTTTTTAACTGCAACTATATCATTCTCTACATTATTTTTTTTATTTAATTACATATATGCCTCTTTAAATAAAAATAAACGTAGCGAAATAATATAAATTATGGTTCAGTTTAACAGTATAACATGTAATCAATGACAAATGTTTCATAAAATATTAAATATCTCGTTGTACTGCAATTGTAATTGTAAGAATTTATCTTCCAGTTTATTCTCAAATACTTACAGAATGGTGTTAAAAACAGCATGTTGCTTTTTAAATAATCAAGAAGTTTTAGATGTATCGAGGCCCCTTGAAGAAATGATTTTTAAAGTCGTCCTATAAACACTTTCCTGTAATTTCTAAAACATTTCTCTATTATCATTATTAAATAAAATAATATTAAATCTTACTAATTAAAAAATTTCTGTCCAAAAATATATCGATCCTTGGCATTTCTTCATATAGGGTAAATTTATCCTTAAACTGTTATCAGCAACTATTCATAATCTATAAAATATGGATTATTTCTGCCTTATCAATTAAAATATTATTTTGCGTCAATATAACATCTCAAATAATGTAATTTTTTTCTACAGAAAATGTCATATTCAATATTTTTCACTACGAGTTGAATCATTGTTTAATTGATTTCTTTTGCGATGAGTTTTATTAAGGAGGAAGTGGGGGGGTTGGCTGGCTCGGGGAGATGGAATTCAGAAATTTCAAAGAATTCGCTGTTTTTCCAATTCACGTCAAACAACACGCATTGTTAAAATTGTCTGCATTTTCTTTGTTTTTTAATAATAAACTGATAGCCAATTAAATAATCTGTAGATGATTATACTTTTTTCAACCTATAATGAGCCATCTAATGAAACGAAAATAAACCTACTGAAAAAGCTAAAATAAATAGCTTTAATCTATAGTTATTTAATGAATAGCCAAGAAAACAGCACTGCGCCCAATTTACCCTTGGTTCTTAATTTTTTACTGCTGTTTATTAAAAAATACATGTTATTTTGAATAGTTCCCTTTAAGCCTTTGAAAGAAATTTGCCGTTACTTGTGTATGTTTTTTCATAAGACTACAAAATAATTACAAATTTTCTTAGAGTAATAATAGATGCCGTGTGTCCCGAAAATTTTGGAAAGAATTAATTAAGGTTGTGGTGTAATTAAATTTAAGCTATCTGAAAACACACATATGTATATGATCTTCTTTTGCAATGTTGGAGAACATTTATTTCTTTTAATTTAAAGACTTTAATACAATTTAATAAAGGAGTTAGACGATATTGTAAAAATAGTTTTAGGTTTGAACAAAATTTTATATTTTATAAATGAAATGTTTTTTTTATTTATTTATGCACTAATAAAATTTTAGAACGTCATAGGCTGAACATTTAAAAGCGGACTTGAAAGGTTAATTTAACATGTTGAAAATATATATTATTTTGCAGTTTTTTGTCGTTATTTAATTTTAACGCTCATAAATGTCTTACCTTTAAATTTCTTAATTATATAATATAAGAGTTCTTTTATTTAATATATTCAGACTTATCAATTTTCCGTCAATTCTTTTAGACCAAATTTTAATTCAGTAAGTACATGTATGTACGTAGAAAAAAGTATAACGATGAATTATTCTTCTTAATAGCTTTTGGTTTTTCTTTAAAGAATAAGTAACTTAAGTAACTAAAATACTTTGAACTTTAATGTATCGTAACTGACTTCTAAAAAAAAAAAAATATTTTAAGTCTGTATTCATTTTATGTTGCTATATGGTAGTTTAAAACTGCGAGACATTTTCGTCAAGCTTTTGAAAGTCTCCACTCAAGCAGAGTGCTGTTTGGGGGCTGTGGAAGGCTGCAAAGAGTCACCGGATCAAAGAAACCTAATTCGAAACCAGACTGGCCTAGGACTACCTTGTATACCGGATACCGCGTGCATATTAAATTTGTTGGATCGGGCGATAGGTTGGGGGGGGATGTGTACCCCGGAATGACTCCGAATGATGCCCTAAATTGTGGGGAACAACTAACCACTACAGGGGGGAGGGAAGGGGGACTCCAGTGAAATGACGATAATATTAGGTTGTAACGAAAGTTTTCCGCCACTCCAAGTATTGCCTGCACAAGCAGTTCCCGTTGGTGTCTTTGCCAATATTTTGTAAAACGATTTTTGTTATTTGAAAGAAAAGACTTGTTTTAGAGAACTGTGTTGTGAAATCTGTAAAACAATATCGTTATGATTAAGTATAAGGTGTCTGAAATGGAACTACCACGCTACCAGATTGATCCATCATTTACTCTCAGTTCTATCGCAAAAAGTCAGCAACAGAATGACACTGAATCGTGTATACTGCTTAAGGTACTGCTGTTGAATCATGACACTGTGAAGATTTGGTACCGAAAGTTCAAAAACGAGGACCAGGATATTAAAGAAGCAGAGCGCTTTGACCGGCCTATTGATGCTGATGAGTCCCGCCTACGACAATTTGTGGAAGAAGATAAAATATTCATCCACTCGAGAGCTAGCTAAAAGGGTTAGACTTTAGTGCCATGTTCATTAGTCGCACTAAGCATAAAAAACTTGACATATTAGGTCAATAGTTGGGTACCGCCTGAGCTGACTCAAGCAAATCTGGCGGAAAACTTTCGTTACAACCTGATAGCTTCATAGCAGTATAGTGCAGTGCAGCCGAGCTATCAGTTTTCGGTATTTTTTCTTTAGTTTACACTATTCACACAAAAAATAAGCATGCAAAATTCCAAATTAAAAAAAAATGCTTTGGACTGGTACCTCTGAGCACTAGAAATTTGCAAAGTGGTTGAAGCAGAAGCTATAGATTTCTACACAGCCTATCTTGATTAACCTGTTTTTAACAACCTTTCAGACCTGATCAGTTTTCAACTTAAAATTATTAGCATTTACTTTTTAATATTCTTTCAAAATTTGTGTTCTCAAATAAAATTGCCTGGTTCGAAAAGGTCGAGGTGCAATTTAAATATAAATTATGTACACTTGTTTTCCCAGAGTTAAAGCATTCGGACAAAAACTTTGCTCTTTTTGCTTTTACTTTTTGATAGTAGGCTTATCGTTATTTTTTAAAGTTTATTTTTTACGGTCGTTATTTTTTAAAGTTTCTTCACTGGATATACCCGTCAAATTCAACATTTATGTCTAAGGGACTTCCTCGTATCGCAGCGTACGCAAGCTTTACAACGATGAAAGTGACTAGGCTTTCGTAAGTCACTTTTCTTTGACATTTTTCCCTGGCTTGTCTTTTATAATTGAATGTCCGTGATGTAAACTGCAAAATTTGGTGGAGTAAGATATAATTTGTTAGTCTAAAGAACTGTAAGGAAAAATGCTTCGTTATTTTATGATTTATATCCAGATGATTTTTGAGTGTTAGTTCGTTGAATTACAACAAACAACATTTTTTTGTAATGTTTCTTACTTATATTTCACGCGATTAAAAATCTGTTTCTTTCATCACAATACTAGAAAGCTTATTTGGAAATGCATTTTAGTTATAATTTTGGTTTATGAATTTTAACTCTATGAGAGTTTCCTCGAAAAATGAAATTTTTGAGGAACTTTTTCGTACTTCTATTCGACTTATTTATACTGCTATTAATTAATATATTCTAAGCTTTCAACAAAATCATTTTACGCAATAAATAAAAATCAGTCTGTATATATATTTTTGCTTGAAAATTAAAAACAGTAATTTGCAATGTGGTGCCATAAATATCTAGAAAACCGATAAGCCATACACATAGCTGATCCGAGATTTTTCAGATGGATCTAGCATTTATTCTATACTATCTCATACTTCTTCAATGATTTTATTTTTTCGGTTGTGCATTTTAAAATACCTGGTGTACATTTTACTTATTCAAATATTTTGAATGCTAATGGCGTACTTCATCTAATATGACAGCTTTTGAGCACAATTCAGAATACATTTACTCTTTTTTTCATTGATCGTTAAATCATACTCTTCTATTTAAGCACGAACGAAAAAAATCAAGATAAAAAAATATGCATACATTGAAATCTAGAACTTACTATACAGGTGAGCCCCTAATAAAGGCGAATTCTGGAAGTTTGCCCGCTCGTTCATTTTCGCCATCAACTTTTTTATGCTTCTTTCCTTAAAAAAATTTACTTATTTTTTTTCAAAAGAAGAGCTGTTAAGAAAGTAAAATCAAAGCGCCCATCAATCACTGTCATTAATCAGTCACAGCATTAGTCAAGCTATAGAGTATTAGGAATGAAAATAAAATTACCCTCTTTGTGTGTTTTGAAAAAAAAAGAGTAAAGGGTGCATTTTACTTTGAGAAGTTTTATATATTTTATAAAACAGTACTATGTTGCGCGATGAAAAATGTTTTTCTCGAATTAATATAATTTAATACGTAAAGGTGAATTATTTTTTCAATTTGTTTGATTCTTAAATTTATATCAATAACCTCATGTTAAAAATCTTCAAATTTAATATTTTTTTCCGTTTTCATAATATAATAGATATATTTGTACTCGAATTTGAATATTTTTTTTCAAAATATTATAATGGGTCATTCAAATTTTAAAGCAAAGACCACCACCCAAGACATTCCCCCTTTAGGGAGATAGCCCTCGTCTAGCTATGCCTTATCCTCAGAATCAAATGAAATCGAATGTTAAAGCTGTTACTGTAACAATGCTCACGATATTTGTATTTATTAATTTATTAAATTAGAATTCTTTCAAAAGATAATTTGAGGTGTAAAATGTTAGTCTGTTTACATATTTTTAAATTCATGAGCAAATAAACAGAAAAACTTTCTTGGAAATTAATATTAAGTAATTATATGTTTCTATGGGAGATAACCTATCCCATAAAAATACCTGTTGAAATCAATTTAGTTACCTGCCAAATGCCTTAATTTTGGCTCCGAATTACTTCCTATGTTTATCGTACCTTAAAAAATTGTCAATTTCGTAATTTAAGAGTAACTTTCGTAATTTAAGAGTAAAATTCGTGGAGTAAAGTTAGTTGTAAAAATTTAAGGTAAAAGCATAGAACTTTTAAATGCAGAATTCTATAAATAACGTCAATATGATCGAGCATGTTTCATATAATAACTTCAAATTTAATGTCAAAAATTAGCTTTTCACTTCAACATTTCTTCAAAAATAATTTTACTAGATTCACTCATAAAATAACAACTATAGTTACTCTTCCATATCGTTTACTTTTGTACCAAATTCGCTTATTGCGTCACTCGGTTATAGCGTTAGAAATATTCTGCTCCCCTGAAATGGCATCATAACGGCTGTCAACTGCTTTTGCTTAGTAATCTTTTTTGATAAATACCAAAAATGGATGATTTTTCTACATTACAAATTATTACAAATCATTGCAATCCACTTCTGTTTCATGATCCCTCACCCCCCCCCCACACACACACCCCTCAAAAAAAAAAAAAAACATGCAAAAGAAAGAGATGGTTAGGAAGTAAAACCAAAGGGCTGATCAATCACTGTCATTATTCAGTCACAGCAAGATTCAAGTTATGGAGTATTTATAGGAATGAAAATAAAATTACTAGAGCTGTTTTTTTTTTTTTTTTTTCGTAGGAAATGTTCGAAGAGTGCTTCTTTGTGATACTTCTTGTTTACATATATTTCATTTCAATTTCGCAAAACATCTTTTTCTATGTAACATGGACTTTTAGCTGAATTCTCGAAGAGTCACTTTCGGATGTTGAATTAAATGTTTAATCGTTTTATGGAATTCCCAATTATGCGTGTTTTCTGATGTAGGGGTAAAGTTCACATTAATGCATTATGTCTCTTATTCCAATAAATTCGTGGAGTAAAGTATCGTTTAAAAATATAAAATAAATAAAAACATAAATTCAATTTTCTATTCTATTTTGATTTTTTCTCTTTAAAGTAAATCTTAACTATTTTATCTAGATTTTGGGGATAAAATTATACGTATAGATGCGAAAAAGATATTACCTTATAACTGATTTAAAATGCTTACGTTATACGTAAGAATGAATGAAATGTAAATTCAGCGTTTCTGAAAATTGTCCTTTCATAAAACAAATATGTCTCGCAGGTCTTGAACGTGATAAAAATATTGTCAGATCGCTAAGAAATTCCAAACTGCTTCTTCACAAACTGTGTTTCTACACACTCTTACAAACGACATATATATATATATAATGCGTGTTTGTGTATGCATATATGTAATATATATGTATTTTTATTTATTTTATTTTATTTATTTATTGGCAAACATCAATTTTTTTCAAGCACACATGAAGCTTAGAACGATTGATTGCAGAATTCACTGCATAACATGAAGAAACGCGAAAAATTTAATAAAACTTTCCAACTTATGAAAGGTATGAAACCTTCAGAAAACTTTCTTAGGTTTGCCGTTTATGAGACTTCATAACACAGATTATTAAGAATTTTCATAAATTCCATTATTTTGAAAGAACATCTTTCAACTTCAAACAAACATTTTCGATATTTACATGTCTTCGTCATATTTAAAGCATAAAGACTTTCTCAATATTTATGTAAAACTCATTACACTTAAAACACTTCTTGAACGCATAAAGCACTATGATATTACAAACACAAGAGGTAAAAATAAAAATTCCATCGCTATAATAATATTTGCTTAAATTAAATTTACAGACAGCAGATAGTTTTCTAAATTTAATTAATTTCGTTACTGATTGTTGACGTTGAAAATTATTGACTATTTTCATAATATTTAAGATAGCTGTAAGACAAAAGTTTCTTTAATCCATTTTAATCGACAGTTGAACTGGAACATCATTTATCAACTTCAGTTAGTTTTCTTTTTGTTCACTAAATTTATTTGACCGTTAAACGCGGTAAATCTATATAATATTCGTGTTGTTTATATAGCTTGATATAGTAAAATGTTTTGCTCGCTTAGAGTTTATCATTTATGATTCTACAGAGAGCAAATGCAAACTAGTTAACTCGAATAACCAGGTTTTTTTTCTTACAATCAACCTTGGTTTTGAACTATACGACAAATTGGTTTTAAAGAATGGATGATCCTTTAAATTTTCCTTGTATTGAATAAATTTATTCCTCTCAGTTCAATTAAATATTTCAATTTAAACGAATCCACAAATGATTTGTATACCCAAATTCTGTAGAATTTGGATACAGTGAGAAGATTTTATAATCTCTTGAATATTCGTACAATTTCAAATTGATTGTGCTTTGATTTTCCATGCGTGTACTTAAGTGTATTCGTAGTCGTGAATGTATTTTTGGTTGTAGCTGTAAAAATAAATTAGGTACGCACTGTCTCAATAAGTTTTACGTATAGTAAATTTTTGTAGCGTTAATATTTAAAAATGAATTGTTTAATATTACAAAAAAATATCTATACACTTAAAACTAAAATCAAACAAGAACTCTAAATCCTAGTAAGTTTAGTAGAGTATAAATATATAAGAGTATTGAAAGACAGGCGCTTTACTTTTCTGACTTGACAGAAATTTATTGTTAAAAGTTTTTGAATATTATACACTTATTTATATAAAAAAAATTGAAATTTGCGTACTGTAATAATTTTTATTGAACTATATTAATATCAGTACTAGAACTTTTTCTAGTATCGATATTCATATAGTTCAACTATCAAGTACTAGTTATTCATATAGTTCAACTGTCAAATACTAGAAATTTTTTTCCCGAGATTTAAAGTAGTATCCTTTGAATGTAAAAATATATTTTTTAGATATATCCAAGACTTTTTATTAAGTAAACGATGTGTCTAATTTTTATCTCTTTAAATATTTGCAATTTTTAAAGTACCTAAACACCGCTAAATACAAAACCTTTAACGTTTTCCAAAAAATTCAATATGTTCACCGTAAAATTCGGCTCTTGTATATATTTTTCAATAAATTAAGAAATGAAATTCGAAACTAATTTGTGACTGCGAAAATAAGTTTTTGAAATTCAGTAGAAATGATTTATTTTGCGATAAATGTCCTTATCGCCGTGACGTTAAACTCCAAAAACGATAAGTACCCAGTGCATCTGAAATGCCCCTCCCCACTACCAACACATCAAATTTAAATTTAGCTACAGCAGTTCTGATAACCAATCAATTGGTGATTATTCCCCTCTACCATGAGGTGAGGTAATTAGGTAGCTGGTGATTTTCAAATGACATTATATCACCATTACAGTAAATGGCTGTGAACTTCGGGAAGAAAGCAAATCCACAGAGATAAAAATTCGATGAAGAATTTCGGGTTCAAAGCGGGAAAAAAAAAGTGGAATGAAAATTCCAGTCATTAAAAATAAATGATATTTTCGTCGAAGGGAGAGGGGTACAAAAAAAATACTGGGAAATCCTGTTGAAAAATTCAGCTAGTGTGGAGCGATTACGTTGAAGTTTTTGATAAATCACACCACAACATCTGAGATAAGCCAATAGGAAATCGTTACCACTATAAGAGCCAATTATAGAGAATTATCTTAAAGCTATCGAGTGATTAAAAAGTCGTTGTTTGAACACTGAAGAGTGAAATGTGCGATTCAAATTTGGATGAGCCGATTATATTTGCTAAAGTACGTTATCCATATGCCTCTGAGAAAATGATCGATGTATTTAACTGCTTGTCTGCGATAAAATTTAAAAAAAAAGGCTGTATAAGTTACAATAGAAAGAGCGCTTTAAAAGAAGTGTGTCAATATTGATTTAAATTTTAAATTACGATACAAAGGGCTAATTTTGTGGATATTTCTCTTTGCTTTAAGTTAATAATAAGTAACAGTACTTCGGTGAAATTCGCTTGGTTCTGTATTTGTGTAAGTGAAGTTATGTGAGCTTGGTCATTATTGACATCCGAAGTCTTTCGTCATTTCTGGTTTAGTTAATTTTGTGCTATCTTGTTTAGCTAATGTGTGCAATTAATGCTTTTGTTAGTCTTGCAAAAAAAGAACTTAAAGTAATTGTTTATACTCACCTACCCATGTGTGAACCCGTGTTTACTTTAAAAAATCTGGCTCCGGTAGTTTTTTTCTTTAATTATTTTATAAATAATTATTTGGTCATAGCTTCAGCTTATAGCAGAAAATGAAATGAGTTCGAGAGTACAAGTTATAAAAGTTTACACTTTGTATTACTACGTATGCATTAAAATTTCGTTTAACAGCATGTAACTTCTACTGCACCTAAGACTAGAAGTAGTATTTGGTGTTAAAGTATAATCACGTGTGCAGCATGTTATCTGAACACTAACGGATCCATTATGACTACCGTAACATTTATAGCTGAAAATAAAAAAATCTTTTAATTTATTTTAAAAGTAAATTTAAGATAACATTTTCATCTTTACAGTTATGTATCGTTAAGATCTCTAATAGGGATATAATACTGTAATTTTCAGTTTATTAAAATACTGGCCATTTTTGGTGTGACTAACGTAACATTCTAATTACCACAATTTACTTTAGTCACAGTTCTTAAATTACTAAAATGATGAGTATTTAATTAGGTATCAAATTATAAAAAATTATTTTCTTAGTAATAATGTTTTTAAGATGCAATAGAACTTCATAATGCGCATTGTTTTTATGTTGTTAGAGTTCACTTTTTTATATAGAAAATATGTCAATTTTAATACTAATATTGATTATATATTTTTAAAATATTAGCAATCCAATATTGAAAGCCAGTTTTTTTACAGTGCTAGACGTAGTTCTACGGTTGAATTCTTCTTGAACATTTCATGGCGTCTTATACGTACTATACTATATACCAATGATAAAGCCTCACCATGCCACAGTGATTATGTCACTGAAAATTGTAGACGGCCATAGTGTGCAGGTCCCGGGTTCGGGTCTCATCGCACGGCTGTAGATTGGAGTTTTGGTAGGTTTCCTCCAGATGTAACGTGAATACGCTTTAGAACCCCTAAGAAAGTCCTCCTGCCAAGGTACCCCTCACCCTTGGCTGATCGCCAAAGTGTAGAGTTGCCAGAATCACACACAATCACATATCAATAATAAAGAAGTAAGTATTATGCTATTTTGATAAATTTTGAGTATTATACTGTAAAAACTATTTACCTAAACTGCTAATATATGATTTAGTTAAACTACAAAATCCAACCATCTTTTATCATTTGCTAATCCTATAAAATTCACTGCTGATACTTTCGTTTATTTTTAGTCATGTTAGTAAATAGTAACTTTTTCCCAACGCTATATCTGAAAGTTTTTCGAAACCCACTAATAACGTACTTAAAAACTTGTCAAACCTGTAAATGAATTAGTTATATTTCTGCAGATAACTTTATATTGCTCAATTATAAGTTATAACTTAAGTTTTATTTATTTAAATGTCTGAATGCTTCAACAAAATAGATCGTTTGTTATAACTTGTCGCACATATCTACCACCTTAAATCACTACACTTAAACATAAAAATTTAATTCTTTAAGGAATGTTTCAATAATATTAACAAGTTTCTTTTGCATATTTTTCTACCTATTTCAAATTTAGTTTTACACAAAACACAAAATTCCTTATTAAAAAAATTCCGAAATAACTAAATACAACTAAATAATTACATCCAATATATATAAATGGATTCTCATTTATGCAACCTATAACATAAAGCAAAAAAATAAAACTAATCTGAAGATCTTCTATTAAAAAATAAATTTCCAAACTTCATAAAGAGAACAAAAAAGTATGTTCATTAAACTAACAATAAAATGAACACATTTAATTTCATTTTCTTTTGGCTCTAATTATTTTAGCCCATTCTAATTTCCTTTCTCATTAGAAAGATTTTAAGGCATTCTTACGCTTTTCTCATTATCATACATTTTTTCTTCTTCAAACTTTGTTTAATTAAATGAACTTCCTACGTATGGACTACCCGTACTAATTTCAGTTTTCGTATCATTAAGATACAACTGGAATTGTCTTTTGAAATAAATATTCGCAAAAATCTATATATCTAGGAGTTTTTTCTGGTGTGGGTCTGATATCGTTTCGTTTTACGCGATTGGGTATTCTTTATACGCCTTTAAAAGTCCCATTTTTGACTACGTTTAGCATTTATTTCCCTTCATTACTTTTTTTAACGCCGGATTCGGTGCATTCTTTTAATTGTAATTTCAGTTTCCATATCGTTAACATGCAGCAGAATTTGTCTTTCGAAATAAGTATTCGCAAAAATCTACACTCTCCTGAAACTTTTAGGTATGTTTTGATGTGTCATTTCAGTTCTGCAATTTAGAGTATTCTTCATGCGTCTTTAAATGTCTCATTCTGACTACCTTTTAACATATGAATACCTTAAAATTCATAGTGTTCATAAAGCGTTCATAAACGCCCCATTTCAATGACATTTAGTTTTACTTTATTATACCATTGTGTTATTTAAATTATTTATTTTCATCAAAAATTTGTTAATAGCTCTTATTTTTATAACTACTGTAAATGTTAATTAAAAATTTCGAGGATGTATTTTAGGTAATAGTTTCATAAAGATTTGCAATATTTGTTCTATAAGAGTTTATTTAATAAAATTATCAAATTTGGTATCTTTTGCTCTTTAGCCTGACCAAGCAATATAGCAATATAAATTTGATTAAGATAATTACATTTGGATCTTACATTTCCTTGTAATGTAAAAATATGTATTATAGTTTTAATTTACCCATAACTTATATTTTTTTAGGAAATAGAACACATCACCTTTGTCTTAACTGTGATGAAGGCTAACCCCTCCCTGGAGATCGAAACTTTAAGGAGAGAACCTCCTCCCTTTTTAAAAAATTTATCCCAAATTCCTCACAATAATTACATATTAATGCATAAATCAGATTCCCAGACTGCACTATAGCTTTCATAAAGACCAACTAATCAAATCACGAAGCTAAAATGAGTCAGGAGTACCATTGTTTGTAATTCTAACTTGAAATTGAATTCTTTGCATATCTCGACAAGAAAGATAAACCAGTTGTATTTGGAAATGATTTTAGAAACACATATTTTCTAATGCAACCATTTTTGTTTGTTTTTCGCTAAAGTCGGCTATGTATCGATAGGTGTCATTGTATCTTCATCAAACGTGACGGAAGTTTGAGCATACCCGCAAAAATCTCTATTAATCTAAATACAAATTTGCAAGCCCCTGTAAAATAACTTTAAACGTTATAATGTTGTTTCCATTCTTTAAATGAAGCGTAAGCTCTTATAAGCATTGTGTACACGCTTAAAAAAAAGAACTAAATTCACTCCGAAGGAACTAAAATAGTTCAGAAGGACTTAAAACTACCTGACGTAATAGACAACTTGGAAAGACAATTTGTCCCGGTTTTAAATACTTCGGAGTTATTTTAGTTCCTTCGGAGCAAATTTAGTTCTTTTTTTATCAAACGTGTACTTTTTGTATTGAGCTTAAAATATCTCTAAACTGCTATAGACAGTAATGCATTGAATTTTTTTGATCTAACATATAATCCATAACAAAACTAAACTAAATGCAATTTTAGAAGAAGAACGCTATCTGTAATCTTTGACAACATACCAATTTTGTTTTTGTTTAAAACAGATGAGTGTCTCTAAAATGCACTTTAAACACAAATGGCCCGTAGAACGTCATGTGTTGGAATTCTTTTGCATGCAGAACTGTAAAAAAAAATGTAAATGTCACACATGGTACAGTACATAGAAATGAGTAGCATAAATTTCGTAATAATCGATGCATATTATGACAGTTAAAGAATGGACGGACAGACAGAATTTCAAAGGTGTTAAAAAACCGAAAAAGGAGTGTATAATTCCTTGGGCTTAGCAACATTAGCCTCATGTAAAAGGCTCTTCTAGAAAAGAAACTATACAGAAATATTTATAATGCTCGGCCAATCAAACGTGTAGTGGGACAGTATTAAGTCAGTAAAATTAATTTTTAAGTAATATTATGAATGAAAAATTGACAATTATGATAATACTCCAATACAGAGGGGATCTTTTTAGCCATCGGTTTGAAAGATCTTACCCATCGATATAGGGTATGTGATTTTTTTTTTTAAACTTATATGCTGTAAAGGGGGAAAAATCAGAGTGTGACGAAAAAAGTTTATTGAAGTTGATCCTGTTAAAAGCAATGTTGGTGTAATGACTGACAAAATTGGTATTTAACAGAGTATTATTATGTTAAATACCAAATGTTGTTACATACTAAATTGTAATTTAGTGCATTTGCACGAGCAACTATTAAATCAAAAACAAGTGAGAAAAATGATCTGTGAAAGTGTGTGAAGTGAAAACATTACAATATTTTAGGAGGTGCTTCTTTTTAAGAGAGAAAATGTAGGCTCGTACTTTCAGCCAATTATAGTCAACCTCAAAACTACTATTAAGACTGCTAACTTTGTCTTGATGTGTTTATTAGACATTATAAATATAGATGTTTTATTATGTGTTCAATGTTTAGAACTACAGTAGAACCTCGATTATCCGAAGTCATTGGGACCGAACCTACTTCGGATAATCGAAATTTTCGGATAATCGAGAATTCATCAATAATGATCTAGTTTAATATGTAGTATCATCATTGAACTGTTATTATGACTATAACTGTTAAATAAATGAAAATAAATTTATTTCTGAAACAAAAACTTACAATGGTTTAAATGGAAGCTTCATCGGGTGTATCTGGCCATCCTTTGCTGTGCAGCTCTATCCCGAATTCTTAAAAGCATGATTTCAGAGGAATCACACTGCTCCTGTTGTTCCAACCAAAGAAGGCCTTTTGAGAAACACTCAAAAGCATCATTGTTACTGATCTTATTGACTCCAGAATCGTTCTCACCTTCATCATCATCATCATCTTCTTTTGGAGATTTTCGAACTTCTGCTATTAATTCCTCATCCTTGAGCAACTGGAAACCTGCATCTTCCGCGTCACAATTCAACTTATCTGTGATTTCTCTATCCCCACAATTAGCAAAACCTTTCATTGTGCTAAAAAGGCTTGAAAACTCGGTAACACTGTCTTTCGAAATGTCTGTAGCATTTTCATCTGAGCCAGTTGAAAAATTCGGCAAAAATTTTCGCCAACTTCGTCTTAGTGTTGATTGCGGCAAAAATGTCCACGCGTCACCGATCATATAAATGCAGTCTTGGATATTGGCAGTTTTCCAAAACTCAATTATTGAAACTGAACCAGATTCAGAATCTCCTCCAAAAAGTAATTTTCTGATGATGAAAAAATAAAAGTGAAGTAGAAACCGACTTCGGTTAACGGAGAGTTTCGGTTAATCGAGGTTCGGATAATCGAGGTTCTACTGTAGTTCTTTTGTGCGATGTCAAATTATATATTAATCGTCTTGTCGATCAATCAATCTCTTCATACCAAAACGTCTTGCCGTTTAATTAATAATCGGCTTTCACGCACAAGCCCGAGCCCAGCTCAAACTTAAGCTCTAATTAATAAAATAAAAGACGGTTACTTTATTTCTAAAATATCATAAGTTTTCCTAACGGGAAATGATGTGATTGAAATGCACTCAAAACATCCATCATTTCTTCTGTTTCCTCAAAGGCGGAAATAATATACATTCATTAATATAAACAGATGTGCAATATCGTGACTAAGCAATAAACTGCCGCTTTCAAATATCCGGACAGTTACAGGCATCTTTCACAGACTTGAATACTAATAACTCCTACTAGGCGTCCCATCCCCCCTTTATTTTATACAGTAAGAAAGTTTATTTCACCCGAAACAATGAATCATTTTTTTAAAATTTGTTTACTAAAAATGTATTTAATAAACGATGAATTTCTAATGTGCCCAAATCCTGGAACAATACCAAATTATAGAGCCATATCTACAAGTCACTGAATATGATAGATGGCTGAAGTGTGCAGGTCGAGGGTTCTGGCCTACTGCGAGGCCTAACGGTCCGGAGTTTTGGGTGCCTTTTTTCCATATGTCACGTGAATACGCGTTAGAACCCTTTAAAACGTCTGTCATCTAATTCATCCCCGCCACCAGGTAGACATCCCTTGTCAAAACCTTTCAAGTTGATTGTGTTTTTAATGCATTTTTTAAACTCGTGATATCAAAATGGTGTCAATATCACTTATGTAGCTTAAATTCTTTGAATCAAAGAATGAACGCTAGCTTGATAGTGCATGCTATATGTCGGTAGGTGGATTTTCAGATTTTTAAAGTAGCCCAATTTTTCCCTGTATATTTTAACGTGTTAGTGTAAATTTGCAAGTCGATAGGCTTAATGGTGCAACTTTTATTACATTTTTTGAAATAAAACTTTTTCATGAATTACAAAAATTGTGAATCTGTACGTTTGAAAATAAGAACTTGACATATATGCTACATATTTAACTTTCCTACCCAGATAAAGCAATTTCCTGAAGTTAGCAATTTTTTTTTTTTTTCTAATTTTAACAATCAAGGAAATGCTGAATTTTCATATTTTTAAAGTTGTACAGATCGTTTTCTATATTTTTTTACACAAGTATAAATAAAGTTTCTGTCTTTTCGGAGTAATTGTGCTAAAAGGTTCGTTTTGGAGTGGTACAACCCAAAATTGTCACACCTAGGCTCAGAGGCGCCGGCTACAGGGGCGTTCTGGGGCTTCAGCACCCACAGAAAGAATCTCACAGATGTGGAGCACTCACAAAATTCTAAGACACACTTTTAGTTATACTTATGTAGAAAATATATATATATATATATAAGAATTTTTGGGGAAAAAAATCCAACAGTTTTCCTCAGAAATAGGATCTTTTATGAGATTTCTACAATAAGATCAGAGTTTTTCTCTGTTCTGTCACTGATCATTAGCTCCTGATTCGGTAGATGTAACTAATTTATAGAAAACTTTATAGAAAAAAATCCAAAACAATTATTAACAAAATAACTATAAAAACAGATAAAAATCAATATATTGGTATTAATTGAGGAATTTACTCATCTTTAATTTGACAAATTAATATTAACTTAACTATATTATTCATAATTAATTTAAGAGACTAACACCTAATCGGCCACTATATTTTTTAAATATTTAAATATTATAGTATAGATAAAAATTTCATTTGAGGTATTACTAATATAAAAATAGGTATAAATCTATGATTAGATTAAAGAAGATGTCTAAATATGTAGTAATTCAGAATAATACATTTAAATACAAAAAATATTAATTTATCTTTTGTAACAGTTTGCGCTTCCATTTGTGTATTAATAATGTAAAGCTGCTGGAGTAAATATCATATGCGGATATTCTTTCTGAAAAAGCATGTCTAATCATCTGCCCCCCCTCCTTTTCGAAATATTATCTTTTCCAGAGCACCGAGGAAAGTTTTGCAAAGTCGGCGCCTCTGACCAGGCTTGTATTTATAAGGTAATACGGTTGCAACTGGTAAAAGAAGTTTTTCTAAGCTAAAACTTATTAAAAGGTATGTTAAAGGAACCATATCTCCAGAAAGACACTCTTTGGTTATTCTGTCCACTAAAAACTTTTTTTTATCAAAGGTTAGATTAATGTGAGGTAATTTCATAATATGTTAGTTTAAAAACACGAAAAGTGCTTTTGTGATAATATCGTTATGTAATAATTTTCTGTGAAGTGCTAGTTTATAAAATGACATTTGTATCCAATTAAAATTAGCTCTTTATGCCAGTTTCAGTGTGTTAAAATATTCCACTACTATTATTTACGTATTGGTTTGCCAGTAATAATTGGAGGGCTATCGTGAAGTGGGCTGCAGAATTTAACTTCGAACAGTTACAAAAATAGTCTAGGACCGCCACTGCTTACTGATGAAAAAACCATTGAAGTTTACTGTGATTATCAGATATTGTTTAAAAAAAAGATATTTTAAAAATTAATCGATTAATATGAAATATGTAGGTAATACAACATCATAAAATTTTTAAAAAGATAAAATTTCAAAAGATATATACATATTAAGCACATGTTTTATGGAAATACTTATTTTTATTTTTCATGGACAAAAAAATATAATAATAATAATTTTAAAACTTATTTAAGAGGCAAATAAAAAATATTTTCATAAAATCGGTAATCTGAATTGCAGAAGTATGTAAATGCCTACTTTTTTAAAAGCACTGCTATCTAACGAATGCTTCGTGTTCACAAAATCTTCTGTATAAAACAATAAATCAAGATCCAAAAAGAAAAGAAGAAAAAAAAAGCACTTTGAATAAATAATTTATGTTTCATGAATGCATAATAAGAGACGTAGAATAGAGAAAAAAAAGGAAAAAAAAAAAATCTGTCTCCTCGTGTAAAACCACATTCTTCTCTTTCATTCAGCTCCTAAAAATCAATAAAGCACTCGTGAAAGAAAATTAAAATTCAGAATTTTTTTTTTTTTTTACTCTTTTCGTTCTGCATCAAAAATTCAAAATTCAGCTTATATTTTCAATTTACTGTATGTAGCATAATAAAATCATGTGTACATCATATCTCTATTTTTCAGTTCATTAAATAAAATGATTTAAATTACCAACGAGACTTCTGTGTAAAATTTATTCATCGCAAAAAATAAATAAATAAATAAAAAGTAAACTTTTCTGGTGAGAAAAAAAATATATATAATTAATCAGTATTAATCCTGATACCTTTCTAAAAAGTCAAACAAACTTTCCCGTTGTCTAATTAATAAAGTTCTCTGTAAACAAACAATATATCACATCCATTCTCTGGAGCTATTAAAGAAACATCAACATTATATAGTTTACTCCTGATTCGGTAGATGGCAGCACGATCAAAGTAACTGTTGTTTTTAATTACCCTATTAACGCGGCTAATGTGTTAATTAAGGGTAATTACTCCACCTCGGGCAAAAAGTGACACGTGGTAAGAAAGATCTTTAAAGAGTTTATAAAAAGCTCGGTAAATTATATATTTATTTTTAGTTTATGTAAACATTCGACGGGAGATTTTTTGTCTTTTTTTTTGTCTTTAATTATTTTAAGTTTTGGTCTCTTCACGGAGTTCTGAAGTTTAAAAAATGTTTCTTCTGGCAAAATTTAAAATGATATTACAGTTTTATTTTATTTTTCTGTTTGTATATTTTTTTATAAGAGTGCCATCCTTCGGGTTTGTCAGTATTGGAGAATGTTTACTTTTATTGCAATTACCATGTCGTCGGACTCTTCACTTGAGAACCGTGATGGTTGGGGTTGGTTTTAATTGTTACGCGTGTTAAACAATTTTTGGGAAGCATGTGAATTGGCTTTGGAGTTTGCCAAAATTTGAACACAACTAAAGCATGCACTCGGTGCGAAAATAACAGACCTTCAGGTGAAGAATCGCTCGATATCACCATGGAGACGGAAGAGCACACTTTAATTCGGGAGGGGGGGACAGAACTAAACAACTTGGTAGTCTAGAAGTGAAAAATGTTCCCAGTCGATCGATAATATGTTGGATTTGATTCAGGATATGTTTGCGTAGAGAGAGACTAGGCCCCCAAGTAGAGACTACCAATAATTTGGATTTTAATGAGATCTTGTTTAAGTTAATGTATGCGCATTCTCTACTTATTTGGAGTTCTTGATCTTTGAACAAACAGAGGAAAAGGAAAAGATGTAATTGATTTAAAGTTTGCATGCTTCCCTAAATAGTCATTAAAAATAATTCTGATTCACGTGGTTTCCGCTTTAATTAAAATCAAGAAAAAATAATTTAATTTGCCCACTCAACATCTAGAATTCATAGTTTTTAAGAAGTAAAGTTTCCGTGAAAACTGGATATTTGTTATAATCTTAGAGTGTAAATTGTTTTCAGCGGGGAACGTGTACTTGAATGTGTGCCTCTGCGCCCTTAGTGTGCCTTGTAACACTGAAAGTATAATAAGAATTAAAGTACTTTTGTATGTAAATCGAATATGGTCAATTTTAGTGCACCGTTCTTGAAGTTTTCGTGAGCATGCGCTGATGTAGATTTTTAATTTTTAACTATCATTACAGTTTTTAATTCATTTATAAGAACCTATAAATATCATTTTTACAATATTTTAAATTTTACCAAATCAAATTTTCTTTTATTTACTTTTTTTCTTAATCTGAAGATTATGATAAATTATCCCGGCAGAAAATGTTCTTAAATCAAGAGAAGTGTCTCATTAACTAAACATATAATTGCACAAAAAATATAGTTATAGCTATAATAAACTAACGAATTACCTGACAGTCAAGACTGATTGGATTTTGTTCATAAGCGGATTCAAAATTTTGTTTGATTAATTGAAAAAAAAAAATGACTAAAAAGGTTCGAAAGTAAACTTTTGGTAAATTTTGTTCTTAAAGTAAGCTTGGTAAATTTAACAATTATTACATTATTACTTTTTTAAAATTAAACATTTAAATTTTATAGAGCTATGTATTATACTTCAAACTTTTTAAATACTGTAAAGTCACTTATTTTCGCCGGCGGAAATTTTCGCGAGCATGAAGATATGTCATTTCACGAGCTGAAAATTTTGAAAATTGCGAAAAGAACCGAAAATCTATAATTAGATACTTTCGAGATTTTTAGAACCTTTTTGCACAGATATTTTAATACAACTTTAAGGTATTTTAAGACGGGCTCGCGAAAATTAAAGCCTCGCGAAAATAAGTGTTTTTACAGTATTTAATCTAATAACAAAACTTCTTAAGTTGGAAAGCAAAGTTTGCAGCTTTATAAAGATCTAAATCAAAATCGTGAGGAAAATTATTAGACTTAATGATCAAACTCTGGTTAAAAAGAATTTAAATGTAATAAGCAAATTAGATGAATTAGATAAAAATTAAATTTGAGAATACTAATGACTTTAAAATTTCATGCGCTAATATTCAAAAATAATATTTTAAATTTTATCAGGAAAATCTGATTACGCATGTCCATTAACGAAGAGAGAGAAAAAAAAAAATTGAATTCTTATAGAAACTAAGTCACTAACTGAAATACCTTTCTTATTTTATAAGAAAGATTTGCTTTCCGAAATAGTCTGAAATTTCTTACTTATTAATCCTAAAAATCTCGAAAAATTGGAAAAACTAGATAAAAAAAAATTGGTTTATGATCTTAAAAATTAGTGTGAAACTTCTTGATATATAGTTTACAGTTCAGGGAAATAAAAAAAAAAAAATAAGTAAATGGATGATAGATAGTAAATTTATTTATTAAAAAAAAAAAACTTTTTTCCTGATTCAGCTGTAAATGTCAGAACATTTAGAAGTAAACCTGATAGACTTACTTACCCAAAATTGCAGAAAGGCAATTAAGTTTGTTATTCCGTAGCCGTTGGCTGGTTTTTCAGAGATTGCAAAACTTTAAAACGCAATAGGCATAATATTAGTTAATTGTTTTAGTTTTTTTTAGTTACTGCCAATACTAAATGTTTATAATACTTACTGAAAAATTCACATTCTATAAAAGATTTTAGTAATATCAGGCAACGGTCAGCTGAAATAAAGCAATAGCCAATGATGACTAATACCTCAGAAAATGCCCGTTTACTTTTGGCACGGCGATAAATAATTGGAATGTCTAATGAAAGAATGAATATTTTAGCACCTCTAAAACAAAATTGTCAGTAAAATCAATGTCAAAGCCTTTATTTTACTGCCATGAACTACGTTTTAAGGTAAAACTCCTGTTGGTGTCAATATTGGCCTTAATGGAAAAAGGACTCAATTGCACTAGTTTTGGTTACATGCGACGTAAACTTATTACGAGGTCATACTTTTAGGAAAACCAGTTCCTAAGCCATTGCTTCCCTTTAGGCATACTTCACAAAAATGATGCTACCGTAATACAATAATTTCAAATTCTTATATTTTATACACTTTAAAACCTTTCCGCTCTTATTTGTCGATAAATGCAATTTTTTGCCTCTAGGAAATATTTCTTTTCTGTTCTTTTTATTTCTTTTTTGTTTTGTTTCTTAGGAGTATTTTTTTTTTTTCATCCTCTGTCGATTTTTCTTTTTTCGGAGAAGATGAAATTTATTCCCCAAAAAAAGAAATAATAAGTGCAGAAAACTGTCTTGCTTTCATAGATTTTTTTCTCTTTCCGTTGCTAGCAGAGAATTATACTGAATTTTTTTTTTAACTCTAACATATTTTTGGAAAGTTTTATTAACATTCACTCTAAAACAAGTTATAAACTTTTGAACTAATTTACAGTCCAATTTTCGCCTTCAGCTCATTGTCGGTGTTCGAAAAATAGACCACTGTCGTCGGCTTTACTTACCATGACTATTTCGATGATATTATAATAGATACAAAATATCACTTTAACTTGATGAAATCTGATAACTTTAGCAGCCATATGTTGTAAAGAAGTGTATCTGCTTGGGGTATTTTAAACTATTGAATTGCGTTGTGATACATGATAATCCAGGTTCGAATGCACTTATGTTGCAATAAAATAAAAAGACGTTAAATACTGAAAAACTATTTTATTAAACATATACTATTGAAATATTATTATAACGGCGGTGGTGGCTCAGCGAAAATAAAATGACGTCCTATATGGACAGTGAAATTAAGGTGGAATGCTTTAAAAATTACGCCAGCACAGAATTACACATTGGCGAGAACAATAACTTGGCTGAGATTAATAGCGCCAATTCCAGAGCAACCCTAACAGTTAATCCAATAAAATTACAATGACGTAATCGCGAGCAAATAATTTTAAAGTCGTCGCAGGGGAACAACTAAATAACTTACGCCAGCAGGATGCCAAGAGGAAACTCAAAAAGGCCGTTGATTTTGCAAACGGACGCAATAAAATCTATTTTTAACACAACGACGCTAGAATGAAGAGACAAAAAGAAAAAGATTAGTGCATACGGGAAAAGCGAAAATACAGATTTAAAGCCGAAATGGCAGAAAAATGAAAACAAAAGTGATTTAGAATTCTTGAATTTTGGATAGATTGCATTAAAGAAAACCAAATTAAATTATTTTTAAATTAGATATGTGATCTTCATCACATATGTATATATATGATGTCGAGAATTTGAGCATTTTATCCTAAAATGTATAGGAGATATGAAAATACTAAATATATGCTGACTTCAACTAGTTTCCTTTAGCTCTCGACGAGAAAAAAATTCCCGTCAAATGATCGCGTTTGAGAGATTGCACTCAAATTACGAAATAAAACAATGATTGCATAAATACTCGTACTATTGGTATTCTATAGCCCCTCACCAACTTTGTTTACGGATATCTCTCACTCTTTTTATAATGAAAGGCTGAAACTTTGTACATCACCTAATTAATGAATGGGACACATATAACTAATTAGAAATTGTTTTAACGGGGACCGCATAAAAAATATTGGGTTGGTGCATAAGTATCAGGCGTTTGTAAAGTTTTATGTATTTAATTAATTAATTAAATTGAATAAATAATCTACGTAAGAGAATTTACGTTAGAGGATATACGTGAATAAAAAAAATAATAATTAATTAAAAATATTGTAAATTTTTATTAAAATATAGCACGTCAAAGAACCGCCTGATAATTAAGCACCAACCCAATGTAAAAAATTATTTATTTGTATTTAATGGCGCGAAAATTTTAATCGATACCCTAAAATTCTGTACTTTTTTTTACGTAATTCATTGTATATGAATAGCGCAATGCATTCAGTGAGTACCGAACGCACAACCTTCTGATTATTAACGCTAGCCATAGCACTTATCATCGGGCTCTACCATCGCCGAGTGGAGTAGACACTCAAAATAGTAGACGCCTACAATGCGAAGGTCCAGCGCTCTGACCTGGCCTATCACGCGCCTATCGATCTAACCTTCTGGAGTTTCGGTCGGCTCTCCCCAGATGTAACGTGAATACGCGTTAGAACCCCATAAAAAGTCCTCCGCCCAAGGCACCCCTTTTTCGGCAGACAGCCCTTGCGTAGCTTTGCCATACCACAACATGAACAAGCACTTTTAATCGGTATGTTTGGCGTCACTATTCTGCTGGTATATTTAATTTAGATCTGTAAATTTTATATATCGACAAGTATTTTAAAGCTGATATCCGACAAGCTCTTTGAAACGTAACTGGAATACACAATGAATTAAAAATGCATGTATAGTTTCCTTTTTATGTGCAATTTTCCGCGAAGCGAAACAACGCGGATATATGTTGTATAACAATATAATACGTACATATCCTTTAAAATTTGGATTCTGCCAGACAGTCAAAATTAATCGATATACTCCACAAGTTGCTAGTTCAATGTACTCTTTCCACTTACACCATTTTCTCTTCGCTTCATCTCATGGCTGACTATAGAATAAATATATTTTTGAAATAGTGTTAGTCTGAATGGACGGATAAGAAGAAAAATTTGCAAGGAAAGCGTATAAAATTCATAGACGATTTCTTTAAAAGGTTTACTTTGAAATAATGATTTGATTATTTTATTTTTAGCGCTTAAGATAAGAACTGCGTTGAATTAGATGAGTAACCCACCCAATAAGTTTTGTAAAAGGTGTGCCACAGCCATCCCCCCCCTCAAAAATGAATTAAAAAAAAAATAATTTAATGTGTTGTGTTACCAATATGAATTATTATGTTGTGCCTTTTATACGAATTATGCTACTTTATTATGCACTAACCCTTTCACGCGCAGTGTTCCCGCTCTGGGAACACCCAACTCGGACGTTTTGACTGTTGCCAGTCACGAAGAATAGATTTGATTTCTATAAAAAAAATAGTTGCGGGTGACATAGCTCCACGAAAATCCTTTACTTTTTAGCACGTCCTTTCCCGTCAAAAAATGGTCACGATTCTTTTTAACAGCACTGACCACTGCTGAAAAATGGAAGAATGCGAGAACAGCTGGCTAGATTCCCAATGCTCAAAAAAGGGCAGCCGTTGCCATCGCTCGACTTAACGACCAGCAAGAGGGCGGACGATCGAAGTCGTCAAAACAGGGTCTCTCGATCTGTGGCACGCGATGAACGAAGTAGTAAAATGTTCCGCATACGATAACTAAGTGAAGCACAAAATTTCGGCCTTTTATCGTGAAAAGGCTCGGAAATGTATTTAAACAAAGTTATTAAGAGCCTATGCAATACCAATAATAGCAATATAACCAACAATAGTATGTGTTTATGCAGTATACCAATGCAGTTTATAATATACCAACAATAGTATGTATTTATGCAGTCATTTTTTTTTTTTTTGTAATTTTACGTGTACTACCCCTGAGACGCGGTCATCCGACGTGATTTTTGTCCTTCGAGAGGCATTGTAAAATGGTTTAAGTCAGCAAATATTCATTTTCATATGTTTTGTGTTTTTCTGTTTGGCAAGCCTACATGAGGTGGCATCTGCCTACGGGGAGAGTCCCTTGGTCGAAGGACTTTTTAAGAGGTTCCAACACGTATTCACGTTACATCTGAAGGAGGGGCGTAGCCAGAAATTTTTCATGCGGGAAGGGTTACGACTACTACAACTCATATATATGTATACGTGCGTGTGATAATGTAGTGAAAAATATACATTTTGTATGGCAAAAAATTCCTCATGGGGGGGAGGGGTTATGAGCCCCCTAACCCCTCCCTTGGCTACGCACCTGATCTGAAGAAAACCGACCCAAACTCCTGATCGTTAGATCGACAGCCGCACGGTAGTCCCGAACTCGGGACCTTCACACTTCAGCTACTTGTTTTCATGTCTCTCTGAGCCATTTTATAATGTGAAATGTTGAAACTTCGTGCATCATCTAATTAAAATATTGGGCACATTTTACGAATTGGGAGTTTTTGTATGGGGGGCCGTATAAAATTTAAATTTTGTATTCATTTAGATTTTAACTCCTGAAAATTTTAATCGATACCATAATATTCTACACTTTTTTTTTTTAAGTGTAACTTCGGAAATTATTGCATATGTCTATAAGTCAATGTTTTGGGATATATATATATATATATATATGAGACGTCAGATATTTCAAGTAAGCTTCAGAGTTAAGGTAGGTAATATGGTTTATTGAACATTACAATTAAGTTACAATTTAGAATGAGAAGAGGGGAGGGGAGACGGGTACAAGAATCAGCGTGGACTAGAAGCAGTCCCAGTGGCAGAAGTCCCCCGATTTTCGATGTGCGGGAGTATTTACGCTTACCACACCACGTGGTCTGCGAAGACACAACCCCTCCTCTCTCTTATCTCGGATCGATCCACACACATTTACCAACATGACCCGCATCCGGGGCTACAAGGGCGTGAGGACACGTGTACATCTAAAGAACTCAGAATCGACGGCCTGATGTCTGGCAAATAACAAAATAAATAAAACATAGCTCCAGAGCGCGCGTGGCAAGTATGACAGGAAAGTAAAACTTACAGTGAAAGTACCCGCTTGAACAATACCCAAACTAGTAAAACCCAAATTACCTTTTTATACATTACATATATATATGTATGTATATATATATATATATGTATATATATATGTATGTATATATATATATATATATATATATATATATATATATATATATATAATTAAATTGCGGGTAGTTCATAAGTTGGCTAATAACAGTTTCTCCATAGAAATACGCCGTCAATCAATTTTTAAAATAACTAAACATGACTAGAGAGAATAGTTATACTATAACATGCAATTGAATTAGGTTATAGTGACCTCTTTGATTCTGACAACTCCCCAATAGCGGCAAAATATTCTATGCCCTTCAACCACTCGTCAATACAACAAAAACTATCTGATAAGGTCACTTTGTTATAGCGGCATACATAATCGAGTTCCTTAAACGACGTTAGGTCAAGTTCATCTGCATTAATAAAATCCGTACAGTCTTTTATACGTCAAGCTAATGAAACTGTAATATGGAATACAGTTTCAGTTTGGCTTGTACTGAATATGTTCATTTTTTAAGCTTATCTTTTGACTCTGGAAATTCTAGAAAAATTGTTTTATCGCGTTTATATGAGAAAAAGCAAAGGGGTGTTAAAAATCCTTATTGAAGGGGTCAAACATTTTAGGCTTTTTTTTTTCTTTTTTGTAGTTAATATCGTTAATAAGTGCTTCATTTCCAGCGAACTAACTCCATTGTTTTTTTTTAAATGTACTGTTGCTGTGTGAAACTTTTCAAATGTCTGTCTTCTGAACGTTTTGCACACGGCCGAAAATCTAAAGTTAGTAACCAATTCCTTCAGATTATTACTTTCCGAACATGTATCATGTAAGGAAAGTATTGTAATCATGAAAAAATTCGACTCCCAGATTTTGATGTATTGACACGTTTTGAGGTCTTCTGAATTCATTTATGCTATTTTTACGAGATGTTCGTATGTATGTGTGTGTGTGTATGTATGTGTGTATGTGTGTTTGTGAGTGAACACGATAGCTCCTAAACGAGGCATTCGATTGAGCTCAAATTGGGTATATATGTTATAAACCACCGTCGCAAGACCGGTATTGATTTTGGTGGGTATAGGACTTATAGTTTTTCTACAGGGCTACGACAAAGATTTCTTTTACATTATGGCCTATGGGGGGGGGGGGGGGGAATTCTTGAAAGTGCGCTAGCGTTTAAACAGCGCATTCATTTGAGCTTCAGTTTGGCATATATGTTTGAATTATTCATCGATTAAAATTTATTAAAATGCTTGGTAATGATCTTAATTGTAAGTGTTCGGAAAGTCGAGTGGAGTCACTCCAGAATTTTTTTAAAAGAAAAAACACTGAAGATTCCCCTTCTCTGCCCGTCTTGTGCCCTACATTGATCTTTAACAGACCTTCAATAATGAACCAGCAAACAGGTTAAAGCTGGTCAAGACTAAAAATCGAATGCAAAAGAATCAATCCATTCCTTTTAAAAGTTTCAATAGTCTTGTAATGCCTTCTGCAGAAAAATAAATACATGCATGCAGTGGCGTATCCAAGGAGGGGGGGTAGGGGGGTCACAACCCCCCATGAGGAATTTTTTGCCTTACAAAATGTTTATTCTTCACTCCCTTATCACACACACGTATACATACATATATGTGAGTTGCAGTAGTCGTACCCCCCCCCCATGAAATATTTCTGGCTACACCATGCTTGCATGCATAAAGAAACGCAATATTATGGTTACTAAAGATTTTGATTTTAGAGTGTTGAACAAATAAAATTTATTTCGGCTGGTATTTTTGAAATAATTCTTTGGATTCCAAATCCCCCGTAAATACCATTTACCATTAAAAAGTATTTTTGCGCATTATATATATATATGAGGCGTCAGATATTTCAAGTAAAGTTTCAGAGTTAAGGCAAGTAATATGGTTTATTGAACATTACATTTAAGTTACAATTTAGAATGAGAAGAGGGGAGGGGAGACGGGTACAAGAATCAGCGTGGACTCATGAAGCAGTTCCAGTGGCAGAAGTCCCCCGATTTTCGATGTGCGGGAGTATTTACGCTTACCACACCACGTGGTCTGCGAAGACACAACTCCTCCTCTCTCTTATCTCTGATCGAACCACACACATTTACCAACATGACCCGCATCCGTGCCTACAAGGGCGTGAGGACACGTGTACATCTAAAGAACTCAGAATCGACGGCCTGATGTCTGGCAAATAACAAAATAAATAAAACATAGCTCCAGAGCGCGCGTGGCAAGTATGACAGGAAAGTAAAACTTACAGTGAAAGTACCCGCTTGAACAATACCCAAACTAGTAAAACCCAAATTACCTTTTTATACATTACATATATATAATGCGCGCCCCCATATTTGTATATATGGGGACGTTCAGATTTTCGCATATGTCTTGTTTTCCGTTGCTCTATCTTTAGCCAGCAAATATTACAAATATCTTAAACAGACAATAATTGTCTCTGTGGGATTCTAACTTGTTCGTTTTATCCCTCAGAAAGTTCTATGCAGATCTTCACATTCAGTGATATTATTGTTTGGATGTGTGAAAGTGCCCCTTTTATATTGCAGATATTCACGCGATCAGGTGTAAATGATACTTACTTTTTTTTTTTTTTTTTCGTGACTATGTGGGCATATTTTCTGCGCTATCGAATCTCTATTTTTCTAATATGAAACATTTGAATACATTTTCACTTAAGTACATTAGCTATAGAAAGAACTACAAATGAATATTTTGGAGAAAATGCAGCACACTGTCTGCCATCCCACAATCACAATATTGTTTGTTTTCTAGACACCTTTTGAAATTGCATTCTTTTTTCTTTGTCCTGTAAGGAAGAAAAACACTGGAAATGGAAAAAACTCCCGACATTTGTTCCAAATACCTGGGTTTTTCGCACCTCTCTGGCATTTCTTATCAATAATGCATCACAAGCGATCGCCTCTAGCTTATCTGTAAAGAAGATAAAATACATTATATTTACAACCATTTTTCCAGCTTGAAAGTACTGCAGAAAGTACTAGAAAGTATAGAAACACATGTGATAGACTGAACAGGTTCGTTCCCTTGTGTGAAAGACTTTTTTTCTGCGATGTCTAAGAAATAGTGTAAATAAACTTTTAAAAAATCGTATAAATACGTGCATGTAAATATTGTAAATAGATTTAGAAATAATGGAAATTGTGTGTATTCAAACATCAATGAAAAACGTTCTCAAAAGTACTGCGGAAAGTACTAGAAAGTATAGAAACACATGTGATAGACTGAACAGGTTCCTTTGTGTGAAAGACTTTTTTTTCTGCGATGTCTAAGAAATAGTGTAAATAAACTTTTAAAAAATCGTATAAATACGTGCATGTAAATATTGTAAATAGATTTAGAAATAATGGAAATTGTGTGTATTCAAACATAAATGAAAAACGTTCTCAAAAGTACTGCGGAAAGTACTAGAAAGTATAGAAACACATGTGATAGACTGAACAGGTTCCTTTATGTGAAAGACTTTTTTTCTGCGATGTCTAAGAAATAGTGTAAATAAACTTTTAAAAAATCGTATAAATACGTGCATGTAAATATTGTAAATAGATTTAGAAATAATGGAAATTGTGTGTATTCAAACATCAATGAAAAACGTTCTCAAAAGTACTGCGGAAAGTACTAGAAAGTATAGAAACACATGTGATAGACTGAACAGGTTCCTTTGTGTGAAAGACTTTTTTTCTGCGATGTCTAAGAAATAGTGTAAATAAACTTTTAAAAAATCGTATAAATACGTGCATGTAAATATTGTAAATAGATTTAGAAATAATGGAAATTGTGTGTATTCAAACATCAATGAAAAACGTTCTCAAAAATATTCAACAGAAAATCTATAAGCACGGGAATGTTATAAATGGATGAGACTTTTTGTAAAACAAAGGAGGAAATTAGTTCCGAAAATACTGGATTATAGATTATAAATATAACATGAATTATCTGTTTGGTGAAAAATGTTTTGTCGTCCTCTTTTTAAAAAGAATCGGAATGATTTTGGCGCATAAAAATAAAAAGAGTAGTAGTTTACTTGTATCTTTTGACTGTAATTCAACTAATTTGATTAGAACAGTACCTCTCCCCCCCCCCTCTTTTTTTTTTTAACCCATAACGAACACCTGTCTGAAAAAACGTTTAATAGTATGGTCCTGTTATTTAGATTTTTGAACACAGACAGAAAATGTTGAGTTTTCAATTTTTTTTTTTTTTTTTTTTTTTTTTTTTAGTCCCATTATGTAATTTCTTAGTGAAATAAAATAACCAAATTTATCCAACTCATGGAATGAACCGGTAACATTACTGAAGAATAAAGCTACTAATGATTGGGTTTTATAGACATAAATCTATGATATATTTACTCAGACCGTAGTGTTATTCAGGTTCAATTTTTATATATTTAATATTTCTTGATTTTTAGTTCAATCGAAATTTAACAACATGTTAGGAATATTTTTATATATAATGAAAGAGAATATTTACAAGTTTTTGTAACAAGACAGCACTAAAGATAAAACTTACACTTAAACTGTACAATATTAATTATACAACAACTTACACAATTATACAAAACTAAAATATTTTTTAATCAAAATTAAGAAGCTGATATTAATAAAATTACCTACTATAACTGAGCATTATGCTTTAATTCAAGAAATACATTATTCACCGTTATTTACAGTTTTGATCTTTTTTTTTTTCAATTTATTTATCGCCTTTCAAATATTCTTTGATTTATTTGACATGTACGAGAAAACAATTGAAAATCGCAAAATATCGTTAAGCTATGCTCAATGATTTTATTTTACATTTAAATTTCCCGAAATTTATCGCTTTTGCATATATTTGGATCCAAAAACAGAGCAGTTTACATCATTCAGTAGGTTGAATAAGACTTTATATATTGGCAACCTTTAAAAAAAAAACGACTGCCAACAAAACTTTACTCATCTCCCCAGATTTAACGTGCACGATCACATCATATCTAATACTTTTCTACTAACTTGGAATCTAAAGTACCCTATGATAAAGCTCCCTAAGCGTAACAGGAATAAATTCGAAGGCCTATGCCTGCCTCCGCCCCCCCCCCCTAAAATATTGTTTATAATCTGATATTTAAATTTAGAGGACAGTCAAAATGCCTCACTTCTTTCCTGAATAATATTCTTGAAATAAACAAATACTCATGAATTAAAGTATTTCAGCAGTCGGAAAAATATATTAATCGTTTAAATATTTTTATTTTTTTAATTAAAAGGAACGTTTATCTAATTAATTCAACCAAAAAAACATTTTTGTAGAAACGCGTTTAATTTTATGCAAAAAGAAAATGATTTTAAATAACTCTGAGACTGGATATATCGGATAAAGTCACATGACAGAATTCCATTCGTATATACTGATAAATTCTAAGATAAACAGGACGCCTTAAATCCTTTTTTTTTTCCTTCTGATAAACTTATTCATTTATACTTCCCCGCCTTTGAAACAATAAAAACATCAAGCCTCTGTCTGTGAATGTTTTTTTGCTTACATAGAATAAGTTTTTCAGAGACGGTTTCAATTGTCTAAGAAGCAGGATTCGACAGGAGAAAAAAAAATACAGAAAAGGGATGCTTTTCTCAATTTTTCTCTTCATTGATTTTTTCTCGTAACTCCTGAGGGGAAGAATAACTCTCCTCCCCCACCTTCCAGAATTATGTAACTGCTCGGACCCGCTCCCATCGTTTCTTAGCAAATAGATATTGTAAATTTTTGTTGCCGTAATCATATCGATGCTGTTCTGACAAATTTATGGTTAGTGAAGAAAATGGGTTTAGCCATACAAATAATCTTGAGCTGTTGTAATACATTTTTATACAAAGTTATCTCGTGCTTAACGCATTCGGAATGAAACATTTTCCAGTATCAAAATAATCAACAGGCGTATAGGGAATGTTTTAACCAATTTACTTTTTGACGCAATCATATCAATTCTTATTTCATAAATTTGTGATTATTTGAGAGAATCGGTTTTGCTATGTAAAGTTGCCAGTATACCTTTTTTCTTTTATTTTTTGTTGTAATTTAAGTTAATTACACCTTGCTTAACGAATAGGGTTTTGAAACACTTTCCAATCAAAATTGAGTTTTCGTGCCGGTATAAATACTCCGATGTCGTCCATTCTGTAAAAAGTGTTTTTTGTCAAATTATATCTCCACAGGGATTTTTTTTTTTATTCCCAACTCTTCAAGGAAAAATAAACCTCCCTAACTTCCGATTGTGCAGCAGTTTTCGAAAATTTCTAACGTTTTATCGTAAATAGATACTGTATATTTTTTTATCGTAATCTTGTGAATACTATTTTTCCAAATTTATAGGGTACTGAAAAGAATAGATTTTGCTTCGTAAATGATCTTTAGTTACTATGATACTTCATCTTTTTTGATTTGGGGAAGAACGTCGTTCTTAGGTTAATGCATTATAGGATTTGAAACAATTCCAAATGTAAAAGTAACTAGTGGGCTCTCGGTAAATATTTCCATCTTTGTGAATTAACCATTCTTACATGTTAGATTTAGGGTTAATGAAGTGAATAAGCTTTATCATATAAATAATTCGTTTACTATTAAACTTGTTTTTCTAATTTTTTTTTCTTTTGAATTGGGTTTGATTGAAGACAAAAACGCTATTCCTTAGCGCATAAGGTTTTCGAAACATTTTGCAATATAAAATTGATAAATGAATGAACAATGAATATCTTTATCTATAAGGTGTTCGTTTACCGCCCGGATTGTGTAGTGACTCTAGAGAGAAACATTCCACCAAACCACGGGTCCGGATTCCATTTGCGGCACGGGTGTCATTTCATCCATTCCTTCCTAGAAGGCAACGCTGGTCCACTAATTAGGTACATAATAAAATAACCAGCTCTTCCGTCCAAGTAGTGAGCTAGTATGCCCACCATTAGAAAAAATATTATCCATTCTTAATTTATATCGAATCAGTTTAAAATCGTTTTTAGAATTTTATCTAATAATAAGTCTTAAATTTTCAGTTGCTTACATTGCTTTATTAAGTGTTCATTTCGTCTGCCCTCTAATTTGAGGCAGCCAGCAAGCTACAATAAACATACCTTCCCTTTAAAATTATTTAATATGCTCAAAAAATATTGAATTTTATATGGAAAAAGCTTTTTTTCAAAATTTGTTACCTTATTAAATTGTAAACATTTACATGGCTGCTTGCAAGGAAGGGAAAAAATGATGTATGATTTTTTTTTTTTTTATAATTTCTTTGGGGTTTCATTAAAGTTGCCGTTCGTTGTCACTGACAAAGTGTATGTCTTAAATTTATAAAATCTTTATTTTTCGTGTACTTAAAATTAAAGAATTTGAAATTATAATCTTGGAATTATTTTCCTTTCTAATATTGCGACTATAGAGCTTTGCTCCAATTAGATCAGACTTTTAAGACATTTCAAAATTAATCGCAAAAATAACTATTATTGTTTAACTTCTTTTGTGTTTACTTAAATTTAAAACTTTTCCATTGTAAAATTAATGTTTGAGAATCTGTCGTCATGTTTACTTTAAGTCTGGCCCTGTCTAATGGGGATACTTTGAGGTGGCTGCTTCAGGACATTTTCCTCTGCTGAATTCATTTTTGTGGGTGAAAAGTATTTTTCTATTATCTTCATAGATAAGGTAAGCCTGTTCGTGCCAAGCTTATCTTATACTGGCTTATAAGGAATTATACTGGTTTATAAGGGGAAAATTATAATATTTCTTTAACTAAGCAGACATAAATAACTGAAAAATTATCACTCTGAAATAATAACAAATCTATGTAATTTCTATATGCAATGTATATAAGTAAATACATGATAGATACACCGCCACTGAAAATCCACCCAAATAAGTCAATTTTTTTCATAACGGATATTAGTTTAAACAAATTTTCTTTTGGGGAAGAAATGAATCTCTTTATTATTTTGCGTTCTGCACACTGATAAATCGGCAATTTATGTTGCAAAAGTTTTTAGAAGAGTGCTGTAACCCTATGCAAAAAATTCTAACCCGTTTACCTTTTAATCTTACAATGAAACATCTTACTTTCTCTAGAAAAGATTAAAGCAAAATTTACCCATTGCTTTTCATCCTGTTCATTTTTCTGGTTTCAGAATCTGTTAGAACAAATTTTCAGATCTGACTAGAAAACTATAAATTACAGATTTCAAGTCGAGGAAAAACCAACCTGTATATCCAAAATTTTCAATAGATATCCTGTAAATATGATTAAATATCACCTTAAAATAAATTATTTTTTTTTAAACTTTGATAAGTGAAATGAAGTAAAAAGTATTTTTTTATCTAGATACGATGATTACCACTGCACTATATTGTAAGTCTGGTTCTTATAGCCACAGCTATCAAGATTTGAATAAAATATTTCATCATTTGCACAGCGAGCATTTATGTTTGGTGTTTATCTTGTTTTGGAATCAATAAAGTCTCAGAAAAGTATTCTGTTTAACATAGGGGGTGTTTTTTCTACGATTTCGTCATTTCCTGGCAAGCGTGTGCATTCCTCCAAAATCTGTAATTATCAAAGCTGTGTCACCTATACAAGAGTAAAATCTATTCCTATTTATTTTTATAAAAGGCGGCATTTAAAATCCAATTAGAATCAAGGTTTGCTTTGGGGGCAGTTTATTCATTATTATTTTAATCTTTACTAAATACACGGATCTTTTTCCTTTTATGTTTACAGAAATCCTTTTTCTTTTAATAGTATAATACTTTCTTGAAAATTTAAGCGTTTGTTCAACTTTTTAAGACAACTTGACTTAACGAAAAAGCATTTATCGCGTTTTTAGAAGATTATTTTTCTGATCTCAAAATGATTCATTTATGCCTCGAAAGACTTTAACCACTTTTGTTCTGCTCCTTGCTGAATAATAATTATAGTCTATATTGTTCTTATTGAATACGAACTTCAGAATACGAATAAGTACTGAAGCCTTCTACCGCGCGGCTGTCGATCTAACGGGCTGGAGTTTGGGTCGGTTTTCTCCAGATGTAACGTACGTTGCCGCATTTCGTGTTTTCATCATTCATTAACCAGAAGAAATTTAGCGATGATTCACCGGAGAATTGCAGACTTCCGTATTTGCTTGAATTCCTTAAATTTTCTAGTACCCAAATATGAATAATAACAAAATTCAAATCAACTTTTCGTGTTGAGTAACGGGAACCGACTTTTTAATCCACTGTATTTGGGGTTGATCACTTTAGGAACAGTCTTTCTTTGTAAAGTGCAGTGCCGGCAAAGAAGGAAAAATATTGGCATTTTGATTTCGCATCAGTAATATTGACAGTTAAATTGTGAACCAAAAAACCTAATGCATATTTTCATGGCAATGCGAGTATGGATAATGATCATGCGATTAGTTCGGAATGCTGGGAGATTATTATTATTATTATTATGGAGCCTCATACAAGTTTCAGGGAGACGCAGTGGCGTCGCTAAGCATGGTGTCACCCGGTGCAGGCACACCCGGTGTAACCCCCCCCCACACACACACACACACACATACACAGCCAGTCAAAATTAGTTCTGCATAAGAATAAGCAAAATCGTTAACAGCATTGGGGTATAATATTTTTTCATTGTACACTACACAAATAATGTTTATTTCTGCAAAAATATTCTGGTTATAGCAAGACAGTTCTTTCAGACAGTATTAGGCTAGTACGCAATTGTCCACATCACCTATATGAGGTAGTGCATAAGGCACCCAAACGACTTTTTTTTTTACATGGAGTGGTTGTTTCTTTTTTTTACAATAATGAAAATCGATAAAATTTTTTATGAATATACATGCTCCTGCCAATTTTCAAAAGTCCCCCACCTTCTGATGAGGATCTAAATTGTGGGAGGAAATTCCAGGAAGGGCGCGAGTAACTCTGAACGACCTATTCGGTAACGTAAGCTGCCCTATCCTGGAAAACAAACAAGCATCCTTTGATCGATCGTTCATTTAAACAAATATTCCATAGAAGTACGTTTATGTTCATACACGTATTTTTGATTTTGAGCTTTAAGAGTTCGTACCTTGAAAAACATGAAAAAAGCTTACCATACCCCGCGAAAAAAGCTTACCATATACATTAATCTTTCTTTTCCAACGAGTAAGGAAGCTAGTTGACGGATAATGCTGTTTAAAAATGTATTAATGTTCTATTTGATGAATTAAGTTGCTTCATTTTACAGTGATTATAGTTCTAAGCAAGAAATGAGTTGATAATTCTATTCCTCCAACTGGCCAGGGAGATTTGAGAGGGTGCGTTAATACCCCCCCCCGTTCTTCCACTTTGCACCCCATTCACGTAAATAATAATAATGATGTCTACCAAGGTGTTTATAGTGTTGCGTAATTTTACTGCAACCCAGTTTTGCCATGCTTCTCTTCTGGGGAACTTCATGCCAAAAGAGGTTCGAGTGGAAGCGCTAGAAATCTTTTCGGAACCCTCGCACAAATAATAAAAAACGATATATAAAGATAACAAGATGTTTTACAGTGTACATGCGGGGTAGTGATGTACAGTCACTGCACTGTTGTACATTACTACCCTGACCTGAGCAAGACTGTGTGTGCGTGTAATCTTTACTGCACCCCCAGTTTAGTCAAGCACCTCATTTACGTCCCTTGTCCAAGATCCACTGCCCCTTCCCCCCCCCCGCAAGAGAAAGTGTTCTTAGTTACACCCCTGGTTAAAAATGGAAACAAAAAATGCAGATGAAATGGCAATACATAAGTTGAGAACAACCTGGTATATTCTTGTTTTATGAGGAAAATTTTAAACTGGAAAAAAAAAAGTTGAAATAACACATTTTATTTCTACAGGTGCACAGAACCTGTGTCTTTCATTATATTTATTCTTATTTCTGATCTCGGGAGTATTTTTCATCACCAAATCAGATCTCTTTTTTTTTAATTAATTGAAAATTTTAAATTCAGCTTTTTTCGGGGGCGGCCACCCAGTGCAGTCCGCACCCCCCCGAAACGACCCCACTGGGGTGACGAAAGGTCAATGAAGGTATTATTCTGTTAACAAATGGAGTAAAATGAGTCTAAAAGAAACGAACAATGTTATTGTTTCACTGGAAATTTCTCGCATAAAAAAAAATCAATATATCCTGATGTATCTATTGAGATCAACCTTAACAGAATAGGCCTCATCGGTGGATTGCGGGCTTCATATACTGAAAAACTATTATGTAGGTGAATAAAACCGGCTCGAAGCCACCGAAGTCAGTGAATTGCCAGCTAGCTGACTACAATTTTGCTGGGTTTTTAACGTAGGGTTGCGTTCTTCTATAACGCAGTATTTTCTAATTTAAAGAAAGGCTAAAAAATTCGTCATTGTCGTCGTAAATTATAATATTACTTTTTTAGAAAACAAAGTGGGTGAATTACTTAAACTAAATGGGATTTCTTTTACTGCAGTCAAAAACGTAACGTCATAAATCATGAAGAGTGTGATTCTCTGCAACAAAATTTAAGTCATATTCGATATTTGTGCGATTCTAAACAGCTTCTCGAGATTAGGGTTTCTCAAGTTTCACGACATTAAAGTAAGTAAAGTGTTCTCTTCTGCTGAACCATGGAAGATTTAAATATTTAAATTAAGTAATTCACATTTCGTTTGAATTTTCTTATTTTTGGACACAAACATAATTTTTTGATTTGGTTATGTAATGGCAACATTAACTTATTAATTATAAAAATAGAAACTGTTCATTAGATTTGTTAAGATAATATGGATTAAAGCACAATATATCATGTTAATAAGTATTTTGTGTCTATTAAATTAAAAGTGCTTGTCACATTCAACATTTTTCAACGAGCGTCTTACTAACTAACTAAACGGTAATAATCCAACATTTACAATTCCGCAGTAGTTTCAACAGAAAAAAAACTACCTGGAAGGTTTTTTTTTTGATTTTTATTCCAAGATATAATATGTATGAGTAGGATCAGTTAACCTGAAAAGACCTGTACGAAGACATACAGTACAACCTCCTTTATCCGGACTAACTGGGACTGGAGTCAGTTCGTACAGTCTTGGTAATTTGGGTAATAAGCAAAACAATTCATTAAATAAGTAGGATTACCGTTTAGTACAATAAAAAGCTATGTTTTATAGCAAAATTACATAAACTGTTTACAACACATAAAAGCATTTTTTAAAAAATAGCTTTTCACACTGTTCCTTAAAAAAAGAATTTATCCCTGTCTTTCGAAATTAAATAAGTGAAATTAATTAACTAAACATTAAATTTTAAAAAAATGTCTACAAATCGGATCCAGATCAACGAGGGCCGGATCGTGTGCTCTACAGATTTACAACCGGACTTTAACAACACGAACACATTGCACCTTGTTCGGCCAAACTTTGGCCCGTAGGCCAAATTTAAAATAAGGTGTCTACTTATGAGTTACGAGCTTGACATTCCCAATCTCCCGATATCTGCTTTCTCCATATAAAATAACCAAACACGAGCATTATCTGACTACAGATTAGTACTGCCGAACACCCTCCAGGGAAAATCAATGTAATATTAACTTGTGGGTAGAAATATTTGAAAAGGAAAGATGCATTGAAATTATGTTTCAGATTTAGCCACTAAATCTTGTACGGATTGTTGCTTTACAAAATCTTGTTTTGCGCGTGTGTATAGTTCCACCTGCATTTGAACAAACTTTCACGGGATTCAGCAATTTTTCGTCTTTAGTCGTTGTGGTCGAAAGACTTACTTTATGTTAATTTGCATGTATTGGAAAGCAGAGGAGCCGACTTTACAAAACTTTCATGGGTGCTCTAGACATATTGTGTTTTTTTAGGGGATTGGAAGAACGATTGGACATTATTCTTTTAATTTATTTAAGAAAAATTCATTTTGTTTTACTCAAGCCTTTAGATCAAATTTAATCTTAGTTTATAAGTATAAAGCAGCGAGGTATATATCGATTTTCTTTTTTCCTTTATTTCGGATCGTACTCAAGTTCACCGACGTGCAAATTGAGGCGCTAAAATTTTGTTCAACGTATTCTCTGTGTCAATGATACCTATTTCTTTAACTAGTTAATAAAACAGTTCAATCATTAAGTTTGTGAAAAACGAACTTTCACGGCAAAAACGAATTCAAAGCGGTCTTTATAACGAAATTTTGCCGGTGGGTACAACGTAAAAAAAAATAATCGGGATTTAAAATAGCAATAATTCTTTTTATGAAAGGGCCGCACTGGCATTATTGTGAATATATACGAGGTCCAATAAGGCAGGGCCGTACCCAGGGGGGTGGTCCTATGGGTCCGGACCCCCCCCCGAAGTTATCACATTATCTATATATTTATATGTGCGTGAGAGTACATTTATATACGTATAATATGATATTCAATAGGTCAGACCCCCCCCCGAAATGTCGGACACCCTCCGAAATTATTTCCTGGGCACGGCCCTGCAATAAGGGCGTGTGCGTCATACACAGAATCTGGATTTCATAGAGCCTGAACGCAACAAACTGTCAAAAGGACCAATAATATACTGTCATGAGCCCCGACAACGGGATTTTAGGACCCCTGGGCAGGGACTCCGCTCCCCAGTCGCATCCACCAACCCCCCCCCCCAAAAAAATAAATAATAATAATTAAAAAAATAAAAAAGTCTCCAGTCTTTCCTCCCATAAAATTTGTCTGAACAGAGAATTAGTACACGTTAAATTTACCTTAAGCCACATATCGAAAACCGTATTCATGATAAAATGTCCAGCCATTTCTGCCCCCCCCGTAAAGCCCGGGCCCAGGTACAATTGCCCCTCCTGTCTCCCTCCCCCTCTCGGCCGGCCTGACTGTCATTATAATGTAACGAAACTGCTACAACGAAATATCTAAAGAATCACTTCAGCTAATATTTCAGAGGGATCGATTTGTATGGTTTATTTATTTACAGCCAAAGACTGACAGTAGAGCCGCTGTACTGGACTGCCATCATAAAGCTGTGAACATCAGTCTCTGAGGTCGTCCCAGAGTGTAGAGGCTCGCTGTTCTTCACAATTTAGAACATTACCGGAAAGATGGTTATTCCCGAATCTGCCCCTCTCTCCAACTTACCGACCTACTCAGCCAGAGGTCATGTGGCCCCACAGATTTAATATGCACGTTCGCCGTGTGCACATGGATGTAAAGGGTTTGTTATAAATGAAGTCTAACGTGTGTGTTCGTACGTTTAAAGGAGTGCAAGTTTGTCTGCTGGTCATGGCGGGACTGTTACTTAGAATCGCCTGTGTTTTGCTGAACCAAATGCATAAGCAAGTCATTGTATTCGACAACAAACACGACAATCTTATAAATAATTCGAATACTTTCTTTGTCAGCATGTGCACTAAATCTTCGTAATAATCTTCTTTAAAACATTTTTTTTAACACCCTACTTAAATTTTATAATACCGTCAGAAGAAAAAAGAAATATTTTTCCATAGCCTGCAGGCGACTTCAAGTAGAAAATTTGACAAATAGGAAGTTCCAAACAGTCTGTAAATTCAATTACATTTTATGAAGAATGCTTTTACTGCTATACGAACAGAGGATAGGTACTTAATAAAAAGAGTTATGTTGTTTCTCTGCTGCTGCGTCCGTTCTACTCTCTCCATACTTCCGAGCTCCGGACTGAACCGGAGCGTTTACCGGAAGGAGATTTCGGAGTTACGTTTGAGTAGTTGCCGCCAGGTGTCACCACAATATAAGGGATATTTTGAGGGAATAAATCTGTAAACAGATTTTGGGTTTCGATTTCTTTCGGGAGAAAAATGCACATGTAGAAACGTAAATATTGTAAAAAAAAAGCTATAAGTTGTAGAAATAGCTTTAGCGTTATCGCAAAGGGGATCATAGAAAGCTACGATTGAGAGATACAGATTTGCTTTTTTTACCTTTATTGAGTTGGATAAAATGCTTGGAAACATCGGATTGCTGTAGTCAAAAAAGAAAGATATTTACCAATAGGAAAAGGAAAAACTAATTAAATATTGGCGATTTTTCTTTTAATTTACCACTTTATCTGTTTTTTATTTCGTAATCAGTTTATCAATTAATATTTTGTAAGGTGTTTTAATGGAAGATTAAAGTGCACTCTTTTAAAAATCGAAATATATTCTATGATGAATATTTGTATACATGTTTTGATTCCAAAATACACCAGTACATAATAAATGTGTAATGCAAATTACTTTTTATTCCACTTTCCTTTTTTTTTTTTTTAATTTAAGGTCATTTGTGCCGGGGAAGGGGGGATGGACGCGAATTTCAGGGTAGGTCAACCCCCGCCTTGGACATCTGATTTCCATATTGTGAAGAGGGGAGTTAAGCACGTTTAAAAATGTGTTCTAAACTCATATTCCTCAAATATAGTCTCGATACGGCATTGATTCCAATATACAGATGAGTACTTTCTAATACTTTTTTAATGTTTTTATCAATGTATCTTTTTCTTTTTTATTCAAACATTTTAATAAATTTATTTATTTCAAAATGCTTTTATAATTTAAAAAAAAAAAATCTGTACATCAAATATTCATATTTTCTAATGACAATGCGTCAAGGTTTAATTTCTGACAAAACAAGAGCTGGAGTTATAAATATTCCATTGTAAATTACAACAAAACAATTATCCATTACCTAATTTATTGTAAAATAATGAAGTAATTTTTTATTACTAATCTAATTACATTCAATGTAATAAAATTAATATCAAATGAAACGATTATAAAGAATATAAAAATGTTAAAGTCAACGTAAAAATTGTCTGGGAGGGAGGGGTCGGTTACAAAACCTGAGCCCCCGTGCAAATTAATCTCTGCATTGCCCACGAAAAGAGGAAACTGTAGAATATCGTAATGAACTACGGGAAAAGAATGCACGTTTCACTATTAAGAAAATGATTATATATTTTCCTTCCCTAACTTTAATTAGTCTCTTCATATGATAAATGAATGTTTAATTTAGATTTTTTCTTTCCCCCACGTGTGCTACATGTGATTTATTATCTATGAGGAGTTTCATTCGAGCTCTTCATTTCGAAACGAATTTCCGCAATATTTCCATATACTAAACTATTTTTTTTTTCTCCTTTTACACTTAAATTTCGATAATATCTAGTGGTGAACTTTCTTTCTAAACTGCCTGAATGAGAAAAAGTTATCATTTTAAATATTTGTTTATACTATCCCTAGATGAGCAAAAATCAAACGTATTTATGGTGCTTTTTTTGAAACTTCATATAATTTACAATGATAAAAATTTAAAAGTGTTTTTAAAGCTTTATATTTTGCAAGCTTTATTTATTAATTTCTCTTTATATTTTGCAGGCTTTATATTTTGCCTTTATATTTTGCAAGATAAAGGTATTAATTCTGGATGAATCATTTAATATTTTTCACAGAACTTTGATATCAGTTTTATGGAACCGAGTTTTTGCTGAAAAATCTGTAAATTGCCATAGTATTTTACTGCCATATGTCATTTCTCTTGTGATATGAGATTACACTATGTGCATGTATGTTTCATAAATCTGTTGGTTCTGGTAATATTTTGCTTAAAATATATCTGAGTCTTTTAAATGGGGCTTATTAGTCATTTTTTAAATTTATTTTTTTTCATACAAAATGCAATATATAGAGAAAGAGAGAGCTTAACATTATTTTTAATTTAAATTTTAATAGAAATCCTGTTGATATTATCTGCAGAAAACCAGTGTAACTATATAAAATTCCGTAAACTTTCCATTTAGTCCAGCTGGAATATTCTTGGTAAAATGGCCGTATAGCAAATATTATGTATGTACATTCCGAAGCAGTTTAAATCTCTAAAACAGTTCCGATTTTAAAGCAGAAATAATATTTTAATTCAAATAAATTCTCGAATCGATATGTTTGAGATGCCAGTGCATTTAAAATATACTCTGGAATAGAACGGCGAAAAGTGCCTTGTAACAATTTTAAAGCAGAAGTCGTGGAAAACTAACTTTCTGATAATGTCTTTCAACTTTTGAACAAATGTTTGTAGCTGGATGCAGTTTAAGCAATTCTATTTCATTCTTAGTTCGTATTCGAAAGATGAATGCAGGAATTAATTAGCTTCATACTTTGGAATTCTGATAGCAATGTCCAAATGACTTAACGAACCATTTAATATATTTGGTTGTTTATTATAAAGCAGCAGTTTAACATCCAAAGTTGCTAAAATCCTAACTCTTATTACACAGGCTTTGCAAATTCAGTCGTCTGTTCTGCGGCTGCTGTTTAATATTAAAGTTATTAATAGTTTACTCTTCGCATGTTTATGTAAGTCATTAAACGTATGAATCGCTAAGCTTGGCAAAATTAGAAGGGAATGATACGAAAGCAGCTTTTTGTAAATGTTACGATTGTGTTATGGAATTATTATCTATTAAGTATTAATCCTCTAAAAAAAAAGAACTCTATTATTATATATTTTTATGATCAGTGTAATTTAACTATGCGGATTAGCTTGGGCAATTGTAGTTGGATTTTTTTTTTTTTTTTGGGGGGGGGGGGTATACTCTACGGTATCTCCAATCCTTGTTAAACAAGAATCAATACAGGCATTTTTTATACTGTGCCGAAATTTGTTAATGTTTTACACCGGAAATACGGCAATATACTGGGTGCACATAGAATGACGTGAAGTGTTTAGAGCCTCTTAAAATGTTATGTATTGAACGGAATGTTAAAAAAAAAAAAATGGTGTACACACCTGCAGAAAATTTCAGTTTCTTTTTTAAAAGTACCAAAAGTAGTCGATAGGGGAAAAATTGTTGCTATGGTCAAGAACAAAGCAAGAAACTTGCATAAACTCTTCTCCTGGAGATCGTTATACCAATTTCATGAAGATAGAAAACATGTGAACAATTGTCAGTCATTGACAAGTTGTCTTTCAATATCTTTGACAGTGAGTGACCGTGACCGTATTTTAGTAGTTAAGCTGCTTTATCTGCGGAGTGAAAATATCAGTGCTTTCCTTCGTGAATTCCGAAAACTATTGTTGTTCTCTAAGGGCGGGCACTTGACCATCAGTCATTCACCACTACTAAGGTCCGAAGTACTGGTCACTTTATTACGGAGGCACCTAATAGGTGGACCTGCATTGCTTCCTATGAAGGGATAGACGAAATGACACCCAAGCCAGGAATCGAACGCGAACGCATGATGTTGTAGAATGGTTCTCTAGCCACTACACAACTCGGGCGGCATTCCAAAAATTTTAAAACCTATAAAAGGGTTCTATGAGCCTAACTAACTTATGAAACGATTTGAATCAACGGAAGCATTAGGAGTGCAACAAGACCGGTTGCCCAAAGTAATCAAACCTCAAAAAATTGAAGAAGTTGCATCCTTTGCTGAAAAACAGAAATTGATTGATATCCAGACTACAGTCCATGGAATAACAACATCATGCCAAAAGTGTCCCGTATTCAACGGTTTTCAATTTTTTTTTAATTATTTATTTTGAATCTCTCCTTTTTAACAATTGCTTTTTCAGGTGAAAATATCTGGATTGATTTTTCTTTTAAATTTTCAGCAAGAGTGGAAGTGGATAATGTGTAGCCTTGGCAGATTTTATGGATCGGTAAAGTCCACTTTTATCTGAACGGTGAAATCAACCCTCACAACTGCGTTATTTAGTCTCATGCATATAAGCACGCGTGGTTATAGATTCCTTTGCGTTCTCAGATTAGAATATGGTGCGACTTCACCAAGGGCTGATGCAGAAAAACATCTGGGGGCTCCGTTTTTCATTAGGATGATACATTGATTTCCAAGTACTGTTCCTCCTAGTATATAACTAGGCACAGTATGTCACAACTAAATAAGTCCCCCGCGTGCAAATTTTTGATGAGCCTAGCCTTTCTGCGACGGGTTCCTCATCTGCTTGACAGCTTTGGGTTCTCGTAATGTATTTCGATGAAAAAAAAAACGGATTTTCAACATTAAAAAAAAGCATTAAATTCAAGTTTTTCATTGATTGTAATGGGTTGAATTGCTTAACCCTTTACAGCACTAGCATTTTTATCACATTTTTTTATTCTTAAAGTGATAGTTAAATTTCTGACATCAATTTAATGAAACAGCCGACCGAGTTGTATGGTGGGTAAAGCACCGTACTCCGGTTTCGGGTTCAACACCCGGCGGCCGGGGTTCGATCCCCGACTGGGCGTGGTTGTCTATGTGTCCGTCCCTATATAGGGGGTAACGTGGCCGCCCGCTGGGTGCCCCCATAATAAAATGGCCACACCTCCCGGTAGTTATGGCAAAAGGCTTGTGGCCAGTGCCTGCCCATTAGAAAAAAAATTAATGAAACATCGGCAACTTCTCTGTGAAATATCTGTCACATTGGTAAAAAAAAATGTGCATACCGTTTTGTCCCCCTCCCCTTTATGATTTTATGCAAATCTCATCATATGGTGAAGAGCCGTAAGAAAATTAACTAATAATGCTGAATGTTTTTAAATCAGCAGCATAAATTTCTCAATTATGTGGCTTATCCACTGCGCGCGAAAGGGTTAGCCAAATCTTCGACTTTGGCTTTACAGTGGCATTTTGATGTTTAGAAGTGATTAAGCATAATTAAAACTAATGTTTCTAATACATTTTTTCTGGGCTGAATACAATAGAGCATTGCGTCCTGACGTTTCAATGACCTCATCTGAGTGACAGCTAACTGCACATCCATTCTGCGCAGATTCTGTTATTATCTTCCATCGAGACTACCTCTCTGCGAGAAGTGCCCCTCCCCCTTCTGCGTGACAGCTATGGGTTTAGGGATGGACGCGAGACAAAAAATTGGTGTCTCGCGTCTCGCAAAACAGCCTAAAAGCTTGTCTCGTCTCGCAAAAATCCCTATATCATAATGTTAAAAATGTTTGTCTCGTCTCGCAAAAAAGCTGCAAATCTCTGTCTCTTCTCGCAAAAAGTCGTCTCGCGTCCATCCCTATATGGGTTCTCGTAATGTATTTCAAAGGGAAAACCCAATTTTCATCATTCCAACAAATTATTTAATTATTTTCAAGTTATCAGATGATTGCAATGAACCGAATTGGTTAAACAAAATTTCGACTTTGATTTTCCTGTGGCATTTTTATGTTCTGATGGTATTAAGAATAATTAAAATAAATATTTCTAATACCCTTTTTTGGGTTGAATACAAGAGGAAGACAATAGGAGAATCTGCGCAGATTGGATGTGCAGTAGGCTTTCACTCATATGGCGTCACTGAAACGTCACGTCGAAGTGCTCCATAGAGTGTATCGACGTTTCGTTTAAATCTATCGAGAATGGTCCAGACCTCTTGCACCCATCAGCGTAACTTTACCCCCACTCTAGAGAAATTAGACTTTCTGTTACAAAAATAGAAGGTGGATCGCTCTAGTAATGCGGAGAGAATGCCCTCCATATTTTCGGGCGCAATGGTAGAAATGCCTAAAAAAATTACCCAGTTACATTAATGGTTGGACCCTCTTCTTGTATGTGCCATTGAACTGACACCATTTACGACTAAAACAATGATATTTTACTGCAGTGAAAGGTCCACGTACACATTACACATCCGTAATGTATAACCAAATGTTTTAGTACATTATTAATTCTAAAATAAAAGCATTCGGCTATTCAACATAGCATTTAACTCGTGAAACAACTCAATTAATATCTGTGAGTAACGGTCAAATTTGGAAAGTCCTAGTGACTTTCTCGTTAAAATTTGCTTTAGATATTTCTGTTCAATTTTGACTCCTATACTTTTTCTGTATTTACGCACACAAATTTTCAGCTGACACGATCTTAAATGTGTCAAAAATATACATTTCATATTTCAGTAATGTACGAAATTTGACCAGTAGATGGCAGCTTTATTATTATTATATACGTTAATGAAGTTAAGATTGTATCACCTGAAATTTTGACACTTTTCTTTACATACAAAGAAAAGAAAAAGTATAATTTGAAGATATCTTCTAATTTAGAAGAACAAATTTAGAAATTCAAGAACATACTAATTTACTGAAAATCTCAAGTTTTTCGAATAATAGAAGTAAAAATTCATTTGAAGTCACTTAGAGGTCCGCTCATTCCTTAGCGCGTTTACCATTTCCACTCAATCAGTGGCTCTTTTATTTCTATGAGTATTTAACTTACTTTGAGTAACAGCATTGCATGCTTATCAACTATAATTACCTTTAATTTGCGATGCATCATATAATGACCCAAGGAAACGAAAGTTGAGTGAATGTTTGGTACTGCGTTACTCATTTCTGCTAGATTTCAAGTGCTCTGTAAATGAACGTGCTTCTGTTTTAGTCCATGGGAAATTTAAGAAATAACTTTAAAAATAAAGTTTAGCAATGACTGTTTATTAGGTAGAAATATAGTCGTGCAGATAGTCCACTTAACGGTCCTGAAAAATGATTCTACTGATATTACAACTGGAGTGTTTGATTTGAGAATTTTCCCTTTTGCTGAAGAAAGTACTGCAGCGTCTACTAAAAATAGTGAAATATTTTACAGAATGCTTTTGGTCATAGTCGTTTTTGCTCACTTAATACGTTACAATTTATAGCAAAGCTAGTAGCAATTAGGTGTTTGTATTTTGCCTTTTAAGTTTTGCAACTATTACATACGCTAATGAAAGCGTGTCTTTTTTTTCTACTTTTCTATGTATCTCTTAAGTATTAGGTTGTAACGAAAGTTTTCCGCCACTCCAAGTATTGCCTGCACAAGCAGTTCGCGTTGGTGTCTTTGCCAATATTTTGTAAAACGATTTTTGTTATTTGAAAGAAAAGACTTGTTTTAGAGCACTGTGTTGTGAAATCCGTAAAACAATATCGTTATGATTAAGTATAAGGTGTCTGAAATGGAACTATCACCCTACCAGATTGATCCACCATTTACTCTCATTTCTGTCGCAAAAAGTCAGCTACAGAATGACACCGAATCATGTGTACAGCTTAAGGTACTACTGTTGTATCATGTGACACTGTGAAGATTTGGTACCGAAAGTTTAAAAACTAGGACTAGGATATTAAAGAAGCAGAGCGCTCTGGCCGGCCTACTGATGCTGATGAGGCCCGCCTACCAGAATTTGTGGAAGAAGATAAAATATTCATCCACTCGAGAGCTAGCTGAAAGAGTTAAACCTTAGTGCCGTGTCCATTAGTCGCGCTAAGTAACGCATAAACTTGGCACATAAGGTCAATAGCTGGGTACCGCGTGAGCTGACTCAAGCAAAGCTGACGAAAAACTTTCGTTACAACCTGATACATAGTACTCATAAGATTGAGGTGCTCCTTTTTTTAATGAAATCGGATAGCATGTTCAATTATTATTGCCCTTCTGCTTCTCGTTCATTGTAAGGAATTTTGAAATCGTGTAACTTTCTTAGAATTAAAAAATTTAAGTTACCACAAACAGGGCTTAATTTCTAGCAAAAAAGGTGCAGGTACACTAATATTTTCTCTTATGTTCATACGCAGATTTTTTATTGTTTCACAGAACAGTGAAATAATCTGAAATTGGCATGAAGAAATAGAGTAGAAGACCCAAAATTTGCACAGCGTGGGAACAGTTCTTATACAGTTTTTAGAATTTTGTAGATTTCGCGTCATAATGTGAGAGCGATTTTATTCTTCCATGGATTAAAAAAAAAAAAAAAATTCCCGAAACGTTCAAACGACCTTAATGAGTGGTTTCAGGACGCCCGATTCTGTTTTGAGGCAAAAGAGTCCTGATTGTTTTATCTACTCAAATCGATTTGTGTGTGATAAGGGCAAAAATGACGAATAATGTAACGATGGGTTCTGGGAGGGGGGATATTCATGAGCTCTGCTTAGTTTTACATCTAAAAATTAGAAGTAAAGGAACTGAGCTCCTGTTGGCACCTATGGAAGTACTCCTATGAAATGGGAGTTTTGCGCTACATTTCTTCCTCCGCAAACGGTAACGTTAGCCGTTAAACTCTTTTCGACCATATTGCGCATGCTCACATTTACCGGAGGTTAACGTAGCACACTATTTTTTGTATTTTCCTAAGCATAGCGGATGCTGATTACGGTAAACGTTGTCATTAACAAGATGGCTGACAGGCGAGTGCGATTTTAAATTCCTAATATAATGTGAATTACTACAGCCGACAAAGGAACGAGATTTACTGTAAAAGTTAACTTATTAGTGCTACAGGAATTTGTAGCCCGAAATCTTGACGAAAATATTTTTGTATGCCTTTATTTATTGAATTTTGTTCACAGATCTCAAGTTCTGCATTGAATCAATTATATTCTTGTTTTCTCTGGTATCGCCATCTGGTGCTAAGAAAATAAAGTTTTTGTACTTTTTTCCCCCTTGAATTATTCTTCCCCGTATTTGCATTGCATTGCTTTTAGAAAATATTGTGTAAAATTTTAAACAAAATGGATTTATAGAATAATGAAATTACCAGGAAATAGTTATAAACAAATTAAAGCAAAATTTTTAATTTTAAGCAAATTAAAAATTAAAATACAAATTTATTATTTTTTATTTGTATTTTTACATGTATTTTTTGGGTATTTGGATAGCTTTAGGAAATTATGGTTCAATTTTTAACGAAATTAGTTTTTAAAATAATTAAAAAAATCACCATAACCTAATTATTTTTTATTTCAAATGCAGTAAGAATCACTGGACTCAAATTCTTGGGCATACATACAGCAGATAAAAACTAAAACTGATTATAGAGGAATTAAAAATCGAGGCTTTTATAAATATTTTATTAAAAATCCAGATTTGTAAACAAACATTGATTTTTAATGATTATAGACGAATCAAAAATTCAGGTTTGTTTACAAGTAGTATTCGCAGTGGGTTTAATTTATTTATAAATACTTTATGAGGTTCTAATTATTTAGTAAGTACCTTTTCGAGGAATTGATAATTCGTATAAAATACTATGATCAAAATTCATCGAATTCATACCTCCTAATGCAGCGCTTTCAAATAAATCCTCCATGTTGGTGTTTCTTCCTGCATTTGAAATAAAAATAACTACTTTATAGGGGGATTTTAATTATTTTAAAAACTAATTTCGTTAAAAATTTAACCGTATTTTTCCAAAGCTACCCAAGTACATAAAAAATCATAAGGAAAAAATAAAAATAAACAAATAATAATAAATTGTATTTTAATTATTAATTTGCTTAAAATTTAAAATTATGTTTTAATTCGTTTATAACTATTTTCTGAAGATTTCATTAATTCTATAAATTAATTTTGTTTAATAGTTTATACGATATTTTCTAAAAACAACGCAGTGCAAATACGAAAAAAAAAAAAGTATAAAAAATTATTTTCCTGCCACTAGATGGCAATACCAAGAGAAAAGAAGAATATAATCTGACGAACGCTTACGGGAGCAGAAGCAGACGAACGTTATGCAAAAAGTCTCTGGAAAGTAGTTCAGATACCGAAAACTTTATATGTGCGCATGCGCTGTTTGTTCAATGGCAAAACCGCTCAATGGCAAAACCACCAGCAAAACCGCTGCGAAGAAACTACCTAGTAAATCCTGTGATAAAGTTGTACGAATCATTTGAAAGTAAAGAGAAAAGTAAACTCGTAGATAAACTAGAAGCTTCTGAAAAATTTGAAACATAAAACATGCATCGGAAAGACCACTAATGTTTGAAAATGCAGAAAAATAATAGATACTGCGTCAAAAAGAGCGTGGAGAGACCTAATTATTTAGAGGAACATTTCTAATTGAAGTTAAAAAAAATAACAATCGTTTTCTGAAAAAAATACAGTATTTTCAAATGCGAATTTAATGTTTTTCGTATTGTGAAAATGAGGTGCGAATCCATTTCATATTTTAATCAAGTGAAAGGCACATTTGAAGAAAATGTTCATTTTTAAAAACATTCGTTTAGTTAGTTTTGCTTTTTAATTTCCTCCAGCAGGTTAACGTACGTTAAGGTAAAACTTTTATCAACACGATACTCCTTAAAAAAAGCTTCATAAATAACACAAACAGTACAGTCCTTTTCGGAAAAAAAGAAATATTTGTAAATAACAGTAATCATTATTATTTATTTTATTAATAAGGGAAAAAAAAGAGTATTCCGAGCATGCTAAATTTTTAACGGTTACGTGGATAAATAAAATTGTTACTTTCACGGTCAATACTAGTAGGTGGCGCGGTCGTACTGCTGAAGATGGTGGAGCGATCGATTTTATGGTTTTATCTCCGTGTGCAAGAAGACAGATGGCTGAATTCACAAAATCTGAAATTGTTGATGTTTTAAATATTATTTGAAAATGATGTATGTGTGCAATCCTATCCAAAGACATGAATTATCTTCCACACAACTGTATTAGGGACACATAAACATGCAGTAAGGTGACTGCTAATAAGCGTCCCTCAAACGTACTTTTAAAATTCCGCGTGACATATTTATGTTTCGTAGTAAGCTTGATCTGTCTGATGTTTGTGACACATATAACTATAATATCCAAAATCCATAAAGGTATTTAGCTTGGCCAAATATTAACTTAAAAAATGCAGAACGAGTTAGAAAATCATCACACCTATGTTTTGATATGTCAAACGTATCAGTCTATATTGCAAAAGATCATGCATTTGTTGATTCTGTCATGTGGTGAACACGAACTGCTATAGACTCTCTTTGAGTCTATATCTGTATTCATTATCGTTATGAGCGTGAATCTTGTCAAATGAAGCAAATGTTTAGCCAACCAATTCCTGGTGGCCCTGCTATGGACCCATTCTATTCCTCTCCTTTCTCGTCCTATTTCAGGAGACAAACCCCTTACTTTGGACAGCCTGATTATCGAATTTACGAGATGAACAAGCGATTGCAGCAAAGAACTGACGTAAGTTTACATTTTCATTTTCTCAGCTAAATGTTTGAATTATGCAGTTTTGCATGTACTTTCTTGCTTGTATTAATATGCATTCAGCCTTTGGAATAGCTCAGATTTCAACCGATCCGGAAAAACAAGGTAAATGACTTAATTTCTATTTTCAACATTTTGTTTCTCGGAGTGTTTTATGGGATTAAGCAAATGTATTTTAGTTATCCCATCAGTTGTTGTACCCTCGTATTTTCTAATATCTTATTTCAATTGTTCAACAGCGTTTTGTTGAGCAAGAAGTTGCAAGTAACTATACTAATTTTATCATGCCTTCAAAGTAGCATTTAAAACTTCATGTTACATGTTGATACAAATATGTGTGTGCAAGTGCAATTTTTTTGGTTAATCATTTTGTTTAATCTTATGTTCCGCATTTGAAAAGTAAAATGACCTTTTAATTTGTACCAGTACAGTAAAGCCTTTTCATATTTTAATACTTGTATGTTTATGTAATAAATTTGACAGAAAATGTAAGTATTTAGTTCAAAATGTTTGATAGTAATTTCATAAGCATGAACTAAAGAGTGATACTGAAAATGCATTTTGACACCTAAAAGTAATCACCCACCCCCGTTTTTTTTTTTTTTTTTACACCAGGAGAAATAATGTGGATAAACTCTAAAATATTTTTTAAAATCTTGAAAGACTGCTTAACCTGTTTACATCTTTGCAAAGATGCGCTAACAGCAATTTCCATTATGTACTCAGCGATACCACCATTGTATCTTCATAGTAATGGAAGTAAACTGATTGAGTCGTAGACCTCTCTTCTTTGCCTCAATCAGTGATCAGTCTAGGATTTTTTCAGAAGAGTAAAAATACACCTTAACCAGTGGCGGATTAATGTAAGTTTGTCTTGTGGTTAGTTAAAGATTGACATATACGTCCATTTTATGGAAATAAAATAGGATCATTTACATTAATTTCTTTTGTCTCAGGGGGGCGGTCGCCCCCTCTCCCCCCCTTTAATCTGCCCTTCACCTTAACCTTTTTAGAAGGAGTATTTTCCCTTCCAAAGCAATGAACAATTATGCTGCATTTCCAAATACATAATTAAATTGCATTTAACACATGAATAATAACTGATTATACAATCTAGGTACACTGTGTTAACTCTAAATTTCACTGTTTACATTTAAAGTTATTGCGGATTTCAGAGAGACAACTGTAAATAAAAATAAGAATTCATTTTCAAGGGAAAATATGGCCGTAATCACCAATAATAAAATGGAATTTTTATATGGAAAAGCGATGCATAAAATCAAGCATTCTGAATTTCTAAAGGTGTGAAATGCACATCTAGAGGCAGTATCGCTATCACTGGCCTCAATATCTTTTAATTTTCAAAATTTGTTTGGAAATTGAAAATAAATTTTCCTTTTCTGCTTTTAAATTCGATATCTGCCACCCAAAGATTTTCAGTTCCGCTATGACTATGCCTATAATCTCGCAGTATATGGTGATCCTATATCCTGGTTTTGGTTGATTACTTCAAAGAACTTGGCAATAATCAAATTCTTCCCTATGAACCAACATCACCGAACTGACCAATAATATCCTCCTTTTTATATAACTTCATATTCAAACTCATTTTGTAACAAACATACACACTTGCAATCAAACCAACTTTCATGTGCCAGTCAATAATACATGTCACTCCTTTTAATTCCGTAACATTAAAAAAATTTCAAATTCCCAACATTTATTCTAGCAGTGATACTTCCTGATGACTTATTCTTACATGTGTTGACACCATTTTTTGCTGTCTTGTCGATCCAGGAATTTTTTCCAGGGTCGCATTTTTTGTGAAAATTGCTTATTTTTGTGAATTTCAATACTTAATTTTGTGAATTTGCCCACTTATTTTTGTGAATTTTCATTCCAAATTTTAATAAAAGTCACATTGTTAAAATAATTGATAAAACAGTTTAAAATGTAGGGTAAAATGCCAATGAAGGGCCATTTTAATCAATTGTAATTTTGTGAAGGGGGCCGTAAAACAGACCCAATTTTCGTCTGCATCAACCCTTGGCTGGCCGTTCACCATTGCCAAACAAAACAACGTACCGGGTGCTTGGATTTGTCCTCTATTAGTTTGTTTCTAAGTGTAGCAAAAGCCACAAATCCCTGATGTCCGACATTTCGCTGAGATTAAAGTTCAACATTTCTTAAGTGTTCCAAGACTTTCTCTGCTTCTTTTATTTTTGTACAGTGGTACTGTCTGAGTGCATTTGGCGTGGAATATTGGCAAGCTGCCAGTAAAGGTGAATCCAAATGTTGATCAAAGAAGGGAAAAAGCAAGCTGATATTGTAGATTTTTTATTATTTATACTAAAAATCGGCAATCTTGTTTTCATTATTTTAACTGCTTAAACTGATTCATTATAAGTTTAAAAATATCATCGCAGTAAACAAATCATTATTTCTTGAAAACTGCATCTGAATAATTTAGCGGCAAGCACATGTCTGACTGGCACTCCCAATACTGAATGGACGCGCTCATTTCTGCCTCAACCAGATGTTTGTGTTCCTATCTAATTAGTAGTCAAACAGTATGCAACTTCTGTTTTTAAAGAGAGGTGATCTGTAGGCATCGATTTTTTGATTTGCATTATTCTTAATTCATAAAAATCAATAGAACTAATAAACTAATAAAACTAACATAAATTGATAGAAATGTTGTTTTACTAATTACAGTAGAAGAGGAAATATTAATGAATTCACCAGTAACTTTTGCTTTTAATTATAAATCAGCCAAAGTTAAAGAATAATTACATTAATTGTAATTAAAAAATAGAAAGTTATTTTTAATAGAAATGCGTTGTAGAAATTTCATCAATTTTGTGGAAAACATAAAAAACAATTTTATAGTATCAAAAATGTATTTTTTCTTTCCAGTGTGTAGCATTATCGTAACTCTTGTTAGTAGAGTAGTCAAAGGAGAAGGGCAATTATGGATTTAAAGCCTTGTACTCGGGTTTAACCAGTTTAATCCGAATGTTGCATGAAACTTTCAGATTAATGCCAGAAACAATGCTAAGGATCAAATTCCAGTAGAATTAGTCCTTGGATCATTGTCCAAAATAATGAACCGATAAAATTGGTTCATTGTCTCAGATCAATAGTCAGAAACAATGAAAATGACCGAAGGAGAAACTCAATTTTTGTTCTGCACTTTTTATAAAACTAGAGAGTAAACAGGTTAAACCTTGACAAGTTTTTAATGGTATTTGAACACTTTGACTTAGCCCTGTTTGAGACAATCAGTTCTCAGTCACCACCAAATTCTAACATTTTCCCTGTTATTTACGATAATGCATAAACATTAGTGGTTTTCCTTTGTTTCTCATAGAATATAATAAATTTGAGTTTTACAAATACTGTATAAAATACTGATCTGCCAATTCAGAATAATTTTTTTTATAAATACTTTTAAATAAAAATTATCAGTTCGGTAAATTGTTAGAGATTTATTTATTGCTCAGGATATCTTCAAAATTCATTTGAGTAGTGCACACCCTACTGCCATTGTGATTATCTGATTTTAATATAATATTTTCCAAATAATAAATTGCATGTGAAGTATCGAACTCTTGTTTCTTGTTTTAAAATAAATTTATGGTTTTTTTTTTGTTCACTTTTTATAATTTAGACCCTCATCACAGTGCCCATATTTGCAAGTTTTGGAATACTTTTTTTTTTTTTGCCTTAAATATAAATTTCAAGCATGGATCATCCATATTGAGACGCAGATCTTTTTTCATAAAGGTCCTGTTTTCTTTCAAACTGAGGTTCCTGAATTCTCCTTTTTTGTTTACCTTGGCATATTTACGAACCCACATATGTCCCCATATTAAACTTATATTATCATAATGTTATTGAAAAAGGACCTAAAAGAAATCAGCAAGGAACCTCAAATAGTTAATTTTATGTGTTTCTGGTACCCATTAATTTGTGGAACCTGTAATATATGAGCTCAGACCTTATTAAATCATAATTTCAGTCTGTTGAAGTTCAGCCCCTCCCTCCCTTTTTATGTGCTTTTGCAAAAGAGTGAAAAACTGTTTATTTTTCCATGTCTAGCAAAAAATGGAACCATATTTTAAACCTTAGTGTTTATCAAATAGCACTAATTAGTGTCCAACAGTAATGCAGTTGCTGTTGTTAACTATCATTTCATTTGTTGACTGATCACAAAAATTGATTGCGTACTAAGGATTAAAATCGTTCAGTGAAAAGTATTGTTTACTTCTTAGTTTAAATATTTCAGTTTTTTATAATTCTGCAAATATTTATCCTTTAAAACAGTTCTATCAAGATAACAAAATTAAATCTAATAGTGGAATGCATAAGATATAAATTAAATCTCGTTATGCATCTTCAGTTTTATTGCAACAGCTGTTAGCTGCATGCATTTTAAAAATTCATTTATTTATTATCATTTTAGGAACATTTACACATGGGATTAAATAGCCCTATTTTTTTTTTTTTTAAATGAAAAAAAATTAGTTTTCAAATGATGATTCTTTTTCAATTATTCAATTAACATTTTTTATTCGTACCCCTAATTTCTTTAGAATTTAAAATTAAACTGTAAAGTCAGTTTGGGGTAATTGGAAATGATTTTTCACTTTCAATAGGCATTTTCTGCTAGAAAAATAAAACTATTTGGAAAAACAAAAATACTATGTTATAGTTTGGTTAATTGACATTGCAGATCTTTTTTTTTTTTTTTTTTTTTTCCCAAGTAGCTTTTTGCTCTTGCAGGTTTCAAAGAGAAAAAAAATCTAACTTTCCTAAAAATTCTCAATAACCCTGGATCTAGGGTAGAGAACAGCTGTTCCTACAGACTAGGATTCAACTTAAGAATGCAATGGGGTAATTGAGAAAAGACCTTCTTCAGCTACATTTTGTATTAATTAGGGCTTCTTAAACCAAATACTTTTGGAGAAAGAAGTAAACGCCAGTATTGCTGAGCATACAAATTCGTAGTAATTACACGGAATTAACAGAAAATCAAGTTTAAACCTCTTAAAAAAGAAGATAACACAACATAGAAAGAGTTCACAAAAATGTTACTAATTAATCAAGGCAAATAAAACATGAAATAATACAAACCTACTCCTTAAGAACCAAAAACTTCATATCAACTAAAAAACCGATAATGAGGCTTATTGTGTCTACAAATGTTTTAGCTACACTTAGGTAGCTAGGCATAACATTTTTTATTTAGTCCTAAAAAGACACTAATAATGTTAAGTTTACCAGGCCTGTTGGATATCTGTTTTCATAACAAAACATATTAGGGGTATACTTTGTTTTGTTAAAAGTAATATTAATTCTAACTAATTTCTTCTTTAGACACATGTTTTTAGAATTGTTTTTATAAAAATTTCTGACACGACATTAATCTGTTAAACATATCATTCATATCATTGACAATAAGTACCTAATGCAACAGAAATCCATTAGTCCCATTAGACCCCATATTAATTATCCCAGTAGTTTACCACAAACTAATATTTAATGAAAATATCTTTATTTAATTGACAATTTAAGCGTAATGTAAAATGGAATATTTTATATAATAATTAGTAGCCTTATGAACAATTTTGGACGATATTGATTTTTAAGTGTTATAAAGACAAGCTTCATTTTTATAGTTGAAAACACACGTTTCTTGCTCTTTTTTAAATACTTTCAAATGTGTAACTTGAAGATAGCAATTTTGGTGTTTCCAATTATGTGTATCATAATATTTTCTTAAAAATAATATTTTCCCAATAAATAATATACTGTCCCAATTATACCCTTGTCTAATTAATCCCCGCTCTGCCCTATAGTAAAGTTAATATTGTTAATGATGTGCTGAACATGTTTATTATTTGCTTTATAGGAAAGTGACAGTCTTTGGTGGGATGCTTTTGCTACCGAATTCTTTGAAGATGATGCTACATTAACATTGACCTTTTGTTTAGAAGATGGGCCTAAAAGATATAGTAAGCTTATTTTATAATTTACTTTGCAGTTGTAGAAATAGGGAAGGGAATATTTATTTCATGGTAAGTATCCACTGCATATTGAGTTTGTCTAGTCCCCCCCCCCCTTTTTAAGTAATTTAAAATTGGAGAAAAAATATTAAGCTAACAAAATAAGACTGTTCAAAATACATTTGTTTTGGTTTTGCAAGATTTGAAATTTGGCATTAAAAGAAGAGAATATTAAATATTTTGCTATTCTGACATAGCATGCATGAAAGGGTAATTTCCTATGAGCTGGGATGCACCCTACATAAACTGGGCAGTGGTCATTGTAGCTGGATTCCCAAGCCCCAGCAACCTTCACCAATCATTTTGCAGGATCAACAAACCAAACTAATAATTTTAACAAACATGATTGTTCATAAATACACAAAACCCACAACTAAAGAACTACAAAATCTTCGACCAGTAGTCCATTTTTAACTTAAAAAAACTTAGGGTGAATTAGGCAACTTTCTGTATAGCTACTCTAAAATAGGCAATGAGTAGCCCATTTATTAACTTAAAAAATGTTAGATTTATCAACCTTGCTGTACAGTTGCACTAAAATCTGCAATCTCTGGCACATCTTTAACCTAAAAAAATTTTACCTGTATCTGGAAACTCACTGCAAATCCCCTCAGAAATGCTCAACTAGTAAAATTAGCAAACAATAATCTTTTACATAAACAAAAGCACTTACTTCAACTTTATTTTTCCTTTTATTTTTATTGGCCTTAATACACATCTTTTTCTTAAATATCCTATTCTAGGATCTTCATGATGTTCTCTTGGACAAAACAATCAGTAAAACAATTGACTCTATCTTTCTTCAAAGCATAAATAAAAAATTCCTGATTTTGTAACAATATGCTAAAATTCCAAAACCGAATTACACCTTTTGTCCACAAAACAATATTAAATATCATGGGTAACTAACAGCACTGAATCAGCAACATACAAGCATGAGAGTTTTCCGCGGATTCGCAGAAAACCACAGTTTTGTTTATTTTATAGATCGGCAAAAATCGCTGTTTTTTTGCTCCTCCATCCCAATTGCAATCTTTTCCATTTTGAGAGTGAATATTTTTCCTATAGCCTTTCCATTGTTGAAATTTCTTGGTTTTTTCAAACATTTTCATCAAACAGTAACCCTAATTTCACTTTTCTCGTTATTTTCAGTTTCGTTCAAAATTACCTTCACATGTAATTTCCGCTTTTTTCCAATTTTGTCACTCTCATCCTTGAACATACTCATTTTCAACCTAAAACATGTAATAGTATATTAATTCCATTTATTAATTCCATTTTTTAAGTATGCATGAAATTAGTTATCAATAAACTCACTTTATAAATACACAGTATAAAACACAGTTGCATTGTTTTTTCAGTCCTTTTAACACTTCAAAGAAACATACTCCTTCATACATGACATTCAAAAACACCATATTCTCATCAGACACATGCCAGACTATTGTTCTGGTGTGCCATATACTACGACCATCGACTTTGAAGTGAAATAGATGGAGCAAGAGGGCGGAATCCGTGTTCGATCATGTCAAGCGAGTAATCCACAAACAGCTGATCTTTCTTGATGTTTCGGAGATCGCGCGTGTTGGATATACAGCTATGTTTTACTCTAGAAACCACTCAAAACATCGTCAACAGCATTTTAAATTATAATTCTTACTTCTCTTTAATACACAACCTCTTAGAATGGAGTATTAATATTTAATTCATTGCGATTGTGTCTTTAATAATAAAGGATTAATTTTTGCTATTGTAAAGACCAAAATTAACTAACTGGAAAGAGTACTAATTAGAAAGTACAAACTTTTTGTATTTTAAGTTGCCAAGAATTATTACATATCTCAGTAATCAATAATTTAAAATATTCAATTTATGAGGAAATTATTTACATGGTAGGCAAATATAAATAGATCAAAATAATTTTCAAGAGATAAAGAAGTTATCCAAATGTTGGACCAAAGTAAATACAAATTAATAAAGACATTTTTTTAAAATTAAGTAATCCACCACTTAAAAAATACACCATCAATTCTTGAATATAAAATACAAATCACTTCAACAAATATATTTATTCTCACATTCCCTAATTTTGGCACTCAAAATACATATTTTTTAGAATAATTACAATTCATCACAAAATTTAATACATTAGGCTAATAGAGGCTACTGATTTTTAAGTAAAATTAATTTCGTGAGTGTCTTCTTAATATTTTAACAATTATTATTTCAATTATATGAAGAAGTTGCGTGGTGCATTCTTATTTGTAAATACAGTAGAGCGCCGAAAATCCGGACGCCTAAAAACCGGAAAGACCAAAAAACCGGACATTTTTTGGATTTCAGTTTTTTCCCTTCCCTCAAAAAAAAAAAAAAAAAAGAGATAAATAAACTACAGGATTCTCAAGCATTATACTAGTTTGTTATCATAACAATAGCGTCAATATATATACACACACACACACACACACATATATATATATATATATATAGTATAGTATATATATATATATATCCAAAACCTCAGGGTAAAATCTGACTCGTGACCTAACTTTCCTTCTTTGCATTCCAAAGATTTAACTGTTATTTCTAAACAGAAACGCAAAAAGGGGGGTGGAGACACTTCCTGTTAGTGTAAAGCATTTAAGCTTTAATAATCGGTAGAGATATTATTTTTAATTTAATGTTATTCTTTCTAAGGAGGCAAATAAATTAATTAAACTCTTTATAACATCATTCAAGTCTGCAGTAAAAACATACATTGGCGTAAATACCATTGGAAGCCTTGTTTAAAAAAACGCATAAATAAAAATATCAGTAAGCACGTGCAATGAAGACAAGAATGTAACAACTTGTTTGGAAAGTGAAAGCTCCAGTCACAGACAAACCGGCTCCAGTCACTCCGGTGAAGGGGGGGGAACGTCTGCGCACCCACAATCAGTGTTTTAGTGCATGGGATGGCGATAAAAATTGCTGTTATATCTTTTTGTCCTTTGATACTGGAAGATTTTTTTTTTATTTTAAGTTGTGACTACGTTCACGTTATTGGGCAAGCAATATATACGCGGCAATTAGTAGGGCGCCTTTTTTTTTTTTCTTTTTTTTAAAGTAAATTCAATAGAACAATTTCTACAGTACAACCTACGGATCGCGGAGATTTCGAAAAACGTTTATAAAAATACATAGTTCACGGCGAGACCCCGTAATCCATGACGTAGCCGCTACTTTTTTTTTTTTTTTTTTTTTAAATGACCAATATTCCGGAAAATCCGAGAATCCGGAATCGCCGTTGTCCCGTCCATTCCGGATTTTCGGCTTTGTACTGTATTTGTTAATTATACATTTTACTAAAATTATAAAATGATTATCTTCAGCCTCATGGTCAAACATATGGCTTTCGAGGCATTTAAATAAATTATTCACATTAATTTTCTCCAAAACCTCCTGTATCATGTAATGAATAATATATTTTTTTTCCCAAGACCGAAAGATTTTTCAGTCTGGTGAAAAACAATTTCAGTGTGTTCACATAACTTTACAACATCATTTGCTGGCACAATTAACCCAGCATCTGATGAAAATTGCCTTATAAGCTATCAGTCCAGTTTTCTCTTCGTTAGACAATATTGCAGTAATGCAAAGTTCACATGTTAGTTTTTAACAGTTTTCTCTCAACAAAACCTGCTACAAATTGTACAACATCTTCAATGAATCTATTAGATTCAAACAGCTGGTGGTTGATCCTCTAGTTGAGTGTTACCATCCTCCGCTTCTGATTCATCGGTAGCGGAAGTTTTCACTTAAATGAATAGAGTAAAATATTAAATAAGGTGCAATTTAACGTCTAAAGTCGCAGTTACATGAAAAGAGAGTATCCTTTGCCGGCTTTAGCATTAAAATTATATGCTACACAAGTGTTGACCATGTTATTCCAATGGGCGTGAAGGCGAATGTGCCCACAGGCACGTGACGAACTACCTGGAGATGTTCGAGCCCAAAACTGGTTTCCCGCTCCCAAGTGTGTTCCGTCTATTTCACTTCAAAGTCGGTGACTACGACACACACTATGTTGCATACTACAGTAGATCTCCAAAACATATCCTTAGTATACCATGTCATGTAAATTATCACTAGCGGCTTTTGCCAAGCTGCCTAAACTAAACAAGCATAGCAGCAGCTGCTAAAGTTAGTCCCATGAAAAAGATTCTGCTTTATAAGTTGTAAAAAAAATTCTTGTGGTCTCTTTAAGAGTTAATTGATTTCAGAATGCTGGCTATTTCTCAACCAGCTAATGCAGAACATTAAAAATTAGAATATACTATCATCAAGTAATATTTATAAAATTAAATAAAATTTCATCAAAAATGAACTTGGAGCATTTTCTAAAAATAACTGAGGAAAGAAGTAAAGTTATTATTTTTTAATAAAAATTAAATTTTCCATTTTATAATTGGTAGAATATGGGTAAAAAAGCTCAGAGTTTCGTTTTCTTGTGCTGCTTTGTTTTTTGAGTTCTCTAAAATCAAGGGCAGAATCTATTATAAGAGTTATCTAGTTTAACTGAAATAAATTTAGGACTCCAAATATGGATAATCTTGGAAGCCAAGGATATGATAGAGCTTCAAATTTATCAGCATAGTTTAATGCAGTACAAGCTAAGTTAAAGAATTTTTATCCCAAAATCATATACAAAATTCTCTTGATTATCTGGTTTGTAAATCATGTGTGTTTATTCTGGACTTACACAAAAAAGAAAATTTAAAGAAAAACACGTTTATTGTCGATGTAAAACATGTTTTGATGTCAGTTAAAATCTTGTGTAGTTTAGCTGATACTATTGTAAAGTGCTTGAGCCAGCTTCCAGTATTTAATAGATGAAGTTGTCATTACTGTGTTGTTTAATCTGATAGTGATGATAGTAGTACTGATGCAGATGATGTACTGAATGGGAGAAATAAAATTTCTCATTCTGCTGCCCTACTTTGTTAAGACAAAAGGGATTTGATTACAGTGACATTATTGTGCTTTATAAAATATTTGTACAGCAAAAGATGTACAAACAGAATTAAAGATGCATTGCTTATATTTTTTTCGGAGCAGTAAATGTTAAAAAGAAAATTCCTAGTTTGATGTTATACAGCATGCAAATGTAAATAATTTTTGTACTGGCATTGATTTTTTTAAGGGAGTCTTCAGATTATCTATGTTTTCATATTGTCCATGTGACCCCTCCTGCTGATTAACCCAGATAATCGGGATAGTATTATATGCAAGTCATACAGATTTAAAGGGTATCAATATTGTAGCTCTCCTTTTGATGATCAAATTGTAAAGGGAAGAAGGATAAAAGTATTGCTAAATGACACATTTGGAAATGTAAAGTGCCCTCTGCTGTCAAATAAATTCAAATATCAAAAACATATTAAAATGCTTTCATATGCTTTATCTTTTTAGTTTCCTAAATATTGAAATTTATTTTTGTTTTCAGCAATAGGAAGAACATTAATTCCTCGCTATTTTCGAAGCATATTTGAAGGAGGTGTATCTGATTTATCATTCAACTTAAAACATCCCAAAGAATCATTTCATACTACAACCATTACATTAGATTGCGATCAGTGTACAATGATAACATATCACGGGAAGCCCATGTACAACAAAGTAAGTTTTTTGTTTTCACTTGACTTTTCTGATTTTATATTTGGTACTCTTTTTTTTTTCCCCTTCCTGCAATCCAGTCCTAAACTATGCATTTAGTTCCCAAGCTTCAACAACAGTCACCAGTCTAAACTCAATGTTTATAAATTTTATCTAGTGCAGTCTGAAAAAATTAATTACTGAACAAAATAACTAAAAAATTTACTTATTCACTTAAACATTCTAAAGGGGGGCCCCTTCTTGAAAATCTGCTTTTAGTAGTTCTTTGTAAAGCTAAAAATAAATAAAGTAAAAAAAAAAAAAAGTCACTGGGTTCAGCCACTGCTGTGAGGGAGCTTCTTGAAAACCTGCTACTACTAGTCTGTGCTAACCTTTAAAAAAAAAAAAAAAAACCCATTACTGGGTTTGGCCACCACTGTGGAGATGGCAGGTCTTGGAAATCTAATGCGTATGGTTTTTTGCTAGTCTAAAAACATTGCTGTATCCACCCATCTTTGTGAAGATTATAGATGATTTCTGAAAAATCCATCTCCATTTGTTCTTTATAAACTATAAAACACACTTCAGTTGCTTTGGCTATGCTATTTGTGGAAGCAGTAAAAAAAAAGTACTGAAAGGAATGAAAAATTTCTCACTTTTTCTAAAACACTTTAACTCTTGTAAAAACACTGCAGCATTTTACTTTCTGTAAAATGTTAATGTCAACACACTCTTAAACATTTCAAAGAGAGATAATTTAATGCAAATAATCAATACAATCCATTGGCTGAGTTTCATGCAGAATTTTTCGCATCATATATGAATGCTACACTTCCAAAAATACGATCCTTATGAATGTATAATTATATTAAATCTGATATAATGCATTGCCAATTTTCCCGTGAAATAATCCGTTTCTGTAAAAATTGAATCAGCACTACTCTCAAAAATACACAAATGCTTACTTCTTAATATACAGAATATGGTAAAATCATACAAGCCGGTGCCCACCCCATGTAAACATGGCGACAGTCGCTGGAGCTTGGCGACCGCCAAGCTCCAGCGACTGTCGCCATGTTTACTAGTCATTCTAGGCAACCAGTGGTCCGTTTTTAACTAAAAAAACCCCAGTGGATTCAGCAACCTAGTTGTACAGCTAATGTAAACTGGGCAAACACTGGCCCGTTTTCAACTCAAAAAAACATCGGTGGATTAAACAGCCTAGTTGTACACCTCTTATAAAGTCAGTATGATTAGAATAGCACGTAAATAGCACTTACGAAAACATAAACACTTCAAATATCAATTTAAAATTCACATTAAAAACCTTAAACATCGAAAGATTCGTTAAAAAAGAACACTTACCTCTATTTTTTTGGTAAATAACCGCTCAGAAATGTCCCCAACACCCACCGGCTTATAACGTACTATATTTCTAACAAACACCCACAAATTCTTTTCTTATATTAACATAACACATTTCATTCCCTTCCATCAATAACGCAAACAATTTCAAATTCCCAAACCTGACGAAACACGTATTCTTTATCGTTGCCAGTCACAACTACCACCGGCAGTTGGCGGTGCATCGCTCACTCTCGCGTCAGATTGTTCGCCAATGATTTGTAAACAAACCTTTGACATGTAAACAAGGCACCGTATACGGAATATAGTCCCAGAATATAACACACATAGATTATTTAAAGAGGAAATACAGTGAAACCTGTATGTAATGATAGTGTAGGGACCTAAAACAAATATCATTATAGGCAGTTTATTATTGTAGAAAGGTTGAGCTTTTTCACATTATTTGACCATTAAAGGTGTTTTTTAATAATCAAAATAAAAAGGAAAATGGATTTACCATGTAGAATAATTTTATCACTCAACTTTAAAATCAATGAATGTTGATTTAAAGTCGAGTGATAAATTTACTTTATAGAAGTGGAGGACAATGCATATTTTTAATGTATTAATTGCCTTCTTTTGTTTTGAGGTTTTGCTATCTGTAAACCCCAAACTCTTTGTGCACTTTCATGTTCTGATAAATTGAAAATCTTATTTAAGATTTTTACGAAGAATATGCATAAAAGTATACATAGAAGGTAGATGCATGAATTTTATTGGTTATAGCATTGCCAAAAAATAGGGATATTTTTCTTTAATGCTTATGTTTTATGCCATGCCATAATAGATAAAAGGCTTTAGTGCATGAAAAACAGATTTCGAGAAACCAGGTGCTATATGATTAAAAAAGTTCACTATTTTTTTCACTCCCATGCTGCAATCTATCATTGCAGATTCTGTACCGTAGGTAGTAGGGGAAGGTGGTGTATCTTGGTAGTATTTTCAAACCTTGATTTTTTACAAAAGAAGTGCTTGAAAAATATCAGTAGAACATTTTTCCCCACGAATTTTAGGATATCAGGAGTTACATATACAGGGTGTCCCAAGACGACCGCATAAACTTTGCACAGCTAAATTCCTCGTTGGGAGTACATAAAAACTGCCAAAGGAAGCGTTCCTGTATGATCCATAGTTTACGAGAAAAATACAAAAAACAAAGTATGACGTCACTGCCGGTGCAAGAAAAAACACTTTATTAAACATATCAACAGCAGTATTTGCACAATTTAAAGTAGATGTTCAAAGTGTCTGCAAATGCAAAGTGTTAAAAAATTGTAAAAAATATTATTCATGAAACAATAATACATAAATAATTATTAATATATTTATTAAAATATTTTTTTTATGCTTTGTATTAAAATACTAAGCTCAAATAACTTTGCTTTTGAATTTATAGTTAGGTTTGCAACTTCGGGAATTTAACAGTCCTACATTTAGATTTAGGCCTATTTGACCAGCACTTGGTTATTAAAGTAAAGAAATACTTTCTAACAACTTTTACTCATAATTATTAATAAATTTTGGAAGTGTACCTTGGTGGTACCTCAGGGCCATCATGATTCTACCGGGCCTGCTTGTGTACTCCGAAAGAGGCCTACGGACGTTTCCTCATTGGTTAGATTTGGCCGTTAGATGACGTATCTAAGTGTTGGAACCAATAAGTGAGCATCCGTAGGCCTCTTCGGATGACTCATCGGAGTGCACAAGCAGGCCCGGTAGAATCTTGATGGTCCCGGGTATCTCCAAGATACACAACTTTAGCTACCTCCAAGGTACACCACAAGCAAGTGTTTTACAATCTGGCTTCCATATCTTATTATGTTAAGAGTTAACCATTTTCAAATATACATAAATGTAGCCGAAAGCATGCTTTTAAACTTGTGATTATTAGTTCAAAACAAAATTTAATACTTAATGTTATGGAAGAAAAATAATATGTCCTTGAAATGCAACTTTTTGATGCTGAAAACAAACTTTACATCAGTAATAAGGTTTTTACATCAGTAATACATGTGTTGATCAGTCATAGAACAACTTCTCATGAGTCTCTAGTAATAAATATATGCAACTAATATTTTAGTTTAAATTTCTCTCTCCTGGTGGCTGCACTGTGGTACACCAACTTCCTCTACTTTCCAAAATAAACCTGTTGGGTTATATGTTCTACAAAATGTTTTATAAGCCTTAAAATTAACGTTATTGACAGGTGAATGTAAAAAGTTAATATCATTATAGAAGTTTAAAATAAAGTATTGCACAGACAAACAAATAAAATGTACAGCAGTAGTAATGCATGACACAATGGCTAAATATTTCCCACTTGTACATTCTTTGTCTAAATAAAAAAAAATGTTAAAATTTCAAATATATTTTTATTTAAATGTTTATTTATTTTTCCTGATAAAAGTTGTCTCAATGTGAAAAATTCTCCAAAAGTCTCATCACTCAGATTTTTGTTGTTATATGTCAGTAAACACAGCTAGATAATGTAGACGCACACCGTGCATGAATACATTCGTGAAGAATTTTGAGGTCTCGCAGATAGTTTTGTAGTTTTTTTTTCTTTTTTAAATAATGGAGGAACAGTTACCTAGAGAAAACATTTTCTAAGCAACAATGTGATTTATATATATATAGGTGTGTACATACGTATAGATATGTGCATTGCATATACATATTTTACTGACTGAGTCTTCTCTATGGAAAATCTGTAGGCGATAATCGACTGCACTCAGCCACCCTTAATATATTCAAAAGATCATTGTTGCACTGTGCTGTCACCTAGTGTTAGTTGACTCACTCGTTCAGCAATAAGTGACGTCAGTGGTCTGCTCGCACCATTCCTCAGCTAACAGAGGAGTTCAGTAATGAGACATACAAAACAAACCTCCTTCAAAGCATGTACATGTGTCTTAATTTCAAAGCTTGTCCATGCAAATGCAGTAACAGTAATGAATACATGCGGTGATGAGATGTAGTTCAATTTATTTGATCGTGTTGCAACGAGTGAATTTTGAATGTATTAGCAAATTTTATTTGGAACTATTAATTAAATTTTTGACATTTAAAGAAGATGAAATGCAGTTGCCTTAGTTTAACACAAAAAGTTAAATGCCATTTCTGTTGAGAAGAATTAAAGGAGCAAAATTATTGTTTACATTTACACAAAAGCGGTTACTCTACTGATTTAACAGATAGTTTGGGATTGTGTATGTAGATAGTTTTTTTAATTATCTTACTATGTCAGTAAATTAAATTTCTTATTTGATACATTGTCCATCTTCATGATGTTCAATTTTCACTTAAATATATCTCTTGTAGTTTTAAATGTATAGATATGCAGATTTTTTAAAGACCTTAGAATAAATATATTTTCTAATCTATTGAATTTGCTTAATGCCTGTCATGTAAAATTTAAAGGAATAACTTTTTGCATATGCTTATAAAAATTGCATAGCCTATGCTCATGTGAGGTACTCCAGATAAAAAGGTAAAATCAGGTTTAATATTGAGTTTGCATTTTCTGCTTGGAGTGCCTGTGCCATTTCTGTACACTTATTTATGTTTTTGCTAATTTATCACTTTATTGTTATAGCTAATATTCATACTATAAAATTTGGAGCCATAACAAACCCCTTCACAAAATTATTTTTTAATATTTCACATATCATAAAATATAGGGCATTATGGAACAAGTGCCCTCTATTATACCTAGGTGACCTCAAAGTATAACAACTGATATTTTTTTTTTTATTTACTGAAAATACTTGGAGGGAATAAACTGCTTGTGTATCGAACTGAAGTTTATAGGCTTTGCATAAACCTACCACTTTTTCAGTGGATACATGCTGTTTTAACAACTTGCTGTAGTTCATGCCATCAGCTACTTTTAACTATGTTAAATAATATGCCATATCTTATCTAGATATTTTCTGCTAGCAATAAAACTTACATTTAAAATTTAAAAAAACTTCACGCTATATATAATTAATTTTGAAGATTAAGACTATTTTTCTAATTATTATTGATAAAAATTGTTAGGCAAAATTAGTAAAACACTTAGTTAAGTCTTTCATTTCTGTACTTGCCATTCACATCAGTGGTGTATCTTTTGAATTAGCTGCAAAGCATCACAAATGATTTTCCATTAAAATTAGTAATCAACACATATACACCTGACCATACATTAACTTATTTCAATCATTCCAATATGAGAAAACAAGATCGCTGAGGAGAAATCAGCAAAAAATTCCCTTCTATTATAATGTGATGCAAATCTTTACTACAGAATGATAGCCCAACTTTGCAAATCAGCGTATGCCACTGATTCAGACGTGTATTCAGGTATATGAAAGTTGCATAATTGATGAAGCGAATTCAATCTTGTCATTTGAGTATGCTATGTGATACAGCCGTTTTCTTTTAAATCAAAAATCTACTTTTAAAACTATTCTCACTAAAAATGCTCATTGTGTGTACTAATTGTAATCATTTTTTCACTAATTAAATAACTGTTAAAAATATTTTTATAATTATAATGAAATAGGCAAAAAGTAGCCTTTGCAATAGCACTTTATGTAGTACGCTGATATGATTCATCAGGTATTGTTTCCAGAATTTATTAGAAATTGCTATGTAGAACAATGTTGGGTCTTTTTTTGTGCTTTGTAAGACTTGTGTATAAAGTGGTCTCATAAGCTTCTAACTTGGAAAGTCTCAATTTAAATCTGTCATCATACATTAACTAGGTTTTAAAAGAACTAGTAAACATGTGACTTACACAAAGAATAATTCAGCAATTTTCTATAGAAGTTTGAAAGAGGTGTTAGTAAACCTGTTGCATAAAGCATTCAGTTGTACATTATGTCAGAAATTAAAAAGAAATGAATATGTTTCAATCAATGTAAGACCAATCGTACATTCTTCATTTTGAGAGTAATTCATTTAAAAGCCTGTGTAAGATTGTACCACAATAAAAGGCCAGACAAACAAATTATACTTGTTTCTTAGAAAATGGCTTAAGTCTTACTCATGCAAAAGTGATTGAGCATGAGCTTTTTAGTGTTGTATTTGACTTTGACTGTCTACCAACTAGTCTTTGATGCGTACCTCTATAACTACTGCTTTGTAACCCAGAGATGCCAACTGCTACAGATTTTGTGTGCATGCTACGACCATACCTAATGATGCATACCTAAAAATTAAGGAAATGACACATCTGATCTGTAAACAAATTTTTGAGCTAAGAGGAAAATTATGCTCAAGCATTCCAATTTCAACCTTTTTTCCACCCTCCTTGTGAATGATTATTTTTGCTTGAGCATTCCTTAATTTAAATTTTCAATGCTGTGGAATTAAAAGTTGACCTTTATTTTATATTTACTTAGTTTTTACAGATTTATGATAATTAAAAATGCATATAACTTTTTGCAAGTTAGAAATTAATTTTTAAGGTCAAATTTACCTAAAAGATCTTTCAGAAATGTGTTCAGAAAATAGTTATTGACATTAGCTGATAAAGAACATTCTGATTAAGGCAAGAATGTTCAGTGTAATCCTTAAGTGATTTTTACTTTCCGAACATATACTATATAAGGAAAGTATTGTAATCGTGAAAAAATTCGACTTCGAGATTTTGGTGTATTTACACATTTTGAGGTCTTCTGAATTCATTTATGCTATTTTTACGATATATATGTACGTGTGTGTTTGTGTGTATGGGAGTGAACACGATAGCTCTTAAACTGGACATTCGATTGAGCTCAAATTGGGTAATATATGCTATAAACCACCGTTGCAAGATTGGTATTGATTTTGGTGTGCATAGGACTTAGTTTTTCTACAGGGCTGCGACAAAGATTTCTTTTACATTATGGTCTATAGTGGAAATTCTTGAAAGTGTGCTAGCATTTAAACAGTACATTCGATTGACCTCAAATTGGGTATGTATGTTAAAAGTTATGGTCACATGACCTGCATAGATTTTGGTGTGTGTAGAGCTTATATTTTGTTCACGACTTGCAAAAGGTAATTCTTATATATTATGGCTAAAGGACGCACATCATTTAAAGTGATCTAGTGTCCAAATGGTGCATTCGATTGACATCAAATTCACGCAACTCCTAATATACACGCATATTATAGGTCACTATCTAACATACTGTATAAATTTTAGCGATTGTACGCCCTACAGTTTTTTACAGAGCTACAAAAAAGTATTTTTATACATTGCGGTCTATACACTCAAATCATTTTAAGTGCACTAGTATCTGAACACTATAGATCCGATTGAGTGCAATGAAATTTATTTAAACGCTTGGTAAATATCAAGTGCTTAGAAAGTCGAGTGGAGTCACTCCAGATTTTTTTATTAGTGTTTGTAGTAAATGTAGTATTAGTAATATCACCGTTAATTTTAATTAAAATTTTTTTTTAAATAATTTTATGTAAAAACCAATTTTTCGCTGTAAATTTTTAAGATCCCAAAATGTTGGTATACCATATAAATTTACTGGATTTTTTTCCCCAAGAATGTTAGTAGGCATTTTAATGTAATGCTCTTGTTTGTAAATACTCATACTTTTAATAACAATTTTAATATTTTCTGTTATGTTTCTTATAATTTACTATAATTTATTTATTTTATATTACATTAAGAGTAAATATTCAGTGAGTATCTTAACTAAATTCATACAGGAAATTTACTAAATTACTGATTTTATTTCTGAAACTTACAGAATTCATTACTGAAAATTGTTTTAGAATATGTATTATTGCTGAAATTACATACCTCAAGTTGGTATCTGTGATAATGTTTAAAAAAGTGCTGTATTATGAGGTATTTTCTTAAGTTCAACAGCACTTGGTTTAGAACATAAGTCTGAAGGATCTCTGGTGATACCACATAAATGGTCATGTTTTCCCTGTAGAAAATCATGTCATTATAACATTAAAATTGGGACACCAACAGTTTAAGTCAGGCTATATGTGCACAGTTATATAATTTGATATAGTTGGAACCCTCTACAAGTATTTTGCCTTATCAAATTCTATTTATTGGATTATAGATTTTCTGAATCATGGCGAGCAAAGCTCTAGTTTATTTTAACCAATATCCTCCTCACTTTCCAGAAAATTGTGGTGACGTCACAATTCGTACCAGTGTCCATCACCGGGAACACATTTTGTCCTCTTTCCAAGCAAATGGGGTTAGGGTAGGGGGGCTTGTAATCGGGATTTTATGGTAATATTTTTCTACATTCAGTCAGTTGAAAAATATCGCGATTTTCTTGTATTTTCAACCACAACTAATGTGAAGGACAGTTTTTGCTTAAAATAATGGGAAACTAGAACTAAAAATATTGACCATTTACCTATCATGTTGGCCTTTCACTGATGCATTTGAATCTACTTAAGAACTTGTTTCATAAACATAGTGTTTGTCATTCAACAGATGATGTTAGGGTATGTGGTGCTATGAAACGGCTAATGGTGATTAGTTTCTTCTGACTTAATGCTGTATATTACCTAAGGCCAATGGCCAAATTTAAAGGCGATAAGGGAGAAAAAAAAAAGAAATTAAAGCAGAAAGTTTGTAAAAAAAAAATAGCAGCAATTAATTTACATGTAGACTCTGATGATCTAGTATCAGTTCTGTTATAACATGTGTTGGTTGTAAAGCCCTTTATAAATTTTCCTTCTTGATTCTTTTTACTTTGCACAAGAAAATGGTGTTTGAAAAATGCTAAAAATTGTGCTCATATTTTCAAATCCAGGCCATTGGACTGTTTATATGTTGAATTATGTCACAAGATTTAACAGTTGAAATAATTTAAATACAGTATCAGTTTACTGACATGGTTTCAAAGTTAATGAAGAAATTTCATAACTTGTGAAAAATTAAATATGGCTAGTTATGCTATGTGAATGAAATAGGATAAAATTTCTCTTGTATTATTCATGAGGTTTATAAAGAATTGATATAGAACAAATATCTCTTGATAAAGGTGTTCTGCTATTCCATGCTTTTCCCCCTCTTTTGAAAGGGAATGTTTCCCTTTGAAAGTGAAGCAAAATTTATTATTGCATGCAATGTGCAAAATTTAAGAGTAATAATAATTATGATTTCTTTCTGTCATCTTCAGTATTATTTTACAGTAGTTATTTTATTGCACCTGTTACAGTACTTAAGTTGGCAAAATAATTATGTAGACATTTTTCATTGTGCATGAGTAGAGTGAGGTTTTATGTCACTCAAACTTTCTAAATTTAAATAAAAGTTTTAGCTTTTATTTTTCTTTAAAGTATTTATATCAAGTTGGTAGTTGATGGATTTTAAATACCCGCATGTATTAAAACATAAGATTAATCAAACTGCATTAACAGGGACTTGGTGGCCAGTATCCCAATGATCCTATGAAAGACCAAATAGTAAAGGATAGTGCAGTTGTGGTATGTTTTGATTTTCATAGCTTTGATTTTTTTTCCAGATTTTATTTTGCCAAACTGCATTATTGTTTCCCTTTTCCCCTCATATTTTACTCCTGCACTTTTGCAAGGTATTTAATATGCGCTTTTTTCTGCAGCTTTGTGATTATTATTTGAATTTGCCGCTTGCTTCATTTTTAACATCCCTTTTTCACATTAAGCTCTTTGAAATCAAATCATGGCAGCTTTTGGAATTTGCTTCATCTATGTTCACATTTTAGTAATAACTCCTTTTTGAGCAGTTATGCATGGCTATTGAACATTGGTTTTTATGTGTTTGCTTTTAGTTAAAGATTATCGTTTAAAATATTTTGTTTTGAATGTGTATATATCTTGATCTCTGTACCTGTAACATTTATGTATTATTAAACTGGCACACTTGATATAGCAGTTTGTATTGTCTGTGTTATCAAATTTACATTTGCTTTGTTGTAGGTCTGCACAGAAGGGAGATTAATTTTAGAATTTACTTTTGATGATCTTATGAGAATTAAATCTTGGCACTTTGCTACACGACAGCATCGTGAATTAGTTTCCCGTAGTCTTATTGCAATGCAGGTAATTTTATGCAGTTTTGTAACTACTTTTTTCTTTCCTCTTTTATCTTCTTAATTTCTTATAATTTTTACAACACATTTCTTTCCTTTTCCTATAACTTTCAGATGTCCCTTCATATGGAGGTAAGGCAAATTTATTGATTAATTTTCTAGTCTATTTATTAAAACTGTACTATTATTGTTTTTTTCTACTTGTTTTTGATCCATAAATGGTTTTGTTTGTCTAAACTCATCAATCTTGTTGAATTTACTAAATTGCTTAATGAAGTCATTAAAAAAATTTTAATTGATCTGTGTAAGAATATATATACCGGGTTACTGGTAATGCAACATATTCCTTGTGATAAGGGAGCATAAGTGCTACATTTTTAATCCCTATATGTATGGCCGAAAATCGGTGGTTTTTGAGAAATTTGATTCTTAAACTTTTTTTCTTGAATAACCCAAAATTTGACATTCAAGTGCAAATAAAAAAAAATTTCTAATTAAATGGGTTTCATTTATTTTTACAGTTGACATACTAAAAAAAAAGTGCAAAAGTACTTAAAGATTTAAATTCACACACTTTACATGTATTTTTTTCTAATTTATATTTTTCCTTTCAAGAAATGTTGTTAATCTCAAAACTACTATTGCTGTAAGCATACAAATCACAAATAAAATTTTCCCCATTAATCAGCTATCTAAAAATATATTAATGTCCATCTAAAGATATGGAACTTATAAAGAATGTGAGATTTCCTTAATGCAGGTAAAAAACATGAAAGGATGCAGCCTCATTGTTGTTTAAGATCACTGGTCAACTGATTAAGTTACCTCTGCTTTTAGGGGGATAAAATCTTATTTAAGCAATGTCAGATTGTGAGTCTCAAACTGGTGTGCATTGTGTTATTTTAATTTTGGCTCTGCATTACAGAAACATGTTTATTGATTAGCCAGATAACAACAAAACGTGTTTATACGATGCAGAGTCAGAACTAACTTAAAGACACAGCTAATAGCTGTGTGTGTTTGTTGTAAATCTGATGTGGCTAAGATTTAAAGCATGTAAAAATTGTGATAACTTGATTGGTTGACCAACAATCCCCTAAACAATGAACGGGGGTGCATCCTTTGGCGTTTTTACCTGCACTGAGTAAAACTCGCCCTTCTTTGTGAATTACATGTCTTTAAATGAATATTAATACGTTTTTGATACTTGATTGATGGACAAATTTTATTTGTAATCTGTACGCTTACTACAATTATATTTCTTGAAATAAGCAAGATTTTTTTTTTTTTAAGAAAAAATGTAAATAGTAAAAAAAAAAAAAGTTTTGAAATTTTGGAAGTTTTTTTGTGATTTTTTTACCTTAGAGTGTTAGCTGCAAAAATGAATTAAAATGAAACCTATTTAATTAGTTGATTTTGTTTCATTTACACTTTAATGTCAGATTTTGGATTATTCAAAAAAAAGTTTAAGAATAAAATTTCTCAAACTATTGATTTTCAGCCATACATATGAAAGTTAAAATTGTAGCATTTCGGCTCCCCTATCACTTCCTACCAGGAATACATAGTTACCAGTAACCCTATGTATATAACAAAATTTATCAAATAATAAACACGGTTAGCCACTATTAAACAATAGTACTCATTAAATAATTCTCCCAAAACATTCCATGGAATATCACAATAGCAATACATAAGGTAGAGAAGAAATACAAAAAAAAAAAAAAAAAAAAAAAAAATCAAATACATAGTGTGTAGGCTTTTTTATACAAGTGAAGCATTTCTGCTCTAAATTTAAAAAATGCTGTCAGATTAAAAAATTAATACTTATTGATAATGTAGCTATGGAAAATTAAAGTATTAAAAACCAGAAGTTTATTAAAAATAATAATGTAATAACTGTAATTTATACTGTAACACATAATATAAAAAAATATTAGATTTTAAATTAATTCAAATATTTGTAAAAAAATAATAGTTGATAAGACAACTAATCGAACTACATTATTATTTTTCATAAACATAGTATGTTCCATTTTATTTTGCATTCCATTGGTATTTATCTTTAAAACTCATAATTAAGTTGAATAGCTAAAAAATGTCTGGTCTTCTCTATTACTTAAATACACTATAGAATGTTCTTTTAATGAACTGACGAAGTTCAGATAAGGTACTCCTTAAGGATTGAGAATTGCATAGAGCAATGCAGGGAGAGTCTTTAGTCTTATAACAAAGAGATTATTCACTTGTTAGCCACTTTAAAAATATTAATGGAACTGTTAGCAAAATTTCCTTCAATTTTTTTGTCAAAACGCAATGATTTTGCAGAAAAAAATTACTGAAATAAAATCCATAGTTATAAATCATTTCATTTTGAAAATGATAAATTTCAGAGAATTAACTTTTTCATTATAAAACTTAACCCTTTCATTCCGAGTAATGTCAGTTGAAGTCATAACATTCACATGTGTTTTTCAGATTTCTTTTGCATTCAAAATGTGTTTGTAATTGAATTCTCTTTATATAATGAAAAGTACTGCATTAAAAAAAATGTAAAATTGCAAATACAGTAAAGCACTGTTTATAAGTTTCTCATTTATACAACATTTTCATTTATATGTTGTTTTCATGAAGTCCCAATTCATTTCTATTTATTTTAATGCAAAAATGCTTTGTTTATACGTCGCCAATATTGGTTATATGCCATTAAAAACTTTCCTTAACTTCTAAACTTTTCTGTCTCAGTAGTTATTTTAATGTTTAGGAAGAAACTTTTGTGATATAAGTCGTCAAATAAAGGATGTATGGAGGGTCGTACTTTTAACAATCTTCTTTTAAAGACACAGTTGGCAATATTGAAAAGTTTAAAACATTGCTTGTCAGAACACGAGGGAAAAGAACACTCATTAAATTAATTCAATCTCTAATGCTCTAATTAATAATCAGACAGCACATCAGGTGACTATGAATGCTTTATTAAATTCAAGGTCCATAACAAAAATCACCTCATAATTGGTATTCACTATATATTACATTAATACTAGGAATGTGCAGTATTTAAGATATAGTACAATGAAGGTACAATTTGTTTCACATTTATGAGATTTAAAAAAAATCTAGTTATTGTTTCTAGTGTAAAAACTGATATGAGGTAATTAACTAGTATACCTTAAAAGAACTTAGAATTATTATATTTACATAAATTTAAATTAATAGTGTTAAACCTATAATAATCAAAATGTTTAGTACTATTTCATATATATGCCGTTTCAGACCAGTCTCTTGAAAGACGTATAAAGGGTACCTTACTGTATATTTCAAATGCAAAAGGAGTCTTAAAAACGCTCGTGAATGTTTAGATTCTAATTCCATCACTAGAACTGAAATAAAAGTACTGTAATAACATTTTTGCTACTTGATTCTCAATTCATTTTATGTACTGTAATTCACCTTAGTTTATTGGTTCATTAACAGGTCTTCCTTTATACGACTTATATCATTATCCATGAGAAATTCATTGCTAGAAAAAATTAGTATTGTGATTATTAATTTTCCCTTTGTTTGAAAAATCCAACCATTGGTTAAATCTGTTATTACTAAGCATTATGTGTTTATACAGGATGGCTGCTAAATACTGATCCATTTTAAATATAAATATTAAAACATGGTTTGAAAAAAAAAAAAGCATAGTTCGCTGCATTTTTATTAAATGCAATAAATTTTGGTGAAAATAGATTGTGTTCAAATTCATTTAAAGCTGTCTGCAAGATGATACTAAGAACTTGAACACTTCAAGTAGGAACTTGCTGTAGGAATTACATACAGAATGTCTAGTTTTCAGTCAGTCAGTGCATGCTAAAATTTGCTTTGCAAATGTGGTTGGTATATTATGTGGAATATGGATATTTCTAGTATTAGAGAATTTCACCACATGTATTTAAATGTTATGAAAACGAAGTTAAGTTTCTAACAGAAATTCAATGTAACTAAAGGACTGGTAAAAGAACACAGTTAAGTTTATTTACAAAATTTGAACAGGCTGAAGGACTGAATTATGACTGTGCTAGAAACAGACCACCACGTGCATTAATAACTGATGACAGTATCCAGGCAGTCCAACAAATGATCCAGATGCGGACTTAGTCATCTGTCAGGAAAATTGTAATTGAATATGAGCTTCAAAAATTGTCTATGCATAAAATCATGAAAATGAATTTACATCTATCCATACTAGATTCAGGTTTGTCAACCTCTCAGTCTCTGCATCATCAGTAAAGGGAGAGATTTTGGCAGCGATTTGCTTCAAAAGATTGATAGTTAGGAGGTTAGTTAATCTGTGATAAATTTGGTTTTCCAACAAAGCCCATTTTTACCTCAGTTTTGTGAATAAACAAAATTGGTTATTTCAGGGAAGGAAAGTTCCATATTTCTGTTCTATCATCATCAAGCCATGATCTCTGTTGCCATATCCTAGAAAGGAATCATTGAATCATTTTTTATATGCCATTGATAACTGCAACATATCTTGATGGTCTTCATGATTGTGGCCATACACAATGCCTTAGCGGATTCCCATAGTTCAACAAGGTTTATGCAGGATAGTCCTAAAACCCATTGAATGGCTGCAATATTTGATACCCAGTGAAAACATGTTGATCATCCTGTCATTGCTCTACACTTCATGAAGCATACAAGAAAAGGCATGGACTGCCCCCCACTCTCTTTGCTGAATATAAATTGTGATAACTGGGTAAAAAAAAAAAAAAAAAATGGACTTTCCTTTCTTAAATATAAAAAAAATATATAAATGAAAAATGAAGCGTATTTATTGAGCAATTATTCACAACAGAAAGATTTGTTTAAACTGGATTATTTTAAGGCTGAATTTCGTCTAGATTATAGAAATTCCAGAGTTTAAAAGTCCGAATTTGAGAAATTCTACAGAATAATTTAGTATTATACATAAGAAGTCACTTTGGTAATGCCATTTTAAGGAAGGCGACGATCCCATACCTATAGGCTGGACTAATGACAAGTAACTGGGCAGCAGAAATATTATTTTAATATCAGTTTTGTTTAAAAATGTCCTAAGTTCCTTGACTTATTTCTTGAATCCAGCATTTATTAGCAAAAAAATCCAAAACTTAGCCAAATTGGCAATGAAGTATCAAAAATTTGGGAGCCCCACCTATTGGTAGAGAGGAGGAGCAAATGTAATCTCTCACAAATTCTGGGAAAAGTGTCCAGTTTTTGAGATTTCCAGATTTTTGAAATCTGGTTCATTAAGGTTATACTGTACTATACTCTAGTACATAGGTTCCCAACCTTTTTTGAACTGGTGCCCCCTTTTCTAGTGAATTTTTCAATACCGCCCCCCTCCCACTCCAGAGAAACAAGAGCGTACATAATGCATGGTGAAAACAAGAATTAAATTTTAAAAAAAATTACTAATAGATAGAATATTGTTGGAATTTAAACGCTACTGATTTTCTTCTTCATTTAAAAAAGAGGAATAAAAGTTTTAGCTTATCTGTTATAAGGACCGGCAGGGGTTTTGATGATACGAAGTTAGATAATAAACTATTGCTTTCTAAATAAATAGACAGTTTCAGAAAACAATCAAAATGCATACTTAATTATATTAAAAAGAATTTTATTAAAATTTATTTATTAAAATATTAGAGTAATTTAAGTCTAAAAAAGACTATATTTGGTTAATCTTCCCACGCCCCGCCGCGCCATATCAATGCCCCCTAATTTTCTCTGGGTCTTTTACTGCCCCCCTGAAAGCCTCAAACACCCACAAGGGGGTGTTATCGCCCACGTTGGGAACCTATGCTCTAGTATAATTTCAAAATAAGCCTTGTTTACTTCCACAAAATATTTTCCTGATCAGGCCATTACATACATCTCAAATTCTTGAACCCTTTTTTATCCCCTTTGGTATGGATTTATTTGAAGAAACTTGCGTATGGAATGGATATCATGGGTAAATTCGAAACTTTGACTGGAAGAAACGTCCTCCTATGACTGTTACAGATCTCTTGCCTTGAGCAAGAATGTGCAAGTGTATCTTTAATTTTGAATGTTGAAACATACTTTTCATCTGCTACTTAGGCAAAGCACATGCATGATGCAATATAGTCGCCAAATGTATCCAAGGAGTTAAACTTTTAGCTTTGACTTAGCCAAAACAAAAAGTTTGATTTGGGTTTTAGTCTGCCGCAGAGAGAGAAAAAAAAATGCCTTGTGGTAAACTTCATGCACTGGATGCTATCTCCTTACCCTTTGCTTGCTAAAATCTGTCTGGAATGTCCTTTCAAAATAAGCTGCTCTTCTGTTATCGGTGTTCATAAGAATCATGTATGTGAGTAGTATACTTATATCTGCTGATAATCTTTGCTGATATAATTAGCTTCATATCTAATTTTTATTTTTTCTGTTAATCTGCAGAATCCACGACTCTTTATGTTTGTATATTTTTGTTATTAAATTTTATTACTTTATCCCCTTTAAATTTGTTTTCTTTAGTTAAAAGTTACCACAAAAGGTTATTAAAAACAGCTGTATAATTTAAAGTTTAAAATGTAGCATCAATCCATATTTATATTCCTTAGAAAGTTATATAAATTGTTTTTCATTAAAGTGGTTTCAAATCTAGTTTTTTACAAGTCTATTATTTTCTTCAATGTGAGCACAACTTTCACACAATTTTTTATGTTTCTAAATAAAAAAATGGATTGCATGTCAAAGTACTAGTTTTCATGATAAATTGTTTCTACAAGGTTTATGTGTTCATTTGTATTTTAGGCCCAACAACAAGATCCTGTGCTTCTCGAACAGCTGTCCAAAAATATTACAAGACAAGGCTTAACCAACTCAACATTAAATTATTTGCGAGTAAGAAAGCTTTCTCTTTCTCTATTTAATATGTTTGATTTATGTATGTAATTTAAACCTTGTTTGAACTTATCTGATAAAATGTAGTTATAGCAGTTATCAGGGGTCAGTCCAGGTTTCTTTCCCAGGGTCCTATTTTTGTGAAATTTTACCTAATGTTATGAATTTATACCTAATTTTGTGAATTTTTTCTATTTTTGTGAATCTTTCCTTATTTCGTGAACTTCTTCCAATTTTCTATTTCATTTTTGAGCAAGAAAGCAATCATGAAATAGAATTGAATATTTAAAAAAAAGTTAAAAATAAAATGGGTATAGTTAGTTCCCTTAAAAAAAGTTGGCCAAAACTGAATAATTCCTGTTCACCAAACATCCGGGATAGTCATACCCTGGAACAATATTTAAAAAAAAATTTGATTAAAATAAAAAATATAAAGCTTTAAGTCTTTTACTTTTAAATGATTAAAAAATAGATTTTATAATAAACGTAGGCCATGGTAGTTTTGATTTTAAATTGCAGGTACTAAACACTTATTTACACCCCAAATTCAAACTTTAGTAATTTTTAAATATTACAATGTCTGTCAGTTTCGACTGGAAATACTCTAATACTAACGATATGAAAAATGCAATTTTTAAATCTAGTTAAATTTCAACAATTGAAGGGAAATCAAAAATAAGTTGCAGATAATTACAGATAGGAGAAATTAGCTAACATATTTTTAAAAATTAATTTCAACTTGTACCATTAAAGAAAAATTACTTGTCAGTGTACACAGAATATCCCAAAAACACTGACCTGGGGTTTTATTCCTTAAATATTTTAAACAAATATTTTACAGTAATTCACTAATTTATGTAAAAAAAGGGAGGGGTTACAGAATTTTACAGTAATGATTATAATTTTTGGAAGATTAAATCTAAATAAATACAAATGTGCATTTTTATATGGTCCCCAAACAGAAAATTCCCAGTCTGTAAGATGTGCCCATACATTAAGTTTAAAAAATGTAATTAAGTTATAAATTTTCAGTCTCCTATCATTTGTTGCTTGCTACGGCCCTACCTATGCCGATAGCATTTCTCTGTAGTGTACCCCTATGACCGCTCTTTAAAAAGACATTAAATCCCAATAAAATCACTCCTATGCTTTGTTGTTCACTCCCAAGAATGAAAAGATGCAGTATTACACTATTTCTACCCCCCCCCCCTCCTTTTCCAGCCTTGAGCAGTGATTGACCTATATTTATCCCATTTCACATTCCACAGTGTGGATTCTCGACCGATTAAACAGGACGCGGCACCCAGCAACCCTTTAACGTCTGGCAGTCCTTTTTCTCCCCCCTATGCCTTGGTATGTCGGTCCATTTTTCCATTCTTATTTGCCAAAACTTTTTCTCCTTCCTTACCATACAGTTTTCCTTATACAGGAGACAATACAATGAAGTCAAAATCGACTTTAAACGACCCTTTACAAAACAGGAGGTATAACTGTTCCTTCACAAAATTCCAATCAGCCTTTTTTTTTTTTTTTAATGCAACCAGATAAAATGTCCTTTTATAAATAATTATTTTTTCTGTTTTCTTTCATTTGTGTGATCTGAAAGATGCGCCTGGAATGTTTTTTTCAGCAAAGTAAAAGGGCCATCTGGCACATTACGCTTTCAGTTGGGGGGGGGGGGAAGAAGGGAGTTCAAAATGATTTCACCCGTAAGGATGTTATGTTTGATAAGTATGCAGTTGTGAATTAGTAAACAATAAGCTTAGACTTAGCCACATAAATGACGGCAGCTCCCGTTGTTTTTAATTGGATGTTATGTACTCTTGCAAGTTGTTCTTAATGATTGCTTTTAGTGTAATCATTACATGGCCTTTCTACTTCAGATTATTTATAGTTATTACAGATATTTACTAAACATTAGAGAATTACGGATTCATTTCAAAATGCAAAACGACTTATTGCGAGTTAGAAAGTTTGCGCGATTTCAAAACATGCATTGGTCTGAATTTATGTCTGTCTTTAGGAATAAGATTTAGGACTAAGTTAATCATTTTGAGATTGCATCAAACGATTTCTGAACATTTACTACATGGTGCATAAATGTACCAGTTTGGAAAACAAAGTGCTTTCTTTTAATCCCCTCCCCAACTTGGCTGCCCTTTTTACAAACACCACTGGCTTTATTCATGAAGAACGTTATTTTCTGAGATTGGCATATTTGGCATAGACACAACTCATATGAAAAGAATTAATAAATGAACGCTCGCTACTAGTCTGATTTTTATTCCCAGAAAGAGAGCTCCTACATAGCAGGTGGAGGGAACTTAGGAGGAAGAACAAACAAGTGCAGGCGTCTGCTTCAAACTGCAATCGTAGGCGGTGTAATTTACGCCCCTGGCTTAGGGTCTCCAATCAACCTACCTCCCGTCATCATCATAAACTTTGTTTACATTTAGGCCAAGATATTATTGGGTGACGATCGGCGATCGCTAAATGATAATAATTCCTAAACTCAATTGAAAAGTGCAATAGTTATTTTGTGAAAGGGGCGTTTTGGTCAAACTGAATTTTGTGAAGGGTCCGTTTTTCTGATATGGAATTTTGTGTGAAAGGTCCGTTTTCGGACCCGATTTCGACCTGGACAGACCCCTGGTTATTAAAAAAAAGTTTCAAAAGATACTTTAGTTTATGTCAGACCTGTTAGAATGCCTTTTTGCAAGTTCTACTGTGTACTTTTAAGCTAATTAACTCCTGAAAGTTATAAATTCTTGAATGTTAGGTATTTTGTTAAAGAATTTTTTCAATATGCTTCATAATTTTCAGTTTTGTTAGCTTGTAAAGATATGTTCCGATTTTTCTTTGCCATTATGAGTTTTTATTTTAGACTATTGAAAAGCCAACTGTGCAAAAGCCAGCATCTATTCATTAAAACAAAATAAAAACCTAAGTTGCATAATAGGAACTCCATCTGCTACATGTAGCTTTAATAGTGTTCTTGAGAATTTCCAGTTTTGTTCCATCAGTGCTTTTTACCATGCCAAATATTGATATCTTTGTCTAACTGATACTTATATTATCTATTAATCTGTATCTGTAATCCATTATCTGTGGAACTATATTTAAAATTTCTTGTAAATTTATACTACATAAATGATTAGTGTTTCTAATTCAAAGATAATTCGGCAAAAATTTGAAACAAAATGTGTGGGTATTGAAACTGTGTTTAGTACTAACAGCAAGTTCACAAAAGGGTTAACCAGTTACATGTTTAAAAAATAATTGAATTTTTATTTCTGTTGCATAAATATAAAGTTGCTTTTATAATTCTTATCCCCTTTTTCTTCTGCATTTGTTTTTCATAATAACATTCTCAGCCTCCAATATATATATGTATATAAATAATATATGTGTATATATATATTTTGAATGGGGGAAAAAAGTATCTTTGTCATGTCAAAAAACAGTTTGTGATGGCAAAAACCCAACCCTGTTCTTCATTTTGTAGCTTCTTTTTAAAAACACTAAGTATCAGTGTTTTCAATAGGAAAATTAATTTATAAATGCTCCAATTCTAGAGGATCTATACAATGTCCTTATTTCCCTGAAAATGCTTAGATCTGGTTTTATTGATATTTTTATATTTTTCTTATTAGCTAAGTTGGCGATCCTTGTTCCGACTCCCCTGCAGTAAGGGATTGCATTTTTAAATTTCTGCCTTGATTTGTATGCATTTTCTACAAGGTTTAATTTAGAATTTCTTTATATAATTTATCAATGATATTTTCTGGGTAACCGGCTACTTTACATTGATCTTTTATAAACGGTATTTCTTCCTGGAGTATTATCTGCACATATTTTAATTGCTCTATTGATATTGCTATTCCTATAATTTTATGTGAAAAATCTAATTAGTCCTCTGGCAAAGCATACCTCCCTTTTGCAGATAGCCTTATGTACTTTTACTTTCTTTCAAAATTTAGTTAAATCAACAGTATTGTGTTTTATACCAATATTTACCTATTGTATGAAAGTAAATATATTTTTAATGCTCACATTTTAGTGCAAATGATGATTCATATATGCATCAGACCTAAAAATTAAGAAAAATAATCAATGCAAAAGGCTAAATGTTTTTCTACACGTGTTTATACCATGACCATGAAGGGAAAAAAAAAACCTCTCAATATATATATATATATATATATATATAAACATGTTACAGTTTTGAAGGGTTTTAAAATAAGGAAAGGATTAATAGAAATCATTAAATTTTGACTCACTAAAGTTTATTGATTATCCAAGGTAATTAAAATATGATATTTGAAACATAAAAAAAAAATGTCCGATACAACAACAAAAAAGCAATGAAGTATATCTTTTTGAATGCTTTATTACTTACTGTAAATTTTAAGATGATTAGTAACTTTTGAGGGCATTTTGCAATATATATTGCCATAAATAAAAATTGTAAAATTTAAAAGCCTTTAAAAATTGAAAACATATCTGAAATAAGAACATTCATTGGCAAAATGCTAAATAAAATTTCAGAGAAAGTAGCATGGAGCCAGGGAAATAAAACCTTGGTATGTCATCGTCCCCCCCCCCCCCCCCTTACAACTTCTTAGTTAGGCCAAAATCTCTTGCTGCAGCACAGTTTTTTTTAAAACCTGTTTTATAATTAAACTTGAAGTTTGCTGCATATTTCTTTTTCTTGGATCCATCATTTGGCCTACACTTCACCAATTTTATGCTGATTATTCTTATTGTGCAAATTGTTTGAATACATGATATTACTTACAACAAAACAATTTAGAGGTACATGTCCTTTCATGATTGAGCACATGCTTCTAGGAAAAAATCATTAGAGGTACATATGAGTGTGATTTAGGGCATGCTTCTGTAGGCAGTGCTGCCAGTTGCAAGAAAATGAAATTTGTTTCAGATTGTGATGGCTGATCTAAACTAAATTCATAGGCAGTTACTATTTTAGAGATTGTCTTACTGGACAGATATATACTAGAACTTGCCTTGACAAAATATACCTTGTCTAATCTGCAAAAATATATATGTATCTATAAGTGTCCCTAAAATATTGACCTTGGCTTTTATTTCTTAAGTATTGATCATAGACATGTACATTAAATTACAATGGTAAACAATTTTCGGAAATGATTAACATTTTTACGGTATTAAATAAAAAAAAAAAATATTTGTGGCGCCCACACAAAATTCCCATATATTTAAGTGCCCTATATATTAAATAAGTTGATGAAAGAAATTTGAACATTTATCCAAAAAAGTATCAGTGATATGAAAATAAATATGTTGTTAAAACCACATTTCAGTGGCTCTTAAAGGGGGAAAAATCACCTCAGTTAATTAAGTTTCAAAGTCATATACAAATTACATCTGCATTACATTATTGTTCTCTAGATAGAAAGGTATACATTTAAAATGTACAGCTATTCACAAACTTTGTTGAGATTTTTTATGATGAAAGGCTGAAATTTTATACATCACTTAATCAATGTTTGAGGCACATTGTACTGAAAATTTTTTTGAATGGGGATCATATAAAGATTAAACTTATTCAAATTTGCTCCTCTGAAAATGTTATAGATTTCACAAATTCGGTACTTTTTTTGGGGGGGGTAAAACTCTGTGATTTATTATATTTGTCTATGATCAGTATTTAAGGAAAAGTCAGTGTTTTGAAGACATCCTGTATATATATTTAACATTAAACAAAATATTATAATAAATGTATTCAAATGTAAACATACGGATGTAATGTGTATTTTCTTTTTAATAGTTATGTGTCATCTTGGAACCAATGCAAGAGCTTATGTCAAGGCATAAAGCATATGCTTTAAGCCCAAGGGATTGTCTCAAAACTACACTTTTTCAAAAGTGGCAGCGCATGGTGGCACCTCCAGGTAATGTATGTTCACTGTATTATTGGGAGAATGGGTGAAACATGGTTTTATAACAATTTTGTAGATTTCTTAAGAAATACCTATCTGCAACTTTGACCATTTGAAGAACATATTTAAACTTTCACACCTCATTTTAACCCATTAACGTCCAGCGATCTATTTTTAGATCATCGTGAAATTTGTCAGTCACACAAATATTTAAGCATTGGTTTATTTTCCTAGTTTAATTTCTCTAATAATAAGTCTGATTTCCACAAAATACTCAGTGATAACAAGTTTAAATGAGAATCTTTCCCTGTCTTATTAATATTTTTAGAAAAAGAATTACATTCTTCATACCACACAAACGTCAGAAATTTATTTACCACTTCTGGCATCAACATAAATTTGGGAATATGCTGAAAAAAGTTGGGCGCTAATGGGTTAATGATTCAGTCATCAATACATTTGGAGAACTAACACAAAGCTGAAGAGAAGTCTTTTGGGTAGCTAAACTTATCTGAAACTCGTGTAACATATTTTATTTGGTGTGAGCAATGTTAGACCCGCTCAAGGGATGAAAGGTAGAGTTGGTCTTGCAACCTTGCTTAACCCTAAGACTTAATAGTGGCTGTGCAATGTGCTAGTCATTATGCTACTGGCCTTCATATTATGCTATTATATGGGTATTCAATATAAAAGTGATAACTAAGTAACAGTATAATGCTAAAAGTTTGAAAATATATTGAGAGAAACTCCTATATTTTAGCTCTAACATCAGCATTATTAGTTATATTTAAATGTAATTACCTCCTCCCCCCAAACTTGATTTTTATCTGAAGTTTTTATAATTTTTCCTATAGTTTTTCGAACATGTAGTTATTTCAACAAGAATTGATTTTACTACTATACTTTTAAATCAGTGCATCACTAATTTTACTTATAGTGGCTCACTTTGATGTGAATTTAAACTAATTATAAAACTTAAAACTTAATTTTAATATCTTTTCTAGAAACCCAACGTCCTCCAAGCAAGAGACGCAAGCGTAAATCCTCAGCTGCAAACAGTGGGGGTACAGGTACAGGGGGCAAGAAGAAAAACCTTTCTCCTGGCCCTCCTAACTTTACACTTGCCTCTCAGGTATGGTATACCTGTAAAGTATCAATTTGAATATGTGAGAAAACTGCTTTGAGAATTTTCAATCTGCTCAATTTACATTTGTTTCACATTTTTTTAAGGAAGTAATAAGCTTTTACTTGTGTGAGTTATTTGATCATTGTATAGACTTCCTGGTCACCAATTTTTTCCTTCCCTTCTACTTGCTCTGGGAATCTTTATGTACTATCTGCTTTTCCACCTTACCATTTTTAAAGCCATACTTCATATGACATTTAACAGCCAGAAATCTCACTAAGTTTGGATTATTATTTTAAAAAATATCTCCTCTAAAAAAAAGTCCTTCGCTCATTGTACAGTAAATGTTCGTCGCATAAAATTATTTTCCCATCATTTGAAACATTTTTTTCTTTTGTTCATAGACACCAAGTCCCTCTCAGGCTTAGCTGGGCTTTATAGTGGCAAGTATCTTGCTTTTTTTCCTTCAAACTCATCTTACTTAAAAGGCAGTACATTACTTTTGTTGCCTTTTTCTTTTCTTTTGAAATATTGCCACATTTTGCCCTAGCTTATCCTCACTAGTTGAAAAGTATGGCTCTAAAAATTTTTTGTCTCACTTTTGTGCATGACTATTACATAGATTCCTTCTGTAATAAGTTTCAAATTATATTGACCTTTGTTTAATAAGAACTATGAAGAATGAATGTTCAAAGGTATTTATTTAATTCATTAGTTTATATTGCTGCATATTGCACTTCACTGCTTACTTAAAAATAATTTTTTATAAGCATGGACTAAATAATTATTTGCAGCAAACATTCGACAGTTGCATTTTTAAATGTCTTTTTCATGTTATTTAGAAAAACTTTTAAGTAATTGTTTAATAGATGCCATAATATAGCTAACTATACTGGCATGGTAATATTTTTGCACTCCTTTCCCCTGTTACATTTAATAGTGTAATATTAATTTTACTTAACTAATTAAGGATAATTATTTTTACAGACATACTATTAGTTAAAGAATTTATAAAAACTCTTAATATAGGATTATATAAAAATCGCATATTTCTATACGACTTGATGTCCAGAGCAACAATGGTTGTAAAGAGAATCTTAAAAACTAAGAATTGTAAGTGTGTTATGGCAAGTTTATATGAGGGGCATCTGCTTAGGGGGTGGAAGGAAGGGCTGCCTTTGTCAGAGGATTTTTAAGAGTTGTAAAAAGTCTTGTTAATTAAAAGGATTTATGTTTCTTTCAAAGATTTCTGAAATCTAATGTTTTGTACCATTTTTAATATGCATGTTTACATATTGTACCTAACAGTTTTGTTTTTCTGCTATATTGTCCCAAAATATGTATATTTCTGATAAACAACAACAAAAAAAAGCTGTGTTGCCTAGTTCTGAAAATCTGCCATCATTTTCCATAGGTGACACATACATTTGATCTTATGAAATTCTTTCAGAGCTCTAATAGTTTTGTTCAATTTGTTTAACAATTCACTATTAGTGCTTCATGCAAACTAGGCTTATGCAGATAAGTCACCTAAGATCACTGACAATCCTTCTTTTTATGTAACAATTAATGTTAATGGTTAAAAATGGTTTGTCAGTGGTTAATGTCATTATGTTCCATAAATGTTTTACTTGTTCAATATATGCAAATACCTTTCTATTTCATCATCTATTTGTGAATTTGATTACTATTTTTTTTTTATTTGGTATATATCGGGTATATTATTTGGGTTACTGCAGTAAAAATTTTGTCTCTTTAAGCTGAAATACAATCCGTTGTTCTTTGAACTAGAAAACTTAATTTTTGCTAACTTTTTATTACTGGGCATTGTTTATACAGGGTTTCTTAAAAAGGTGTTAACATGCTTTAATTCTTTACCTATTAAATTATCTTTACCTCCTACCTAAGTAGGCAATGTAAATTGAAAAAATGTTAAAACATTGGCGGATCCAGAGGGGTGCACAGGTGCACATGCCCCACCCCAGATGAACTCAATTTATACTATCGAAGATATACTAATGAATTCGCAGAAAAAAGGAGACAAAAATGTTTAGTTCCCCCCCTCCTGAATTTTTGACTGGATCTGTCACTGGTTCAAAATAAGGTTTGAAAAAAAGACTGCATTAAGGAAAAATTCTTTTGTTAATATTCAGAAAGTTATTCTCTTTAAATTTGTACACAACTCCTGTACACAAAATTTTCCCCCAAAACTTCAGCCTTTCATCATAAAATGTCTTGGAGATATCTTTCAAAGAAGATCAGGAGCTATACACGGTTTTTAGGATATAATTCTCAAATTTTGTACATTATTACCTCATTAGTGAATGAAGCACAGTTTACTAACTGGGATTTAAAGAAAAAAAAATAGGCAGTTCTTTAAAAGTTAAATTGTCATTTTTTGAAAATTTATTAAAAGATTTTTTAAACATAGTCTTTCTTCCTACCTTATTTTAAACTTGTTCAATTTACATTGGCCACTTATCTGCAATAGATAAAGAATTAAAGCCTTTTGCCATCTTTTAGGACATCTCGTGTACAGAATATTTTCAATGTTGCCTCTAATCTCAACTAGTTGAATGCTTCAATTAAGTTTTGGTCTTGGAAATTATGCAATGTTCTGTAACTAATGAATCCCAGATCTTTTATCATGTTGTGACAATAGTGTATATATTTGTCTGTGCTGTGTAGAACTTGGACAATAATGTGAATTGTGAAAACCATTAACAAATTATTTGTCTTAAAATATTGGGACTATCTTCACCACTTTTTAAAACATAACTTGAAACTCATTTGGTACATACTTCTGGATTAATTTTCATTACTATATGCCTACTTTTAATAGTATAAAAAAAGCTAACATTTCAATGTTTGCTTGCATATAGTAAGGAGGAATGATCTTTTTTCACGTGGGTGTGCAACTGGTATTAGAGGTATAAACAGAGCATATCATCATATTGAATGTGCATAAATAGCATTGCTGTTACATTTAATGTACTATAATACATGTGTTCATTCAATATACCACTAAATATGTTCATTCAGCTGTCTTTTAATTTACTTAGTTATTCACTACTATTTGTTTCTCTTCTGACCCTACATTAATCTCCCATCTAAGATTAAAGAACAATATCATAATTAAAAAGTCCTATTGCATTTCAAAATGTCAAGAAAGTGTGTATTTTTAAAAAATTTTTGGAATAAAAGCCAAATTCTAATTTTTTAGTAGTAAATTAATACCACCCATAAACAAAGATTGTCAAGAAACTTTTAAAGGTAAATAATGTCTTACAAGTTCTTTTCAACTACAAGAATTTTGAAAAATATACATGTATGTTCACAAATTCAAAGTAGAAAATTTCTTTAATATTCAATTAATTTTTTGTGTAATGGCAAATAAAAATAAAATAACAGCAGACAAAAGTAAAATCTGTGTGCCAGATTGCAGAATTTTCAAATTCACATGAGCTAAAATCAGGTGCGAAATTAGCAGTCGTTAGTCGTATTTTGTGACTGTAATTTTTGTTTGGACGACAGAGATTTAAGAACCAGTCGTCGATTTTGACGCCCAACATTTTGCCTGGTACAGGGCTGCTAAGGCGACTAAAAAGCAGCTATTTTGGCGTCAGCCGACTACAGCGATTTTTCAGGCATGAAAGTGCAAATTGGCAAAAAAGACTGTTTTGTATCGCAGGCAAAGTTCAATCAAATTAACATACAATTAATACATTACCAGTTTTAATACCTTATGTATTCATTATTTAGCCATATATATTCATTAACATTAGCAAAATGTCTAGATTTTGGGAAATAATAAATTTCAGACTTCCGGGCCTAAATTACAATAATTCAGATAAAAATATTATTTGATGGTTTAAACTTAATAAAAATTTTCTTTTTTAAATAAAACACCTTTATGAGATAATATAAATTTAAAAAACTTAAATTAAATTAGTTATTTGAAAATATAAAATAAAATTTTTTATTTAAATATAACAATTTTAATAATTAAGATAAAATTCAGTTTGTATTAAAACGTTTTAAGTAATTTAAACAAAATTAATTTTTAATAAGATAAAATAGCTTTGTAAAATAATAAATCCTTCTTGATGACATTGGAAACTTTCATAGACCCTCTCTCAACTTCAGTTCAACCCACTGAGAATACTAGTACATATTTCCACAATTTTATCACGTACTACCTGTTTGCTTACAGTGGCGATTGATCAGGTAACATTTTGAAGCTAGTACACGCATACTGCATAAGTTTATCTACCATAGGCATTGTAGCTATGTAGCAGCAATTTATAAAATACTTCTAAACTAAAACTAAAGACCATGTTCTTGTAAAATGTATAATAATATTTTATTCTAGATGCATAGGTGGAAAGCTATAAAAATTAATTTTATATTTACTTACTATTTATTACCATCTTAATTTTAATAGTCCTGATCTTCTTTATTATTACTGTACATAATCATTAAGCCTATCTGTTTATAGTTTATGCATATAAACAAAACAAAAATTTTCGAAACTGCACCTGAAAGAAACCATTTGGCAACCGGGAAAAAAAAAAAAAAATAAATAAAAAAAATAAAGGCGCCATTGACGCACAGGTTTTTGCTTCCAATTTCTCACCCTGGTTAAAATTTTTATTTAAAAAAGTTTAAGCAAAATCATTAATTAAAACTAATATAATTGTTTGTATCCCATGTGATACACAGGGATTAAGAAAATTATAAAGGTATCCAATTGGGTAGTGTGGCTCATAAGAGATTAATTGTAAAGAACATTGACACTGTGTCACCCAAAACAACATAATAATAATATATTGATTTCTTCTCTTCTGTTATCTTTTTGTGATTTATTTTTCATTGTAAAAAATGATTGACTACATTAAAAGTTTTGCAAGTTTTATGGATACTTTATTACTGTACATGCATTATTACTTGTACTTGTTAAATCAATTTATATTGCCTGAGCAAAATAAGTTGTATATGCCTTTTATTTATTTTTCTGATTGTGTGTGTGATAATTTTTTTTTTGATCAAATAATCACAGAACCAAAATACTTGTGTATGTTTTAATGATTACTTAAATGTTATTTTTCTTTCTGGATAAATTGCATTGAAATCATTATTAACATTAGAGTGTCTTTTTTCTTAGGATGTTATGGTGGTCGGGGAGCCATCACTGATGGGAGGAGAATTTGGTGATGAAGACGAAAGACTTATCACCAGACTCGAGAACACTCAGTATGATGCTTCAGCTGCTGCAGCAGCTGCTAACGGTTTAGAAGATAGTGAAGATTTTTCAACTAATCCTATTACTACAGTCCCTAGTACAACTGGTGGGCCTCCGTCATCATCAACCTGGTCAGGTCCACCCTCTTCTGGTGCCCCTTCATCTGAACGTACCTCTGTTTCTGCTCCTTCTACTAGTTCCCAGCCTGCAAATCAAGAAGATAAAAAGCAATCTCCTAATTTGAGTCAATGATTTTATTTCTGAAAATTAAAAAAAAAAAAAAAAAAAAAAAAAAAAGCTATCTGTGACCAATATATTGTATCCAATTTTGGTGTTTGTCAAAACAAAGAAAATCAACAGTGATATTTTGTGATGATGTTTAATAATAACAGAAGTTCCTATGTTAGAACCTCTTACATCATTTCTTTTTGTAAAGCAATGTTTTTATGGCTTATTACAATGAGATTTGATTCATTTCATCTGAACTATGAATGTGTTTAATGGAATCATTAAAAGTTAAATTGACCTAGTTTTACTTTGAAGCAAAAATTTAAATTTAAATCATCGTATGTGTGTTATTAACATTTTTATTTCAATTTAAGTTTCTCTTAAAAATTTCTGCAACCAAAGTTGGCGTGAATTGAGTAATAGCTTAACCATTTACCAGCCCCCTGAAATCCTTTAAATTTATATATATACATATATGTATATATACATATATATAAATTGAAGAATATCTTTTTTTCTTGATGATTTTAATTGATTTCTATATCACTGAGCTGTCTTGGATACATCTCTTAGTGAAATTTTAGTGCAATCTGACAGTTTTAGTGTGAAACTGTATTAAAAATGTACAGATAAAACCACTTTAGCTTAGCTTAGCTTTGTATATAATAAAATGTTATTACTCCTTTTTAATAATATCAGATTTTATGGCTCGTGTTTATAATCAGTGTTGGGTTTAATATTGGAAAGGACACTTTAGCTGTAATTAATTATTCTATTTTTCCTTCTTCTGTTTTACGTTGTTATGCACAGTTAATGAAATTTAGTCTATAATATTGTCGTACTCATTTAATGATGTGCAGTTTACTGAAATTGCAATGAGTATTTCTTGCCAAGAAAACAGTAGTTTTAAGTTAGTTTCATAAAGTTATTTTGTTATACTTTATATTTAATTTTTAAACATTTGTGTTTAAAGAACATAATATGAAATAGAAGTAGCACATTATTAAATAATAATTATTTATTTATTTTAAAAATTATACTTTTTAATAAGCATAACTGAAAGTAAATTTTGTCATTTGCTGTTAAGTCTAGATAATCCTGAAATTCTTAAGCAGTTGTATATATTTTTCATGATTGAAAAGCTGTAACCAGTGATAAGAAGTATTTTGTGCAAGTTATCTTTCAGCATACATTTTTTAGTAACTCAAGCAATACGCTCAAGACTTCTTTATCAATTTTCTTTTGCCATAAAGGGTCATTCCAGTTCAAATCAGCCAGTAATTTCCAAAAATGTCACCCACCGTCTCGGATTTCTTTGAAAATTTTTATAAATGTGGCCATTAGTGTTCTAACTAACAATATAAAATTTTACTTCAATATCTCTAATACTTTTTAAGATAAAAATTATTAAAATAATGGGAAAGTGACCATAAATGGCGTTTTTGCAAACACTTATTTTAATGGTGCTTTTTCATATAAAAAATCATAACTTTCTTTATTTTCAATATATTAAATTGAAATTTATACCAAAATGTTCACAAAGGTTTGGAGATTATAGAAAAAAATTAATTTGATAGTCCTGTTTAAAACTGGAACCCCCCAAAAATTCATAAACTTTGTTTTTTTCAAAAAAATTTCATAAAAACAATAATTTTGCAAAAGCTGTTTCAGAAAATGGTGTAGCTCTTAACAAAGCAAACTATTTTTTTACTTACATGTAAATGCATAAAATAAGATAATTCAAAATAAAAACGGTGGGTATTTGAGTCCTAATAGGTTAATTTAATTAAAAACCAAATATTTTGAAGATTTTTCTTAAAATGTTATGCTGCATGCAAATGTTATTTAAAATAATCTTTTATTTATTTAATTTTAAAAAGTGGTTATTTTATTTAAAGTTAATAATGAAAAGTTATTTTACTAAATTTAAAATATTTTTAAATATTTTAAACAAAATCGGAAATACCTATAGTTTGCGTCAAAAATTTTCTAGCTTTTTTTTTTGTCAACTACAAATTAATACTTTAGTTAAAAAAGAAACATTTTTCTTAAAAAATTTAGCTGTATGCAATTAAATGTGTAAAAAAAGGATTTATTTAATTCATACTTTCTTAATTAAAAAAATTTAGACAAAATTTAAACATTAATCAGAAAATGTGTGCTGAAGATTTTTTGAACATTTCTTTGAATCACTGACTACAAATTAAATAAAAAACATACTAACTTGTTTTAGAATAAAATGAAAATATTGATTATTATGACTAATTGTGACACTTGTGTTCAGTATTTTTCCAGAAAAAAAAAAGTAGTAGCTTCTTTTCAATCAATCAATTTCAATGGAGATTCACCTATGTTTTGTAATGATACATTAACATCTTCTAAAGCTTCTTGTTTTGAAATTGACAATTTCAAATTTGTGACAGTTTCATCACTGCCAGTTAATACTTTGTCATCAAGCTCAGAAATAAGTTTGTTTACCTTCTTCCTACAAAAACTACATATTTTTTGTCCAGGAATCGATTTTTCACAGTTTGGCAATTTGTTAATTACCTCAGATAAATTTAAATTAATTGTTCTCAATTTTTTTTCTTTTTCTTTTATGGCACTTAAACGGGTCAAAACATGATGTTTGAAGTATTTCAAATTTATTCAAATAAAATAATTTGTGATGTTACAAATATTAAGTAAAAGCTCTGATTGTACATTACTTCTCAAACTTATTAAGTTCAAGTCTGAAGGGCTTAATAATGCAGTACCTGATACAGTTTCTACTTGAGTATAAGTCTTTTTATGGCATTCAATACTACAGCATATTTGGGAATGTTCTGCTGCCATATTAAATGGAACTGATATTCAGTAGTAGCACACACACACACAAAAAAAAAAAATTCTAATTTATTTACAATTAGATAAACAAAAATGAGCTTACAGATCAACCTGAATAATTTAGCTTTGGATAATTGGTTTAACGCTTTATAATAACTTCAACAATCCCAGAGAACATCAAAAACATTTCCAAATTACTCAAAGATCATCTTCACTTAACCAAAGAAAGGCAAAACTGATTCCAATTCTCAAAGCATCTGACCAAGGAAGAGATATTCACACCCACAAACAAGAGGATGACTCATTGGAAGAGGGAGTTGACCCCACCCCTTTAAGGCAGCTTGCCACATCGAGAGGGAGCCGCTAGCCGCTTGGCCAATTATCACTTGTACACAATAAATTTTTCGCACTGCAGAGAAAGAGGGAGATACTCCGGACAAAAGGTAATTGGGGACCGTGGATAATATTGCGGTTTCACACCCTATGTATTGTTTGGTAGAGGACAGCCCATGTGTCGCCTGGCATAAGACGTGGCCAAATATCCTCATTCAAATACATAGCTCTTTTAAACTCATGTAAAAATAAACAAAGTTATGATAAAAAACAAAACAGTTTTTAAAATTGTTTTAATTATAAATTAATATAAATCAATAAATTTTATTTATAAATAAATAATTGTTTTATATATAAACAATATACAGATATGCCTTCTTCATGCCCCAGGCAATTTATCCCCCCCCCCCAAAAAAAAAAATTACATTACAAAATTGGCTGAGACAACATTTAAATTTGAAAATTTTCCAACTCTACAGCACATAAATTTAACTAAATTTCTTTTTTCTGCATGTTTCATTACTGTTAGAATAACTGTTCCTAAAAGTGCGTAGTACAACTTCTGAAGAGACATTCTAAAAAACTTTGAATCTCTAAATTAGGATAACTTAATTGCATAAAAATAACTTGAAAAGTTGCATCATTTCTGGGAAAAAAAGACACCAAAAAAAAAAAAAAAAAAAACCCGGCCCGTTTCCACTTTTCCTCCCCAACCCCCATTTTTTTATTATTTGCTATTGACGCACGCTCTCTTTTTCCTTTTTGCTTGAACAAAAAATACTGATTTAAGCATTAATAAACTATTTTAACTTGATTTCGTATGACACATTAAAAAAGTTTCAATCTATATAAATAAAACAGAGTGTAAACTGTCCGTTTTGTCTGTCTGTCTGTGTCTCGCGTAGCTCCGAAACGGGTGATCGTAGACCTACCAAATTTTGTACGGAAATTCTCCAAGACGGGTCTCGACACACCTCGAAGCGATTTTTTCGAAATTCGAATTAGAAAATGTTTTATTTTATGTTTTGTCCGATTTTTAGCGATTTTTCTTGCGTAATACATAATAACGCCGGTAATTGCGCTCGCAAGAAAACGATATTTACATCATCGTATAGAGGAGAAAATTTTCTTTTAAAAACTATTTGTCCGGACTGTGTAACATAATTTGCAGATTTTTGGGAATTTTTCAAATAAAATTAAATTTGACGCTGACTTTCGAAAAATATTTTTAAAACTGCTGCATCTTGAATTCTATCTGTCATAACTTTTTTATATTTGGGCAAAAGACGGAGCACACAATTCGCCCACTTTTAAAAGAAGAACGGGGGGGAAAATATAAATTAGGAGAATTTTTACGAATTTTTAAGTAAAGAAGGATTTTCATTTCAGTAGTACCTGCTTATGAGTTTCGGTTTGATATCTTGCGGTTTGGTTGTCATGGATACAGTAACAATGATTAAAATTGCCAGTTGAAAAAAAAAAATAAAAACGGGTCCCGCGAGCAGACGATTTCTTTGCTTGGCTCGATTTCCTTTTATAAATACTGGATTTATTTGTGAGAAGAAAAATTAAACTGCATAATCTAGAAAAACAATTTTAAAGCCTTTATAAATAGCGCAGTCTTATCTCTTATCTCTTTTCTTTTTGTAAAGGGTTGCAAGAGAGGGTGAAAATAAAAAAAAAAAAAAAAAAATGTCCATTTCATGTAGTGTCTGAGGTATTTAACGCTAAAACGTGAACCTAAAGACAGCATGTCTGAGGAAATAAGACATTTTGAAAGTGAGAAGTTCACTGCAAACGGTCCATTTTCACTTTTTTGATACCGAATGACGCTGACATAGTTTTTTTTTTTTGTGTGTGTGTGTGTCATTATATTGCAATGATCTCAGGTTATTACATATATGACGCAAATTTTAAGTCAAGAGTGAAATAATTTTGCTTTTTCTAGATTCCACATCACTGGAATTAATTCGAATTACACATGTGAGGAAATTTTTCGTTTCCTACCGTGCGAAGAACGGGCACTCAGCTAGTTAAAAATAAATAAACACCTTTACCTGACAGGTGAGGAGATTCCTATTGTAAAATAAAGCATTGTCTACATTAAAAAAATAAAATTAACAGTTATATTACTCCTCTAAAATAGTCAGAATGAGTGTAATTTAACTTGTAGTTGACAATTAAAAAAAATCTAGAGTGACTCCACTCGACTTTCCGAACACTTACGATTAAGATCATTACCAAGCATTTAAATAAATTTTAATTGATGAATAATTCAAATATATATACCAAATTGAAACTCAATCGAATGCACCGTTTAAACGCTTGCGTACTTTCAAGAATTTCTCCCCATATGCCATTATGCCATAATATAAAAGAAATTTTTGTCATAGCCCTGTAGAAAAGCTATAAGTCTTATACACACCAAAATCAATACCAGTCTTAAGATGGTGATTTATAACATATATACCCAATTTCAGATCAGTCGAAGCTACCTTTTAAACGCTAGCGCACTTTCAAGAATTTCTCCCCATATGCCATTATGCCATAATATAAAAGAAATTTTTGTCGTAGCCCTGTATAAAAACTATAAGTCTTATACACACCAAAATCAATACCGGTCTTAAGATGGTGATTTATAACATATATACCCAATTTCAGCTCAATCGAAGGTACTGTTTAAACGCTAGCGCACTTTCAAGAATTTCCCCCGATAGGCCATAATGTAAGAGAAATCTTTGTCGTAGCCCTGTAGAAAAACTATAAGTCCTATACAAGCCAAAATCAATACCGGTCTTGCGACGGTGGTTTATAACATATATACCCAATTTGAGCTCAATCGAATCTACCGTTTAAACGCTAGCGCACTTTCAAGAAATTCCTCCCATAGGCCATAATGTAAAAGAAATCTTTGTCGTAACCCTGTAGAAAACCTATAAGTCCTATACACACCAAAATCAATACCGGTCTTGCGACGGTGGTTTATGACATATATATCCAATTTGAGCTCAATCAAATGCTCCGTTCAGGAGCTATCGTGTTCACTCACATACACACACACACACACATACATACATACATCTTGTAAAAATGGCATAAATGGATTCAGAAGCCCTCAAAACGTGTAAAAACACAAAAATCTCGAAGTCGAATTTTTTCATGATTACAATACTTTCCTTACAATACATGTTCGGAAAGTAAAAAGAGAAACTTCCAATTTTTGACACATGTTTACAATATGTATATTCAGATTTTGTTTAAAAAGTTTATTAATTTTAAAAATAAAAAAAATTAAATTTTAAGTAAAATAACTTTAACTCATTATTAACTTTTAAATAAAATAAATAAGAAATTATTTTATAATAACATTTGCATGCAGCATAACATTTTAAGAAAAATCTTCAAAATATTTGGCTTTTAATTAAATTAACCTATTAGGACTCAAATACCCACCGTTATTATTTTAAATTATCTTACTTTATGCATTTACATGTAATTAAAAAAATAGTTTGCTTTGTTAAGAGCTACAACAAAACATCATGTTTTGGCCCGTTTAAGTGCCATAAAAGAAAAAGAAAAAAAAATTGAGAACAATTAATTTAAATTTATCTGAGGTAATTAACAAATTGCCAAACTGTGAAAAATAGATTCCTGGACAAAAAATATGTAGTTTTTGTAGGAAGAAGGTAAAAAAACTTATTTCTGAGCTTGATGACAAAGTATCAACTGGCAGTGATGAAACTGTCACAAATCTGAAATTGTCAATTTCAAAACAAGAAGCTTTAGATGATGTTAATGTATCATTCCAAAACATAGGTGAATCTCCATTGAAATTGATTGATTGAAAAGAAGCTACTACTTTTTTTTTTCTGGAAAAATACTGAACACAAGTGTCACAATTAGTCATAATAATCAGTATTTTCATTTTATTCTAAAACAAGTTAGAATGTTTCTTATTTAATTTGTAGTCAGTGATTCAAAGAAATGTTCAAAAAATCTACAGCACACATTTTCTGATTAATGTTTAAATTTCGTCTAAATTTTTTTAATTAAGAAAGTATGAATTAAATAAATCCTTTTTTTTTACACATTTAATTGCATACAGCTAAATTTTTTAAGAAAAATGTTTCTTTTTTAACTAAAGTATTAATTTGTAGTTGACAATAAAAAAAAAAAGCTAGAAGAATTTTGATGCAAACTATAAGTATTTCCGATTTTGTTTAAAAAATTTTTAATTTTAAGTAAAATAACTTTCTCATTATTAACTTTTAAATAAAGTAACCACTTTTTAAAATTAAATAAATAAAAGATTATTTTAAGTAACATTTGCATGCAGCATAACATTTTAAGAAAAATCTTCAAAATATTTGGTTTTTAATTAAATTAACCTATTAGGACTCAAATACCCACCGTTTTTATTTTGAATTATCTTATTTTATGCATTTACATGTAAGTAAAAAAATAGTTTGCTTTGTTAAGAGCTACACCATTTTCTGAAACAGCTTTTGCAAAATTATTGTTTTTATGAAATTTTTTTGAAAAAAACAAAGTTTATGAATATTTGGGGGGTTCCAGTTTTAAACAGGACTATCAAATTAATTTTTTTCTATAATCTCCAAACCTTTGTGAACATTTTGGTATAAATTTCAATTTAATATATTGAAAATAAAGAAAGTTATGATTTTTTATATGAAAAAGCACCATTAAAATAAGTGGTTGCAAAAACGCCATTTATGGTCACTTTCCCATTATTTTAATAATTTTTATCTTAAAAAGTAGTAGAGATATTGAAGTAAAATTTTATATTGTTAGTTAGAACACTAATGGCTACATTTATAAAAATTTTCAGAGAAATCCGAGATGGTGGGTGACATGGCCTGGTTGATTTGAAATGGAATGACCCTAAATCCCATCTTAAAATAGTGCTTTAATTTTCTTCATGTTCTGTTCATTATGTAATTCTTTTTTAGTGATCTAGTGATTCTTTTCAGTAAAATATTCAACTTTATAAAAAGTTGACACTTAAGTTCTAATAGTATATGTTCATAAGGAAATGTATCATTTTTAAGTAGGTAGTACAACTGAAAATTATTTTGCATTACTTGATATTGCTCATCTATAAATGTATATTTAGAAAGAGGGCTTGCTGTAAAATCAACATTTAAATTATTCACTTTTGATTTTACAGATATGTACATCCTTATTTTGTAATTTGTTTAGCATTGTGTAGTTAAGAGACAAATTATTTAGTTGTTTCCTTGTTATTACTTGAAATAAGTTTCCCAATGAATTTAATTTCCATTTATATATGTGTGTGTGTATATACGTATATATACACACATATACATACATGCATATACATACAATTTTTAAAGGCACTGTGGTCACTGAATACATCTGATATGGAGCTCTCTAATACTCCCAAAATTTGTTTGAAATCTTGTTATTGCTTTAGTAATTTTATTTCTTCTCTAATTTCAAGCATTATTCCATTTTTACAATTGGTTAAAAAACTTTTAAATTATATTAGCATATATTACATATTTTGTGTTGTTGATTTTTTAAAAACCTGTATATAAAAGCTGTATTTAACCTGTGGACCAATCTTCCTGCTTTTTTTTTTTCCTCCCTGAAATTTGTAATGTGGCTTAAACACTATGATTTTTTCTCATTTAAATTTTGTATTGAGATATCATTATATTTAAATTCACATTTTGGGTGTGTATAGAAGTAATAGTGAAAGAACTGTAAGAAAATGGTTATTTTTATTCGTGTTGTCTATGACGTTAAATACATTAAGTGTATATATTTAAAGAAATATATATATATATATAAATGAAAAATATTTTGTGTGTGTCTGATAGGCACTTTTCTAAAGTGAATATAACAAATACTTTCTGGTATCAAGTTGAAATAAGAAAGTTTCTTGTTAATTTTTATGCATTTCAGTGCTTAAAAAATTTTTAATTGGAATCTGATGGCCATTCACATTGCATGTGTATCATGAGATTTATATATATATGTATATGAATGATATGTATAACATATATATAAATATGGCTGGCATACAGAGTTGGCTACAAATCTGTTAAATTGTTTACATATTCATTTGAATGTAGTTTGGCAAATAAAATAAGCTTCATTTTTGTTTTTTTCCAAACATGGAAGAAAAAAAAATGTTTTCAAAAAGTAACTTTTTGTATAGAGAGTGGCAAACAGAAAACATGTGATATTTGCTTATAATGAAAAATTATCTAGTAATAGGTTACATAATTGTCTGTGTATGAGTAATTTGCTTATTTATTCTGTTTTTTGCTTTCTTTAACGAACTTATTAAATGAGATTTATGTATGTGTATTTTGTGGCTTTTGAAAAACTGATTGCAATTTTACCTAATAATCTGGTATATTTAATGTATTGAAAATTAACTACCTTTTAAGTAAATTTTAACCAACAGCTACATTTTATTTTCGTTGGAAAACTTTCACTGTATATGCGTCATATTTTTATGAAATCAGAATTTATAAATGAGGGTTGACTTTGTCTGTTCATTTGATTGTGCATATAAAACAGTTAAATCAGAAGTTATAAATATCATTAATGTTATTTTCATGAATTTAATCTATTTCCTGTCACTTTTAGCATTGATGCCTTTGTTTTTAACACATGAAAAAAAAAATTAAGCGTATATCAGTTTTTATAGATAAATAATGTTTTAACATTTTCTTTTTCATTTGACTGACACACCCCCATTTAAAAATAAAACAGCTTAGTATTGATATTCAATGTTTAATGGTTGCTTTTTCATTTGGATCTGGCATAAAATTGACTGATTAGTAGTACTGTATTTTGGATGTTTTTCCCTGTTTGACCCTAATACAGTGAAAAATGATTTATGCTCCAGTGTGCAATTTTTTAAAAATATAAACATTTTGCAGTCTTATGATTTTATATTATGAAAAATAATTTTATTTTTTATGTATATTTAATATAGCTTATATTTTTCTGACTGAGTTTATTTTCGTTATTTTTCTAACTTATTGACAAGATAAAATGCATTTTTAGTGTTTTAAATGTAATGGATGTAAGCATAATCAAAAAAGAAAAAAATCAGTATTTGTATTGTAATTATTTTGCTCTAAATTATACTGAATTAGACAAGTTATTTTGTAATCTAAATTTTCTAGATTTTCTTACCGTAAATTATCAGGAATCCACACAACCTTTAAATTGGCATTATTTTTTGCTTTTAATTTATAAGTTCTATATTTCATTTAAAATCTAAAGTTTTTATAATTCACACATGCTTTAGTCCCAGTGTGTATAGGTTTAAGTGAGGCTATTGTATGTTTTGCACTACCAACTGAACTTGTTCTGTTGTATGAAACAATATTTTGTTAGGGTAATTTTTTTCTATTTTGCTTCAGGCTATTGTTTAATTCTCTTGCTGTGCAATTTTTCTTTAGATTCTATCTAGTTTTGTTTTTGTATGAACTCTTTTTCTGATATATATTTTCCTTTATTTAAATGCCACATCCTTCAAGAAAGTAAAAGCGAGGTTGAGTTTTGTTTCAAAGTATTAAAACTAATAAGAAAATATTCATAAGATTTTTAGTATAATTTCTAGTTATTGTTTAAAATTTCCAAAGTATTCTTTTTTTTTTTAAATAGGTAATAAGCAAGTTGAATTAATTATTTTATGAATTTTTGAATATCCTGATATAGTTTGAATTTAATTAGAGATTAAAACATTACTGATTTTTTTCTGTTTAATTGATAATTTGTGTTTCACTGACGACATTTTAGTTTTTACTTACATCATTAATACTTATAAATTGACCATTTCGTTACAGTATTATAGATATGTATTATTTATCAGATATAATTACATTTGTTTATTCATTGTTTTTAGAAGTACACCATCCGTTATGAACTCGGTGTTATTTAGTTTTTGTATAAGAGTTATAATTTGATATCCTACACTCTGTTATAACAATTTTCTTTTTGTTAATATTCTGTTTAAGTTTGTTTTTTTTAGATTAATATATCAATATAACATTTATGTATATTCGTACTTCATTACATTATAACTTAAATGTCAGATAGTGTGGATGCATAAATTATGTGTAATTTGAATTATGTAAATTTTTAAAATATGTAAAAAGAACTTACTTTTTTTATTACCAAAAAAAGAAATGCTAATAGGATTTTTAAAGTCACTATCCAGAGTTTGTTACAATTTATTATCACAGAAAATTTATAATTTATTATCAGATTGTTAAGCAAACTTTTCACTATTCATTTAGACATACATGTGCTTGCTGTTGAAGTATAAAATGCATTAAGTGCTCGTGTTCCATGATTTGTTCTTCATTGCACTTTATGCCAACATTCTGTTCCTTCTTTTCTTTGTGTGAATAAAGTTCTGTACAAAGTTTCTATATAATGTCGCACTCTGGTTATTATTTTTGTAAAAGAAATTTTTGTATTTCTTCATGAATTCCATAAAATAGCCAAGAGTGAAGGATCGTGTTCATCCTACTGGCTATTTTTGATACAAATGTGAAACATCAATCAATAAAAGGAAAAATTAAACATGGCAGTATTTTTATTTCCTTTCTTTAGTTTGTGTTTTATCGGTGTGCCACCCATTACTCTTAAGAAATCAATTTTTATAAATATTCTGTTTTAAACTCGAAATGCTTAGAAAATTAAAACTATGAAATCTGACCAAAAAATGAAAAGCTTGGGAAGCTTTATATCTAAAGTATGAGGAGGGAGAAACCCACAAACCTTCCTTTAAAAGTTATGGTTGTGTTAATAAATGCTTCTTTACAGAAATACCTTTTCTTGATATTTTATTTACCATTAATTATTTTCAGAATGATATTCAGTTGTTATTTATTATTTTTTCTTTTTTGTCAGTAGCATGTCATTCTAGTAATTTATCATCAAGCTCTTGTAAAGAGTTCTTGAAAAAAATCTATAACTGTGACCTTTCTGTTTTTCGATTGGTTGGAATATTGTAAACATATACTAGTTTTACGACAAACTGTGACAATGACTTTACATCTTGTATGATCTATATCTTAACTTTAAAAATTAATTCACAACTTTTTAAAATTAAATTATAAAATGATTCATTAAGTTTCCTTACAAAATCTAAAATTTTAATTTCACTCTTATAAATATAAAAAATATTAAAGTAATACTTATAGTTTACAAAAGCTACGTCTTTATCAGGGTTGCCACCAGCCAGGGAGAACTGGGAAAACCTGGAGAAGTGAATTTTATTTTTGTGAGAAAAGTGGGAAATGTTAGGGAAAATTGCAAATTTTGTTCCAAAACCTTGAAAATCTCATAATTTGACCTGGAAAATTATTGGAATTCAGCATTTATGAACATTCCATGGTTTGCCATTAGTCTGGGAAACTGGAAGCAAAGTTGATGTTATAGATCCTCTTCACGTCCGGCCCTAGTAATGCCTCAAGTACCATCTTAAATTGATGTCTAGTAAGACCATAGGTCTGTATATGTTGATTTGATTGTTACTAGGTCATTTTCAAATTGGGCCATTTGGAAAATTTAAGAATCAAAAATATAATTTAAAAAAATAAGTAGTTTTTTTCCATAATATAAAATATACCTTGTTTCTGAACATTATTTGAGTAATTATTCATGCATTTTTTCTTTTATTTAATTTTTAAAATTTTTTTCATTATCAGACTTGATTAAATTTGTCATGACTGTTATCCGACATTTTCTTTGAAATTTATACACTTGTGTTTAGCACAAAAGAGTTTGGTTTGTGGGATTATGGCCGATTAGCTACGTGTGGGCTCTAGGCCGATGGGTGCGGTGCCCTCCGTGGGGATCTTTCTAAGGGGTCCTAACCCGTATTTACGCCAAGTTTCGGAGAAAACCATGGAAAACTCCGAACGGTTAGGTCGATGGGCGCACGATGTTAGCACAAAATAATGCGAAGTGGTAAATTAAATAAGTAGTCCCTTTATCGATATAATATAGTCTTTTCCATTTAAAAATATTTTTCTTTTTTTTTTTTTTGTTTGTCATGTCTGTTTCTTATAGAATAGACATGACATTTCGAAGAACAAAAATTCACGAGTCTAAATAATTTCACAATAACATGAAAAGAGATCTTAATTTGGACTTAAAAACCAATGATCTAAATTAATAAATTCAATTAACAAATAAATACATTTTATACAACTAATTAAGGTAGCAGACATGACAGCACAAATAGGATTTTGTCTTTTCAGTCAAATGCCAAAAATTCAAGATTTATGCTTATACTTCTTTCTTGACCACATTCTAATGGTAAACAGGTCTTGCTAGTCTCAAATTTCAATTTTGTTGTTTATAATGTTGGAAATAATGTATGGTAACACATTACATTAATGTCTAAACAGCTATATTTAATTATCAAAAGTCTTGTATTTTCCTTAAAACCTTAAGAAAAAAAAAAAAGCCTCATTATGTAATTTAAACTCTATTTCACAATGTTAAAGCATTTCAGGGCAGAAATTTTAGTGTTGGGGCAGTAATTCTCCATAACATGTATGATTTAGACAGCTATATTTCAGTATCTTCTCTACTCATTTCTTTTTAAAAAGAAGTTATTAAATGGTATGTCTTTTAAACTATTGTTTCTGTACTGGAAACTGTCTGGTAAAGACCGTGATAAAAAGAAAAATCATTTAAATTTTCTTATAACTTATAAAATAAATATTTTACATGTAGACAGCAAGTGGCACCAAATTTTGAAAGTGGCCTTACTAACAACATCATAACAAATCATTGATAATCAAGAATTTTATCCCAAAATAGTTTAGAAAACCTGAAAAAGTCGGGGAATTTTTTTTACAAACTTAGTGGCAACCCTTTTTATGCTTTTTCCATTGCATATTTAAAAATATCCTGAAAGCAGAACTAATTTGAAATCAGTATGTGTGTAAAAATGCTGATATAAATTTCAAATCTGACCTAGTTTAGTTTTACATTACACATGAAAAGTTAACAATGTAACTGGCTTTCAGGGTAGTGTATTTATACAAAAAAATTATTGAACGAATTTGAATCATCTTGCATTTAGACAGTGATTGAAAAAAAAACTACTTATTAATACTTAACTGTTTTATGAAAAATTCAATTAATTAAAATTACAGCTGTTTCTTGTAGATAATAATGGCTACAAGAACTACCTTTATAACACGTGCCTTGCCAGAATTCCTGAAAAGGCTAACAGTGCAAAATAAAATTGCTTTAGAACATTAAATGCTATGAAGCACTTTTGCTATTGCCTCTGGCAACTTTCTTTGAAAATAGTCGTGTTCTCCTGCAGGATTTTGGTTGAATATGCATTTTCTGTTTCACCAAACACCTGTTTCCATATACATGGTATTCACTAAATGACATCCATTTTGAACGTAAATGATAAAACACTGCTTGAGGGGAAAATGCACCCTTTACTGCATTGTTATTACAAACACAATAAATTTTGAAAAAATACAGAGATCAAATAGTACCAAATTTCTCAGAGTTAAGTAGCGCTGGAGGCTAAAAAACTAAATAATAATAACTTGAATGTAGCTGCTCTTGCAGCAGTTGTAGTCCTAGTATTTCTTTCTGTGGGGACATTTCAAAGAGGATGTGTACTAACAAAAGCCAGTAATTCTTGCTGACATTTAACATTACATGTGCATACATTTCGAAGAGCAAAAATTCACGAATCTAAATAATTCCGCAATAACATGAAAAGAGCAATGTCAGTCCATTTCTCTTGTGCATGTGCAAATTTTGTGTTAAGATCATGCCATATTATAGCTATGTTGAAAGTATTGTTATTTAATTTTTCAGTTATGCGCCCCTAGTGGCAAAATTTTTAACTATTTAAACTCTAATGTATTTTTTCAAAATGTATTGCATTTCTGATAATAATGTGTCAGATGGCACATTTTTTCTCAAGCTGTGTTTTATTATGCTTAAAATGAGTCACTCATTTAGTGGACAGACACCCTGTATGATGAAATTGCAACTGTACGATTTGTCAAATGTCTAGTAGCCCTCCACCCGCAGGGTCATAGCCAGGAAAAAATTTTGGGAGGGAATAAGTTTTATGTTTTTAATGTGGTAATTTTTTTCTATAAACTTCTACAAATAGTAATATAGGTGTATGGGAGTTTGGGGGATTCCTACCCCCCCAAAACCCTGCCTTTCAATGCCCCCCCCCCAAAAAAAAAGTTAATATCTAATCTTGCATTTTCTAAATAATTGTCATGGACAAAATATTGTTTAAACAGATGCATTGATTTCTGTCTTAATGATTCATTTAATACCTGACTTACCAAAGATTACTGTCAGGTTGAAATTGAGTGAGCTACTGTTCAAGGACTGTGTCAAGTCCAATAACCTGTAGATTTAAGTCTTACATTTTTATTTAAGTACTTCCAATTTAAAGTTCATGAAATTATTCAAAGGCATTTTCTCAAAGCTTGACTTTTTGAGTTATGACGGTTTTCTTCCAAACGAGTGATATTCCTTTAATTTTGAATAATTGCAATGTACATGAGGCTGACTATGGTTATTCATTTTAGTCAAGGTACAGAATTCATGTATGACATCATCATGAATGGAATTAGCAAAACGAGAATGAAAACTCAAGAGAACATCTAAGGATTGTAATACCAATAATTATTTTTGTGTGTGGCCTGTACAAACAGCTATTGAAAATTATCTTTACAAGGAAAACAATATATTTTTACATAAAATGTACTACTTGCACAAAATATTTTGAATAATTTCTTATTGAATATTTAGGGCGATGATGCCTTTTCATGGGATATTTTTTGGGTAAAAATTGGGTTTTACTTTTTGATGCTACAGGATTAAAACTTTTGAGTGAGAAGTTGAGTCCTTGTACCTGACCTTTAACATTTATCGTAACACTTTGCTGGTCACATCAGGTTCTGTTGATAGTCAGTTATTAAAAACATCATACTGTGGTGCAGATTCATCGTCGATTGGGTTAGCTCTTTCAATGTGAGAAGTATTTACTACAAAGTCTTGCACACATTTTATGTAAAATTCACAAAATAAGCTGGGTGACTTTATTTCCATTCTTATTGGATGTGTTTTGATTACTCGAAGTTCTCCACCGAGTCGTAAGTGTTATTTAAAAAGTGGATTTCACCATCTTAAAATTTTATTCAATTGTGAATTTCCCATAAGGCACTGAAAAAGAGGGCTTCAGTTTCATTTGCAAAATACCCTTTTGTTTACTACCTTTTTATAATTCACCCATCTGCAATCAATTCTAAATCAGTTGTTACTTGTAAACGGGAATGTTTCCTTTAGAAGGCCTTTCCCCGTAACTTTTATTTCTTGTCTTTGAATACCAAAAATATCTATTTTTCCAATTATTTATTTATCTAACATCCTAATGTTTAAAAGTTCAGACTGACTGGAAAGTACCAGGAACCAGCCAAATTGTTGGCACAAAAATCAAACTTGCTTCTAAAAACTCGTATCATAATCTTTACTGAACAGTTCATACTAACTCAATTGGTACATTCGATCAGAAATGCATTTTTCTCAGAACATGCAATTTGTATATAGTCCCTCAATTATATAACCAAATGCTGGACCCCTTACTCAATAATACACTTCTTGGGATGTTTCAGAATACATTCTCCAGATCTAGTTTGTAGTTTTCAGACTACAATCTCCAGGTCAAGTTTGTAGACTTCATACTATATTCTCTACATCTGCAAGCATTAGAAACATAGATCTTTCATTAGAAACATAGATCAATATCTCTGTTTTCAGTTAGTTGATTTATAGCACACAGAACATGACTACAGCACATAGAACAATATTAAACCAAATTGAAGTATTAAACTTAAGAAGTGCAGATACTCTGAAAATTCGTAACAATGTAAATATACAGGGTGGCCATAATTAAGCTACAAGTGTTCAAGGGGTGCTGAGAGAAAACTACCAAGAATATTCCACTGAAATTTGGTATCTACACGTTTCAAAACATGCACAAGTCAAATATGCACCGAAAAAAAAAAAAATTGTCATTTTCACCCGTAGATGGCGCTGTACCGTATTTCAAAGCTCACCGGTGGCATATACAACTTCCAAAACCGATAGACAGAGCATAGTGACATTCTAAGAGGCATATAAACAATATAAAACATCATTTACAGTTTATCAAAATTCAATACAATTCGCTTCAGTAATTAAATTTTTACAGTAACATGTAATCAAAAATTATCGTAAATTAAGATCACAAATTAAACAATTCATAAAGACGCTTTGGAAAACAATTAAATCATTATTTATTCTCATTGACACTCATTGGACCTCTTCTTGATAGAATATCTTCACTAACAATGCACGTTCCTTCTTATTCAGAGTCAGGATTGACCATTACTCAATGGGGTCTTGTTTTTACACTGTTCGATGGGCTTAAAATTTGCATATATGACGTCCATAAGCATTGAAACACGATATAGCGCCATCTATTGGGTGAAAATGGCGATTTTTTTGTTATTGCATATTTGACTTGCGCGTGTTCTGAAACGTGTAGATACCAAGTTTCACTGTAATATTCCTGGTAGTTTTCTCTCCAGCACCCCTTGAACACTTGCAGTTTAATTATGGCCATCCTGTATGTTCACTACTTCATAAATCCTCTTTGCCAAGGAACTCCATTCTTTATCCCATCTTCATGAATGGAACGCGCTAAGAGGACAACACCAAATGGCAATGTTTGGATAGAAGAAGTACTGCCAGTAAAAGCGAAAGGGTATAGTATTGACATTGAATTCTTCAGTGCTCAGCCTGGGGACTTATGGTGATGGCCTTTATCTTAACTAAAACACAATTTATTTGTTCTGTTATGAAAATCACTACTTCTACATAATTTTTTTTAATTCGAATATAGAGATCGCAGACGCCTTCTCACCAGAAATATGCAGTTTTTATTTCAAGTAGCTGGATTAAACTCCCTTTCTTACACGAACTGCAAATTGGAGTGAAATAGAGAGATGTTGAACGGGATGAAATGCATGTTATGAAACAAATAGAAAAGTTGTGGGTGATAAAAAAGTATGAAGGGTCCACGGGAAGAACGATGAGAGTCCAATACAGCGGATTTTCCAAAAATCGAAATAGCGCACGGGACTTTCATCGTTCTTCCCCAGTAAACTGTACCTTTGGGCTATTTTTTCAGTGTATTCTCATCGTTCTTTCCCCTTATGGGTTCGGATATTAATAGTGCCAGTCATGAACAACAGAATGCAGTAGAAACCTCAACATTGACGAAAAGTGGACTCTCATCGTTCTTCCCGTGGACTCTTCATATAATGATGACTATTTTTAACTCATGGTACTCTAACCCTTTATCATGAATGGATACTGCTTTTGAAGAGAATGTATATTTAGATGGCATATCGGAGGACAAGGAATACAGTTAGTGATTAAAGTTTGTATTGTTAAGAAATTCATGAGCGTCTCGATCAAAATCACTGGAACCCAACCATTACGATTGAAATCTATCTTAACAAAAACCCAGTTCCCTTTATCATGTCTTGAAAACACTTTCATATACACACAGTGGCGCACCCAGGATTTTAGTTTAGGGGGGCTGGGCTACATACAAATATTGCTGAACTCGGTCATAGTGACCTCGGTTAGTTACAACTCTCTTATAACGTCAAAATATTCGGTATCACTTGACTGTCCCATAGAATACAAACAATGTAACTCATTATAGAGTCATAAATAATTATCTGATCTTTTGAGCGACGTTCTAACCGTGTGTAACAGTGTTTCAACTAACTGCAAGCATTTAATTAAAAACTTTTTTAAATAAATGTCTTTTTTGGTTAGAAATAATTTGAGGACAATTAAAAAAAGAAAGATAGGACTAAAAAAATTAATTCATTAGCGACAAATTTCATTTTTTAACGCTTTTCACTTCTAACTTTCTACCTTTAGGGGGGGGGGCTTCA